>OY728160.1:1139610356-1140147856 GCA_963277665.1 Viscum album | reverse complement strand
TTTAGTCCACTTTTCATTTCTTTTTAAAAAATCTATCATTTTCTACCATAAATAATAAAACTACTCAATTCGTTCCAAACATGGAAGGTCTATTCAATAAATTACAAAATCAATACATTAAAACACATTAAAATATATGCATGAAATATACATATCAAACCACCCACACTTAAATTAAGCCTTATCCTCAAGGATGGATTCTCAACATACTATAAAGTAATTTTACCTTACCCTGATTTAAATTCAATTTCAACAAAAGAAACTGATTAAATGGAAAATTAAATGTTTGACCACTACACAAGAAAATTTATCAATGCCTCATTTTTCAAAGAAACAAATTGGCCAAGTATTTTACTTTTCTCCTTTTGAAACAACCACACCTCTTTATTCATCCTTCTTCATTTTTCAATCCATTATCAAAATGCATGACACAATTAATTTATCTCACATGAATTTTTCCTCTAATCATCAAGGTATAGATGTAATTGGAATTTAGCACATACCTCAAGAACATGTAACTTACCATAGGCTTGAAAGGAATCTAACATCAACACCGTGTAAAGACAAAAATCACAATTAATCATGAGGGATTCAAATTTAGGATCAAATGACTCTAAGGCTTTAGGGTAGGTAGGTAATTGATTTAAAAAGTACGCCTCAAAAAGGAGGTTTGACTCTAGAGAATTTTTCATGATAACAAAAACATAATTTTTTATATTAATAACTAATGTTAACTATCATGGAAAACTATCTTGATAAAATTAATTTCATTTTTAGATTGAACACATCAAAATTTCTTAAGGGTGATTTTTTAGTAATCTTCTTAAGAACATAAATTTTTATGTGAATAGTTAAAATATAGTTTTTACATAATTTGTATGTTTTAATTACAACATTCAATATGTAATTATGAAAAAATCAATTATATTATTTTATGTTCAACCAAAAACATATTTAATAAGTTAAATAATACATGAAATTATAATTCCAAACCTAAAAATTATTTTCCAAAGTTTAAAGTCTAAATTATTCCATTAAGGAAATAATTTTTCATTTTTCCACTTTCCTTACAAACTAACTAATGAATTCAGTTTTTAAAGTGTTTTCAAGTATTAAAAAAATTCATTTTTATTAAAATATAATTCATAATGTCAAAAATTTCACTATTACAAGTTTTTCCTTAGAAATGATATTTTATTTTAAAAATACCCCTTCCCCAAATGATAAATTTACCCTCTCCATCCCCTTTAAAAAACACTGTACTTCCACTTACCAAATCCAAATATCTACCCAATTTCCATATATTAATACCATTATAATCCTTAGGGATTATATAGATTAATAAAACTCCAAGATTTCAATAATTTAAGGGTCAGAGAAAAGGAAAAACTTCAAGAAAGAGGTAATGCCATTTTTTTCTTTTTATTTCATTTTCATTTTCTAATTCACTATCATTATATTATTTTCGAATCCAAAAAATCTTACAAAATAAATATTATATTGACATGATATTTATAATATTTAAAATGTATTTATGATATACTAAAAGATTAAATATCTGTAACAACCCTGACCTTAGTATCCCAAAGTCAGTGGTTAATTTTTTACATTGTCACTAGATGTAGACGATCACATCCTAGATGATCAAATAGTTTATCAATATTGAAAAACTAGATACCTGATTTGTTATCACATTACATTTGAAAATATAAAATACAATATATTATTTTCATTGAGAAAACTATTTTTCCCAATAGCATATGCTTTTATATCAATCATAGTACAGTTCTGGACTTCCTGATAAAAGGAAATAAAATAAAAGGGTGACCTCAGATGATCAGTAAGGGAATGAATTCAAAAAAATATATCATAAAATAAATAAGGTATGAATAATATGGAGGGAATAAATAACAATATAATAATTCCATATAAATAATAACATGATCTCAAAACTTAACCATAGATATCATAACTATTCGAATAATCACATGGAAATCAATAACTAATTCCATAATGATGGAATGCATAAAGTATAACATCCTAAACTTACCGTCAAGACCTGATAAAAATACATCATAATTAAATGGGTAAAGAATATTCCAAATAACCAACTTTTTTTTCTCATGATACCTATCAATTCATTGAGGGGCTATGTAATTTTAGGCCCCACCTATCACTTAATAAGTCCAATATATTCATCATATGAACAAACAATACAACTTAATTAGAATTCCATAATAATAAATAACTATCCATACTAGAAAAACATAAATACTAAATTTCAATAATTTCCCTAGTTAAAATGATCATAATAAATCCATAGAAATACGACAGATGATATAATTTGAGTATATCCTTAGAAAATCATAAGATTAATCAAAGGAAGTTAGAATAAATGAAAATACTTTTAAAAGATCACTAGAACATATCTTGAGGAAAATAACCTTTTCATTTTGATTTAATTTACATAAAATCTATAAATATACATAATATTAGGAAAACAATTTTATTTGAAACGAACTGTGGAGAATTTTAAATGAACCTTTAAGGAAAGGAATAATCATGATGATGAGAAAAAATTTTAATGTGTTAAATTTTAAAACAAATATATTGTTCACACATTTGATAAAAAACACCTCATCCAAAAAAATAAGATTCTTTTTAAATCACCTTATCAAAACTAAAACAAAGGTACAAAATGATGTTGATTAATCATTATAGAATAGTAAAAATATTCTTGAAAACATTTTAAAGAAAATATGGACATTGAAGTAAAATATTCCCAACTGAATAGAAACAAAGTCAATTTTCATTAGAAAAATTATTTCATACTTTTAAGCACATAGAGAGGGGAAAATTAGAGGACAAATTTTAATTTCTAGATATAACAATATTATAAGAAAATTTATAGGGTTTAATAAATAAAGATCATATAATTATTCCAATGACAATATAAACATAAACAATCCCAAATAAGGATAAAATTGTGAAATAAACCCTTCCCTTAGGTTTTAGAAATTTTAACCTCCAATATAATAAATTTAAATTTATTGTAATTTTATACCAAAACCATATAAATCCTTAAAATATCAAATATGATCTTATTAAAATCATTATTTTTGAGTGTTAACTGTTTTGTTTTTCATGTAAGTTTTAGTTTGGTTATTTTGATCCTTGCATATTTATCATGGTTCCATCATCTAAAAAATATTAATAATGATATAAATATCATACATATTAATTATATATATTTATAATCATTCTTTAATTCGGTACATAATAAATCACATCGCTTTGTGGAGGTGGTAGTCCACATGTACGCACTAGCGATGTTATCATTTTTTAACGATTGGAAGGATAAGAAAGTAAATGATATATTATATTTAACTAAACATAATTATTTCATAAATATAATATATGAATATTATATCCTTCATAATTACAATCCAAGAAAGGTGGTTATGAAAAACAAAATACAACACTTCACAAGGTGGTAGTCCACACGTACACACAAATGATGTTCTCGTTTCAAATTTGATGGAAAAGGGGATAAATAAATGTTGTTCCATTGACATAATAAAATATCAATATGTGGGAGATAAAATTTTATTATATCATAATGGTTAATATATAATTTAAGTATCTAAAAAAATAAATAAAATGAAAACACTTGTCTAAAAGCTATAACTCTTCTTTGGACAACCTCATTTTTCTTACACATTAAGACTATTAGGATTAGTATTTTGATAAAAAATGACTTATAGATCACAGGGTGGGATTTTATGAAGGTATTTTATCATAAATTGGCTGAAATAGAAAGCTCATGAATTATGAGGAAGAGAAAATATGTAGTTTCCTTTTATAAGGGAGGAAGAGGACACACTTGTAATTTTTCAAAAGATTAAAGTATGTTAACATATTATTCAAGAAAAATGGCACCAAAATGACTCATATAAAAATATGGGATGATATAGGGTCTAAATATTACTGTAAAATATGATTTATACAAGTTTGTAGGTTATTTTAACCCTTATAATTTTATTTTTAATCTTTTTAACCCCTTTTAACTCTTACTATGGTAATTAACATTTTACCAAAGTTACTATTCATATTAAAAAAAATGAAAGTGGAATCATTAAAAAATTTAGAAATGTTTATTCCAAATATAGAGTCCATTTTATTAAAATTAATTTCCATAAGTGGAAGAAAATAATTTAAAAAAAAAACATGTAAAAACTGGTGAATTTTTTTTTCCAGAAAATAAATTTTTAAGTATAAAATTATTTTTATACTAAATTCAACTATAATATTTGTCATAATGGAATTAATTGGATTATTTTAAAATAAATTATAATTATTTTTCTTTAAAACCAAACCAAAACTTAAAGGAACCATGTAAATACTTTATTAATAGAAAAGAACAAAAACAGATTTTATTTGGACAAAAACATTTCTTAAATTTCTAAAATGTTAAGAATATATTTATAAGTTAAATATTATATTTTTATATGAATTATATTACTTCTTAAATATATTTTCTTGTATAATTTTTTTTTCATAATCGTTCATGTTATTATTATATCATTATAATGTCATAAAAGTGATAGTTTTGGTAAAATTTGTATTTTTCACTATTCACCCAAAAATCAACTATGTTTGAAAAATATAAAAAATTAATATGAATTTAATTTTGAAATTTTTAATTCCAAAATGAAATTAATTTCATCAAATGAAATTTATATTAATTGATAATTCTAAATTTAATCATATTCTTTAATTAGTTTATCTGTATTGTGTTATTATTTCTTTAGAAATAAAAACTTACTATAATTGAAGCTTGGGTGTCACAGTGTCCTCACCCCTCTTTTGAAAATGTCCCATAAATGGTCAGTTAAGCACCCATGAGGATTTTTTGAAATATCTTATCACCACCATTATGGATGAATATAATAAATTAGTTATAATATATAAATTTATAAATAAATGTATCTCTATGATTTTGGGGTTAATTTTATCAATTTATAAATTAAAATAATCAAAATGAAACAAATTAAACAAGACATGTTAATTTTAAGTAAAAAGATAATATCAAAACCTTACACCTTTAATAAATAAAATAGATAAATAAAGTCTATTTATTATAACTGAACAAGAGTGAAAAAATATGATTCACTTCTAGTTTTGTAACGTCCCACCCCGACTCACTCTATAAACAGTAGCTGGATCAGGTCACCAAATAACATCAGGTGCACCTTCCCATATACTAGAGGCTTCCTACTAGAAGTAGGGGCTAGGGTGGTACTATATGGAGATGATACCCCCTATATCAATGTGCATAATAAAAGATAAAATAACAAATTATCATAGATCACAATAAATTGAAAGCGGAAGTAGTAAATAAACAAGACAATAATAAATAAATGAAATTCCATAAAGGCCCGAACGGGTTTTTCACACATAAAACAACTGACCACCCACTATGATGATCATATATATATATATAACATTATAAATAAAATAAATAAAAATGTTGGCTCCATGAATCCTCTGAGTCCAATTACATCTCAGGATCTATGTACACATTCGAGCCATCCTACTTGATCAATCCCATTCCACAACCCAACATGTTCCTGCAACCAAGTGAATGTATACTCGGGTAATCAAGTGTAGTGGAGGACCAAGCAACGTGTGAGTACAAAACTCAGTAGGGAACCACCAACATGGTCCTATACTAACTAGCTTATACATTGATAGGCGCATGTGACATGATCAGCTGAAAATAATAACTAACTACCAAAAATAAATAAATTATTGTCGATACTTAGGTATGTGACCTCGATTGGCTATATTACTTTAGATAGTGACAATGTTTCTTTGAGCACACCTCGAATATTATGCATCCCAAGTAACATGTGGGCTCTAAATCCATTGAAACCCCAATCGATCCTCATGACTTTTGGAACCCATCCCAGAATAGTCCTATCATCTGAGCTAAGTCAACCCCTATCCTATCCTTGAAACTCTAGGGATGAGGGCCATAATATTCCTATAATAAAAGATCTAATTCAGGGTAGCTCCTATTATATCCTCATGACTCCAGGGAAGAGACACTTTAAAGTCCTATCATCCATGATCGTAATCCAAGGAAACCCCTATTATATCCATATGACTCTTAGGATAAGGCTTGTGATAGTCCTATCATCTGAGCTCATAATACAAGGTAGTCTGTATTAGTATCTGAGCCCAAAATCCATGGATAATTATATCACTAATCTCCATGTCCGTGGTAGCTCCAACCACATCCATCTCCAAAACATGTTTTTCCATCCATATACCAAGATACAATCATGGAATCCCAACCATATCACGTCTACCCCAAGGGTGTATTCCATAACCCAGCATAAAACAAAAAACACGAGCGATGTCCAAACTCCCTTGATCAAAACCATAATCTCTAACCCCATTGAGTGTACATGTCAGTTTGGGTTCTCGGCGACACCTGCAACCATCACTGCCTGTGATTACACGTACTCGCTCAGGGTTGGTATTTCAATGGGCACCCACTGGGGTCCCTCTCATCAACCAAATAGAGGCACTCCACTAGGATTACATGGTCTTAGACATAGTCTTAGGTCAACACACAATTCTCCAAGGATGCCATATCCCATAACATCAATAATAGGGTGGTGAAATTTATCTAACTATATGGGGTCTCACCACATTGGAAATAGTCAAGAGATTACCCTTATCCCATATTGACCCCCATGGTCACACTAGGTTATTTTTCTCACTTAACTTGACCCCGATCAGCCTATAGTCTATCCACCAAGTATTGGTCACATCAGATGGTAGAGGATATTCTATACTGTTCTCATTTAGATGAGCCCAAATGGTTCAAAGTCTATGAAGGCTTCCTCTAAGGCCCACATGACTTAGGATCACTATTCCACCCTTTACTTTGTCTTGGAAGTATATTAGGCCCCTAACTATGGGATCCTGAGTATCATTTGGTCCAGTCTCACCTCTTAAGAGGTTTAGAGGCCACCTGGTATCTCAACAGTATTGACCTCATCCATTGGTGCATGAAGCGAAAATCCAGCACACAAGGGTTATTTGTGACACTTAACACTCATTAATTTTAAATAGGCAATTTAATATAATTAAAAAAAATTCAATTTAATTAAATTAAATTGGGATTAACCCTCAGTGGAAAGACTGAGAACCAACATTCAATGTAAAAAAATCATAAATTCCATGGAGGAAGTATGTGAGACTACCTAACTTATAGGATATTTCCTAATTTATCACTAACGGTTGATAATAGCTTCAAAGACCCATAAAAACTCATCCTAGATCAATCGGGCTTGTCTCTATGCCCCAATCCCCCAAGTCACATAAAAAATCCATAATTAATTAATTATAACTATTATAATTAGTTAATTAATTTAAAACCAACTAGGAATAATACTATATAACTTACCAGATTGTCACTCCATATAAGAAACACATCCAAACACTCGCCATTTACCCATGAAATACCCCAAACCTTGAATCGTGTAAAATACATAAAAAAATACACCTAATATAATTATTAATTTATTTTAATTTAAGATAAAAATCTTTGAAAAGGCACCATTTATGCATACCTAAATGAAACAGTGTCTGGAGATGTGCATACGACACCTTCGGTTGCCCTCTTCGAAGGATGAGAAGAATCCCCATCATCATTGTTTTATTTCACCATGATTTTGTGGAATTGGAATAAAAAACCATAAATAAATAAGTAGAAAATTAGATCAAGAGGAGGATGGAGACATATATGGTTAGAAATAGGGGAGACATACCTCGAAATTTCCAAAAAAAATGCAAGAATCCTCCCTAAACTAAGGAGGATGAGAATGGGGAGAGGGGTTCTGACCCCTTTGTCATGTCTGGAAACAAGGAGGGAGAAAGGGGGATGTCCCCCTACCATTAAAACTCAAGGGGGGAATAAGGTTCATTTTGACCCTTTAATTCCCCCACCAGATTAGACAATCAATGGTGATAGTATCCCACTCAGCTGATATTTATAACCACATATTGGCCGGTGGACTACTGTTACCCAGGCTACAACAACCACCTTATCCACTCTTGGGGCCTTCTAGAGGCCCCAAGATATCCCACTAAAACAAGGTTTTTTAATCTCTTTTTACATCTTTTGAAATTTAAAAACCTAAGGACTTCAATACAGCTATGACCAAGGTTGTATCATAGTGATACTTCCTTGTAACAGTTAATCTATCATGATTTATTTTTTTATTTTTTTAAAAAAGTTCCTATGTGGATTTCTATTTACATATAATAAATTACTCTAATTTTAAACTCAAGGATACTAAAACAATGAAATAAGTGCAGCATCCAAATAAACAGAAATGAAATGGAGTATAAATAGTGGGAAACAAACAAAAAGTTGTAAATATAAGAGAGAGAAAAGGGTCCAAATCTAGTAGGTCTTGTGGATCAAACATTCTTCATCACATGAAATTAATAATTAAAAAATATCTCATTGCACAAATCAAGATCTCAACATGTACAATTCAAGAAACTCAAAAATTCAATGTCATAAAATAAAATCTCTATTTTAACTTTCTTTAAATAGGTGTCAATATAGACATATGATGATCATATATCACCAAGAATTAATTGAGATCCCATTATTATCACAATTATTGATTTAGAATTGAGATATTTAAATAAATAAATTCAATCATAAAACCCCTAACTGGATTGATTTAACAGTCCCCACTCTAGGAAAACACACTCTGATCGGCTATGTGTTGATTACAAAATGGAAGAGAAAAGAAGAACAAGTAGTAACAGAAAATATGATCATTAAATATTAATTAATTATTCAATGAACATTAATTCAAAGAGATATTATAGTAAAATATACATGAAATAAAATATCAAAAAGAAATATTCACTCTATTCTATAGGATCCGACCACTAGAAAACTAGTTGATCATGTTTATGAAGAATAAAAAACACTTGATATTCATCTGTATCAGAAGTGGCACTAGTCATATAGAAGATCCTCCACTTCCTATTCCTGTCATTCTACTTAGGAAAGTTCATCCATCTTCCTCCTTCAATTTTTTCCTATCCGCTCACTATCTTCTCTCCTTCATTTTCATAATAATTTCTTCTTATAAGGAATTAAAGTCACTAGGAAAACTTCCACCAACTCAAAAGAGATAGTCCAATGGGAGTTCAGATTCCTAGACCTTATTTCACTGTATTTTCATTCAAACAGAACTCTACCAACCACTTCCAGCTACACGCATAGAAAATGATTGTACAAGATCACAAACATAAATTTTTTTAACTACTTATTTATTTTATGTATAGATGGAAACAAAAACATAGTCCTAAAACTTTCACCAAAATAATTCCATGACATCACCTATCACCACACACCATCTGATTCTGTCAAGTTTCTAAACCCATCATAAAAAATGAACATGTATCTAATTCAGAAACACCAATTCCCAATGATGAATTCAACTACTTAGTCTTTACAAACTTATTCTTTGTTAAAAACCACAAAAAACTTCCATTTAATATTTCTAGCTACAACATATTCAGAAACATGGAATTAGATTAAATTATTTGAACTCTAATTGTATTACCATCTATTATAAAAAACTCAAATCATATTCATGGACCCCAATATACCCTCAGTTAAACCATCTAGTTTCGATCCTTAGTATACTCACACCATAGTAATTTGTACGATCCTCAATCTCTATAAATATATTTATATCGCGTTCACAATGGTTCAACTTCATCAACACTGATGATGACCTGGCTTCCGATTTAGGTTTGTGGTCTTCATCATCGATAAAGGTAGATGTTCCTGATGGTCACCAATAGTGAGGGTTCAACATCTTCACCAAGATTTGTTCATGGCACTGAGATCTTGAGCATGTCAACCATTAATTTAAAGTTTTTACAACTGACAGTGGCAGCTAATCTTGGATTCAACTTTGGTATCATCAAATGGTGATGAACTGATCAATTATAGTGGTCACCAATTTCACAGGTTTAATGAGCTCCCATTTTTGGTGGTATTGAATCTTAGATATATGGTGGAGGCTTAGGGAGGTGGCTGTAGTGGCGATGTTGGTTGTCTTGACAACAACGACCCAGTTAGATCATCATCTTCAACCCAAGATGGAAATTCTGATTGAAGGGGTTTGGATAAATCTCGATGACTAGAATATAGATCTTTGGTGACATTCAAATTTGTCTTCAAAAGAGGCAGTGATTTTATGGTGGTTTGTTGGAATAGAAATCAAGAATCCTTATGAAGATTTGGTCGGCCTCTGCATAGTTTTATTCATATTGGAGAGAGAATTGGGCACATGAGTTCCCATAACTTATTGACTTCCTATATTTGGATACATGATTTACTGGTTCAAACAAATACATGATAGGCTTTCCAAAACAAATACATGGATTTGGAAAACATTTGGGTACTTGGAACCTTGGAAATTTGGATATATGGTTCCTTCAGTAAAAATCGCTATGTCAAACCAGTGAAATTTGTCTATGTGATATCCCATAAGAAATCAGCTAGGTGACTAGATATCTCCAAATTTAGCTACATTGCTGGAAAAAAATGTCTACATCGATGCCTCTATTTTTTTAAATTAAATGAATTAATTAAAAAAATTCCAAGAATAAATTAATAAATTTAATTAGATAATTAATTAATAAAATAAAAAAATATTAAAATGAAATGAATTCAAAATAAATAAATTGTATAAAAAATAAAGATAAAAATTAAAAAAACAGATTAAAATATCAACTAATTAAATAATTAATAAATTTGAAAGGTAAACAATTATAAAATAATTAAATTATAATTTATTGGAACTAAAAATTAATTATTTAAATAAAATAAATTAAAAACTTCACTTTAATTAATCAATTAAATACAAAAAATAAGAAAAATATAAATTTAATAAAAGAAAATAGACATAAAAACTTATATAAAAATTTTAAAATAATCATCAAAATTAAATAATAAAGAAAGTTGAAAAAAATTATAATTAAAACATAAAAGAAAAATTAATCAACCATAAAAAAATTATTTTAAGAACAAACTAATCACAAAAGTAAATTATCTAATTAAAAAATTATTTTAACAATGAAAACATAATTAAATTAACTATATTATATGGAAAAAATTATATCAAAATATCACCACATCAAATCCCCCATACTAGGAGTTTTCTTATCCTGAAGAAAATAATTATTGAAATTTAGTAGAATGAAATAAATCTTAAATTCGAAATACTGGATGGCCATAAAAATTTGGTTTTCAAAATGATTTCCCCCCTAAAATATCATCAAGCAGTGAAAAAATTTCACCCTCAAGAAATTAAGTATTTTCTAGTGCAAAACTGATTCTTTTTTTACAAAAAAGATTGACCTTAAAATTTTTAATATAGATCAAACCCATTTCAATTATCATTCAATTAGAATTCCAAACTTCTATTTATCTCTAGAAGAACAAACCCACATACATTAGTAAAAAATATAATTTAGACACTTTTTTTGGATGAGAAAACCTAAGAAACTAAATTGAGTATAAATAACACATCCATTAGCTTAAAGAATTAATTAATTATTTCAAGCTATATTAGGATTTTTATTTCATAATTCATTTGAATACATATCTTTCAAGTTTAAATCTAGTTTTAAAAATTAATATACAATTATAATTATATAACATTCACAATTTTATTTTACCAAAATAAATTAATTTTCAATAGGGAAACGAAAAATGTTTTAATCAACTATATATAAGGTGTAATGTAGATAAACCTTCTTAAAGTGGCTACACAACACTAAAACTTCATAAAAATTTAAAACATTCTGAAAATGTTTTATTAAAACCTGAAAAAATTGAAAAAGTTTTGGGGCCTTTGATGGAATCAAAATGTAGTAAAATTTATCACTTTGAAATACCCTCTCTCCCACAATAAAGCTCTATATTTCTTCAATGTTTAATTCAAGGTGGATAAAACATGTATATTGAATTTTAAAGATAAAAAATATGTAACAATTTGGTAGATTCAAATCATATCCAAAGGGTCACAAGAAAGATGCATGAATTTTTTACACACAAAAAATAAATAACAATTCACAACATGTTCAAAGGTGCACTACTGGTTGTCAGTTGAAAAATTTCAACTCAAATATAAGTTTTTTATATTAGTTCATTTCAAGAAAGTGAATAGAAATATTTATAGAAAAGTATATAATATACAACACTAATACAAAATCCAGAGAAAACAATTTAATAACAATAAACAGAATTTTTAAGATTAAAAATTCATCATGAAAAAATATCCAATTTAAACTCTTTTAAAACGATTAAGTTTCAAATAGGTAGAAAAATAATCAGAATTTTACCACATGAAAATGAGCATAATTTTTTTTGAAAAACATCCCTAAATTAAAATATTTTTTACTCTTCAAATTCATCAAAATTATCCCTTTTTTCCCTCTGATATAAGTCCCTCTAGTCAACATTAATGTTCCTAAAAATTTAATTAAATTATCATTAGATACCAGAAATTTCATCTCAAGTAAAAAGTAACTAGAGTGTAAGAATTTAAGGGGGGATGAATCAGGTTTCATCATCTTGATTCTCCTCTTCATCATTGTAAATTTTAAAGTATCTACTCAAATAAAAACCTTTAATTCTTGTGGTGTAGTTGACACCAAAGTTGATTCATTACATAGAACTAACCAACCAACTTCATGAACACAACTTCACAAAAAAAGTTCATTAAACAACCATATAGAGAAAGATGTCACTTTTTGAACACAAAATCATGCTTTTAGTCATACAGATGAGTTCCAAAATGAAAAAATAGATCTATCATTAAATATGTTCATTAAAAATTAACAAAGAAAGATCAAGTAAAAAAAGTGGCATTTCAGTGCAAAAGTGAGCATGAGAAACTTATTCAAATAAAAAGTAAAGAGTAAGACTTAGAATACCATTGGTTTCCTCCCATGTAGTGATAAATTTAGTATCCAGCCAAAATTCTCCTAAAAATATTATCTATCCATGATCATTTAATTTTTAGGATTCAGAATTATCTAGAACTTTGTTATTCTATGTAAAAAAATTCAGGTTCCCTTAGAAGCTCAAACTACACAAGAACTCGCAAAATATGCTCCAAAAAACCCAAAATTATAAATATTAGTGGTTTATCCCAAAAGGATAAAAATCCCATAATCACACTAATGAAACCTATAATCAATGAAAAAACAAGAATTTACACTAGAAAGTCCAGCTTCACTCCTCAATTGTTCCCCTACAATTGATGAAATAATAGGTTCAAAAAATGGTGTAATAATTTTAGTGATTTGAATAATAAAAACAACATTTTTAGATTCAAAATACTTAAGAGATACAAGGGAACTCTCATCAAGATCAATTATAAACCCTTTAAGATCAATAATAGATAATTTTTTATTTGAATATCTCAATGAATAATGGACATAACTACTATCATCGATAGAAAAACTCTCTAGGAACTTTCCTGTCACACACTTCAAATTGAGAAAAATTACTTTAAACTCCATGTTGGATTGAATTAACCACATAATATTTACCTATGTTAAACATTCATATTCATCTATAGAATCATTAAAAACTAACTCATCATCAAACACAAGTTCATTTTCAACAGAATCAAGAGGTTGGTTATTCCTATTAAAACCATGAGACAACTCTATAGAAAACCAATCAATAATATTAACTTATTGTGAATAATGGACTTTTACATGATGTTTCATTGATTCAAAGATTCTAAAATATACCATATTACCTCCAAAATATAAATAGAAATTACCTTTATGCACATTGATTATTTCCTTAGAATTTTTCAAGAATGGTCTTCCTAAAATTAAAGTTTCATGCAAACTAAACCTTCCATCCTCCATGTCTAACACATAAAAATTATCAGGAAAAACCAAATATTTCACCCTTACCAACATATTTCAATGAATCCAGCTGGATTAGATAAACTCATATTATCTAGCTGGATAAAAATATCAGAATCATTAATCACTCTAGCCTACATAGATAAAAATATAGAACAAGGCATCACATTTTTGGAGGACCCTAAATCTGACATTTCATTTTCAAAATGATGATTCCCAATAAAAAAGGGATAGAAAAAATACCTGGATCCTTGTATTTCATAAGGATGCAATGTTAAATCATGGAAGAATTTTTTCTTCCCTAATTAGCTTTCTCACCTCCCTCTAACTTTCTTTTTTGAGTGCACATCACCTTAAGAAATTTTTCAAAATAAGAGATCTATTTCACAACATCTAACAAGGGAATATTAACCTGGACTTTTCTAAAATTTTCAAGCACTTCTTTATCTATTCCAGTTTCAAAATTGTTCTTTACTGGAGGGCTTCCCAAAAGATAGGGCAGTGAACCCTATACATTTTAAAGTCATCATCAACTTTACTTTTCTATTTGTAAGAGCCCATTAAGTTTATAAAACCCCTATAGGTTCTTTTAATTTGTATTAATTTCTTTTTATTTGATTTTTCTTATTCATAAACCGTGCGGACAAAAGGTTGTTGTGAATATTCATTAGGAATTAAAATAGTTTCAGTAGGTGGTTTGACAACTTCAACATGAGATTTGAGATTTATTTTAGAATAAGAAAATAACTTTTTTTAGGTACTTGTTCATTGTTTTCAGCTTGGGGGTTTTGAATTTCAGTTACACTTTTCAAGATTTTTTTATTTACATTATATTTACACCTTAGGTTCACTTTATATTGTGATATAAAATTAGTACTTCTTTGATTCTTCAAAACACTAATTTCAATTGTCATTTTTCCCATTTCTGTAACCATATTTTATATCAACACTTTTTATTGATAAATATCTTGTTTATTTTTTACTATTTCATTAAGATGTGAATAATTTATTTTATTAAATTGTTGTTTTTGGTTTTCTTTATTCTGAAAATTTGTGAAATTCTCTTTAGATTGGTTTCCGAATTTATTTTTAATTTTACATAGGCTATTGATTGAAATTTTGGGGCTGGAAATTCCTATTTCGTTGATTATTAGGCCAAAACCTATTGTTTTTTTGTTATTTCAACCTTGTTTAAAATTTTGATTTGATTGATAGGGCCTATGTTGAATAATATAGTTTGGGAACAAGCTATTTGGGTTGTTTTAGAAATGTTTTCTAGGGAATATTCCATTACAGGATTTAGATCCCTCAAACAAATGAGGAAATTGATCATTGAAATGATAAGTGGTAGAAAAAATGCCACAATGCATCTGAAAGGGATAAAATGATTTTGGTTTTGATTGTGAAGGAGTAGATGTAGTCAATATCTGATTCATCATGCTTTCATGTTCACTAAGTTGACTCTCAATTTGTCTATTATCATAATTAGAAGTAGACACTTCCATAGCCGATTTAACATTAATTATATCTCTAGTTCCAAACTTTTTTGAATTTTGGACCATATTTGAAATTATACTTCTAGACTTGATAAGATTATTATCAACTAATTATCCTCCCATAACAACATATATCATATTATTATCCATCAAAACTAATCCCTCATAAAAATATTGAATTAAGAGTTGACCATTGATCTAGTGATGAGGGAAAATTGAACATAACTTCTTAAATCTCTCCCAATATTTATGTAAAGGTTCCCCTTGTAACTACCTCATCCAAGAAATATCCTTTCTAAGTGAGGTAGTCAAAAAGTATGGGAAATATTTTCAAGGAAGTCCTTTTTCAGTTAATGCCAACTCCTTATTGAAGTAGATTAGGAGTAGTAAAACTATTCCTTAGCTAATCCATATAAAGAAAAAGGGATTTCTCTCATTTTAATATATTACTCATTAACCTGTTGATGTTTCATGGTAATACAGACTATATGGAACTCTCAAAGATACTTATGTGGGTCTTCACTCGGAAAACCATGAAATTTTGGAAAATGGTGAATCATGCCAGATCTTAGATCGAAACCCATGGCTATGTTAGGGTAGCCCAAATTGTTTTTGTTAGTTTCAAAAATTAGGAGCACCACTCTCCTTCATCATTCTATGAGGATCCATATTCTCCAAATTTTGTAAGTTTTCAAGTTTTGTGAAATTTGATTCTATTTCTTTAAGTGTTTATGTTTCAGCTTTATCTAGATATTCAACTTTAATGACTTGTTTGTTTTTTTGTTTTTCAATGGTCTTAGTTTGTAAATTTTAAGAACTATCAGCTTCCAAATTTTCAGAGTTGTTGGATATATAATAGAATGTTTTTTATGATTTATTTTACTTTTAATAGTTTTTTTATATTTTTTACGAGATGAAAATGTTTTGTCTTTTTAAAATTTTAAATATATTTTTTGAACCCCTTGGAAGCATCCTCAAAAATGGTCCCAATTGAAAAAAGGGCTTTTAATTACTTTTTACCTCCTTCAAAATTTTAGAAACCCAAAAAAATGAAAAACAACAATTACCAAAGTTGTCTCATAGTGAGGCATCCCCGTAAAAGTTAATATACCATGATTTTTTTTAAAAACATTCTAAGGGGATTTATATTTTTTTAAAAGAAATTACTTTAATTTTAAACTCAAGGATACTAAAACAATGAAACAAGAGTAGAATCCAAATAAAAAAATTTAAATAGAGTGGAAATAGTAGGAAACAAATAGAAAGTAGTTAACAAAAGAGAGAAAAAGTGGCCAAATCTAGTAGGTATTATAGAACAAATTTTCTTCATCACTTGAAATTAATGACTAAAAAATATATCATTACACAAATCAATATGTAAAAATTTTCGATTCATTTATCTCAAAAAATAATGTTCATAAACTAAAATCTCAATTTTTACCTTCTTTTATTAGGTGTCCTTTGAGGTGCTCAATGAGCACCAAGACTCAATTGAACTCCCACTTTGATCACAATTCTCGATTGAGAATTGATATATTTAAATAATGAAATTAAATCATCAAAACATTATTTGTACTGAGTTAATAGTCTGCACTCTATGAAAAACACACTCTGATCGACTATGTGTCGATCATGAAATGGAAGAGAGAAGAAGAACACAAAGTAATAAAAAATATGATCATTAAAATTCAATTTATTATTAAATGAACTTTAATTATAATAGATATTATCGTAAAATATACATGAAATAAAATATAAAAAAGAAATCTCCACTTGATTCTACATGATTCGACCACTAGAAAACTAACCGCACATGTTCGTGGAGCCTAGAAAACACTCGATCTTCATCCACATTGGAAGCAGCACTAGTCGTGCATAAGATCCTCCACATCACACTCCCATTGTTCTTATCGGGATATATTGATATAATTTCTTATCCACATCCTGATCTCAGGCATGTTGGCCATGGAATTGAAGTAGTGGTGAATCAGTGGCGGCAGATCTCATATACAACTTCAGTGTCATAAAATAACGATGAACTTGTCAACTATGGTGACCTCATATTTAACAGGTTCAGTGAGCTCCCATCAGTGGTGGAACTGGATCTCTGATCTATGGTAGAGGATTCAGGAGGTTTTGACAGTGGAAATATTGGTTCGATTGACAATGGATGCCCGATTCGATCATCATCTTCAACCCATGATGGCAAGTCCGGTTCAAGGGGTTCAGCCAAATCTGAGTGACTGGTGGCTAGATATTCGGCAACACACATATTTTCCTTCAATAGAGATGTTGGCTTCACAATGGTTCACTAGAATTGAAATCAATCTTCATTAGAAAGCTTTAGTCAGCCTTAATATGGTTTTATTCTTGTTCTGGAGAGAATCAGGTACCTAAATTGACATAATAAGAAACCGACTATGTGACTGGATATCTCCAAATTTATCTACAATGCTAGATAAAAATAAAATGTCTAACCTCTGAAATCAATTTTTTTTAAATTAACTAAATTAATAAAAACATTCAATAATAAATTAATAAATTTAATTCGATAATTAATTAATAAAAAGATACTAAAATGAAATAAATTTAAAATAAATAAATTATAAAAACAAATAAAGATTAAAATTAAAAAAAACCTACTTAAAATATTAACAGATAAAATAATTAATAGAATAATGAAAGATAAAAAATTATAAAAGAATTAAATTATAATTTATTGGAACTAATTATTAAATTATTTAAATAAAAGAAATAAAAAAATCACTTAAATTAATTTGTTAAATGCGAAAATAAGGAAAATATAAATTGAATATGCAAAAAAAAAGATAAATAAATATTTTAAAAGAATAATAAAAATTAAATAATAAAAAAATGTTGAAAATATTATAATTAAAAAATAAAATAAAAATTAATCAATCATAAAATCATTATTTTAACTTTTTTATTATTTTAACAACAAACTACTCATTAAAGAAAATTATCCAACTAAAACATTACTTAAAAAAAATAATTAAATTAAATATATTATGAGGCCATAATTGTATCAAAATCTCACCACAACACCCTAATCCATTATTCATGTTTAAAAAACCTCTTTTGATGTTTTACAAGCCTTAGAACTTGGTATGGAATCAAAATTATCAAAACATACCATCCACCAAATGGAAAATTCAAACATCCACTGAAATCCCAAATTCCTGTACAGAAGAAAGATCTCATAACCACCCCACCCTATTACTTATCTTCCTCAGTAAGTCTCAGTGGACATCCAACCAAACTTCCTAACCTATCTTAGTCATGAATTTCTAGCCAAACAGTTGCGTTCTATCTCTAAATTCCCAACACGCTCCTAATGTGAAACTTTGAACACAAGGCACTTAAGCCACCAAAACATGATCCAAAACTCAAAACCACCAGGAAAACACTAAGATGATACTTACCTCATCCCTTTTAACCAGATACATGATAACATCATAATCCAATTGATCATCAGACTTATGGTCCCCCCACCATAGGACTTAGCACTCGAAGGTTAATTCCATGACACAATGTCTCTACTATTCGAATTTTTAGTTGAAACATGTCTGCAACATCTTATAAATACTCTAAGAATTATTTCCACTCACCATACTCGATCACATATGAGAACACCACACCCAGTTCTCAATTCTGAATTGAATTGGTCAAACTCAAATCTACCAAGGTCAAAACCAGATCACACTGAATTTTATTTGAAAATCCCTGAAAAATCCTCATAATGATCATATTTCATCCCATACATCTTGCTCGATGTGGTTTCCATATTACTACATACCATATTATATAAAAACACCGATCGAACCACCTCAGGTTGACCCTTTCTGGAAACACTCAACACCCACTACTGACACATTTCCAACACCCATCCCTAGTGCTCCTACTCCATGAGACATCCATTAGTCATAAAAACACACTCACTAGAGCCCATACCTAACTTTCGGTGAAACTACATAGCCAAACCACCCACTATTCATTTCCATCACTATGAAATACTATGAACATCGATGCACCTCCGATCAGATTCCCACTCAGATTATCAAAAACATTCTCGAGCTGGAAACCCATGCTTAGACTCCACCCAACACCATATATGATCATGTACTTGAAATTCAATGATGAATCTATTAGTAACCAATTAATTTTATAACTGCCCTTATAATTCCAAAAAAAACATCAAACGACTGGTCTCACTCCCCTAACCCTTATCATGTGAGGGTCACACACCCATGAAGAACATCCCACTCCTCACCTAGGGGCATCCTCATCATCACACCACTAAAACAATATTCTGATCACCATGACCTACAACTCATCCTTTACCAATCATAACCACTAGTGTGGCCAAAAACCACTCACTCTCAAGAATTAACGCAAAATCACTTATCAATGATTCCCAAACCACAAAAATGATATCTATTAAATTCATCAAATTTAAATTCATAATAGGGGTCACTATCCTCAAGATTTTCCTTGGAATATTATACAATAAAAAAACATTCCACTCATCCCAAGCCATGCTCACCTCAATCCAAACAACACTTTCCTTTAACCAAATCCTAACACCACATCTCTAAGATAAGGCATGTTAAGGTCCACCCTCAGGTAGATCGTTCCACAAAACCTGATCCATTTATAGAACAACCCTCAGCATTAGGGAAATTTATTTCACCAAAATCTCCGGGTCACCATCCTAAAAAATGTCTCATTAATTACCATCGGCCCTCAACCTGCTCATAGCCATCTCTGATTCCATTCCTCAACATCACCACATGTAACCATCACATATCACCCCAGCCCCTAAATGTAACCAGAATATGTGCCCATACCACCCAAGATTAGAACCTAACTCATGCTTATGTGAGTCTCACACCATCAAGGTCAAGCTAACCTTTCCCCATGACATGTTAGTCTCAACATGTCGAGATATCCTTGAGAATTCCTCTATAAAATTTGGCACCTCACTTGTTCCATGGTCCATCAATGATCACCCACCACACGACATAATTATAGCACCTAAAGTGATAATCCTTAGTTCGAAGCATGTCAACCACATCCGCGCACTTAGAATCCACCTGGAACCATCCTAGTCATGAGCATCCACCCTAGCTCTAAATAAGCTACTAAAATTTCATCCAAATTCATAGGGCCAGATGCCACCCTAGGCCTTCCCTAAAAACCACAATTTGATACCTAAAGCACCAACACCCAAGGTGCTCTTCAATACAACCCCAAGAACCTCCCATGCATTGGTCTCATACCCTGAATCACCTCTAATGATTTACATCACTAAATAAATACAAACTTCAGGCTTACCACTCTCAAGGTATCCCTTGATCAAACTAAGCATTGGACCAAAAGGGTCTAAGTCATCAATAAGGGCCTCTAGGTATCCTACCTAGCCCTACAAGTCAGGTCTTACATTAGGGTCACTATGTCCTACCATTTAGCCCAAGTTCAAACTCACAAAAAGGTCACAAATCCCAGGGCATTATGCATGCCATGATCTGAAAACTCATGACATATACATGACCAAACACCAACACATTAGGCCTCACATATGTTGGAATCACTCTCCGATCACCACTCAAAACTAGGGAATGTGCTCTCTCTAAGAATATACACATAAGAATACTTCCTATAGGATCACATCTCATTGTACAACTCATTCACAACCAATGATGTAATCATAGACAACCCATATCAAGGGAACCAACACACACACACACACACAATTCAGTTAAATATAATTCCATCCTAAGATATGTGGTAAAACTCCATATAGGTTGTTACTAGAAATTTAAATAACCAAACCTACAGAACAACACCCCATGAGGGGTTCATTATTAGGCATAAAATTCCATGACAAAAAACTAGGATCACCACACCTCTTGTGCATAAGAACTATATTATAGTCCCCATTATTAAGCATCTCACCATAGATCCACATGGCCTTCCATCAAAAGGAAATCCATATACAGGTCATTCCAGATGACTAGATTTCTACTAAGTAATTATACAAGAAAACATCATATGATTAGTTTTTGACACTTTAGAAAAATATGCCTTGGTCATTAGAAAAATCACACACTAGTAGACTTATAACATAAAAATCCTACAAGCCTGATATGATACATGAGATGCCTCTTTCCTCTATAGGAAAATAGATAAAATCCAGTTACTAGACTATTTAAAATAGTCCAAGAAACATAAATCCATAATAAATCAAGAACCTAAAACATCCATGTACATCACTCAAGGTAAAAATCATATATAACTATAACAATAAAAACCAGAATAGTAATCCCATGCCCTGGTAACTTGAACTTCATACCGGAATAGGTGTTCACGATGCACCAACCAAGTATCCATCATAGGATCTGACACACTCATAAATATTTGGTTTACCAAATCTAAAAATAGTAAAATTAAATTAAAAAATTCTCTGATACCACTTTTTAATATCCTAACTTGACTCACTCTGTGAATAATAACTAGATTTGAACGTTGCAAGACCACATACACACCCCCCGTACACTAGTGGTTGCTGATTAGAAGCAAGGGTCTAAGGTGGTATCATGGAGAGACTATACCCCCTATATCAGAGTGCACAAAAATAGATTAAATAAACAATTATCATATATCACAATAAACTGAAAGAGAAAACAATAGATAAACAATATGGTAATAAATAAATGAAATTCCATAAAGGCCTGAATGACTATGTCACATAAAAAATATATGACCACCCACTGAGATGACCATATATGCATACCAATACAAATAAAAGAAATAAAATTGTTGTCTTCATGAAACCTCCAAGACCAATCACATCCCAATATCCATGTACACATCTATTCTTCTTTTCAAAGATGAGGAGCTCACGATGAGGGGGAGCTCATGAAGCCTCTCCCTCTACTTGACGGAGATGAAATCCACACCGGTTCCTCCCCCACCCGAGGGGGAGGGACCTTTATTGTCCTCTAAGGGAATGAAATTTTCCTTTTCCCCCTTTCCAAACCTGAGAGCCTCCCTTCCTTTCTGGAACGTTCTCTGCACCCAAAGGTTCCCAATTTGTACAAGGGAAGCCCTAATATGCCATTTTTGCTCATGGAATTCTATGAAGCTTTGGAGTTTCTCAACTGAAATCTAATTGATCATTTTCATAGATAAGGCCATTGGTGTATTCATTCAATAGATGCATATTCAGTTCGTAGGGTATTCAAGAAAGGGCTACTGTTGGTTTACTAGACAACAGGAACATAATGGTGCACTTCACTTTAGAGGAAGACTTGATCAAGGCTTGGCTATGCACACCTCGCAGCTACAATGGGACCAAATTATACCTTTACAGATGGACTTATGACTATCAAATGAATCAGGACTCCCCTTCGGTAGCGATTTGGTAAAGTTTCCCAAATATTTCTCTGCCTTTCCATAATCCATCGATTATCAAGATGGTGGGTAATCTCGTTGGAAAGTTTCTGTGTCCTGATAGTTGTACCAAGGCTATGTTCCACCCGGTCAACCCATGGGTGTGTTTCGAGGTTGATGTATCTCGATAGCCCCCAGATTTCATGAAGATCACCATTGGAGAGGAATATAGATATAGGCCATAGGCTGGGTATGAGTCCTAGGTGAACTTCTGTTCTACTTGAAAGTGGCTAGGCCACTCAGCGGAGGACTGAATATGTGGGTTGAGGCAACATGGGGCTAAGGAAAATGGTGTGGATGGGTCTTCGAACCCGGGGAAAAGAGGCGCACAGTTTGATGAGACATCCCATGGTGACCCTTGAGCTGGGCAGAACCTGTTACAAAAGTTGGATGTAACTTTGGTTGGCAAGGGTGTGGGTCTTGATAGAGGAAACATGCTCGGTCTGGACACACAACATAAGGAACCTGAATAGGTATTTTCTACCTACAATCATGGAAAGTAGCTAGGGGCCTCTTCTTTGGATCCGCAGGAGGGAGGGGGGTTGGCAGGTACTGGATTGACTACTAATGCAGGAGCGGGTCTGCCTTCTTCTACATCTGTGATCCCAAGCAATGGATCTACAATTACTTTTAAGGTTGCAATGGAAGTGGCCAATATAGATGGAGATGGGGAGTATCACCGGGATGGAGAGTCCCAAAATGAAAGGTGATATACCAATGGTGAAGGCATTATGGACTGGTCGAAGGCATCAAGAGGTGTGAGATTAGAAATACCCACTACTAATGTCCATGTTTGCAACAGTTTTCAGTGTCTTGAAGTTGATGAAATGATACTGGATTTGGAGGGGGGAAAGACTCGGGAGTGTGCTGATAAGGAGGTATCAGACTCCCAACTTCAGGATGTGGTGTTGAAGGAGGTTCATGAGAAGCATATCGGTGGTGAGGACATTCCCTCAAGATCTCAGGATGCTTGCTAAAATGCGGATGTTCAACCGTTTAATGAGTTTAAAGAGACTAATGATGGAGTTCAGGATATGGAAGGCATTTTGGTCAGGCCCTCCTTGGAAGGGAAGAAGGGCATTCATAATGGGAGGAAGTATTACTCCTCCTTACCCCTTCCTATGGAGACTCGGTCAAAGAATAAACTGAAAGGCAAACAGTTGGACAACCATAACAAGGCAGGTTTTGTGGCCGAACAACCCTTGGATTTTCACATGAGCTCGGAATAAGAAACAGTGGAACAAGTTTTTCATCTCAATCCAACTGAAGAAGAAGCCAATAAAATGATGGGGGAGTACTAAGGATGAATCTTAATGAGGAACAATATGGTTGGATATATAGGAAAGACTCAATATTAGTTGGAGGTTTCAACAATGGGAGGATTAGTTTTGAGGAGTATATTCAGACATGGGACAAGCTAACCATCCGACTAGAGGATCTTCTTACAGATGCACCTACCACTAATATATCATCTTTGTTCTGGAAACTATTTAGGGAAATTGACTCTGGTAGTATCTATTTAATCTTTAATGACTTTGGTTAATTTAGTAGTGTTGGTTGGTTTGGCTGAGAGGAATTCGTCTGCTTCTGGATTTCCTTTCTGTTCGGTGTTGTTGCGATGTGTGATGCTTTATTTCCAGCAATCTACTTGGGTATGCTTCATTAGAGGATTAGAGCATGGAGTCTTCACCGATGATGGCCTTTTAGACTTGGATTCTTGAGAGGTCATGGCTTCACCATCACTTCCATTCCCGTGCAATGCTGCACAAGACTGCTTTCTGAAGGGTCCTTCTTGGTGAAGTCTTTTATCATGGAGTAGATACTGGGAGGGGAAGATCCTGTAGTTTGTTCTAGTTTTGTTTTCTCATTGCGTGGGTTGTTTTTCTGCCTACTTTTGAGACATAACAGTTTATCACTTAAAAGTGTTTTTATAATAAACAAGTAATTTTCTGTCAGTTATGTACACATCTGTTCCATCCTACTCAATAAAGCTAGGACCTTGGCCTAACCCATGTTTGTAACCAAGTGAACGTCTACTCGGATACTCAAGTGTAGTTGCAGATAGAGTAAGGTTTGAATACAAAACTCAGTAGGGAACCTCCAACTCAATCCCATACTAACCAACATATACAATGATATGTTCATGTGGCATGATCAACTAAAATAAATAACCAAATGCCAAAAATTAATATTTTTTTAAATCATCAGGTTCATGATCTTGATTGACCATAACTAATTCTACCAGTGCTGGGGTGTCTGTAATCATGCCTCAAAGACTGTGTAGCCCAAGTAAATTGCTAGATCCAATTCTATGGTATCTCCAATTGATCCTCATGATTCCAGGGACCCATACCATTACAATACTATCATCTAGGATCCTAATCCAAGGTATCCCCTATCATGACCTCATGACTTCAGGGATGAGTCCTGAGATAGTCCCATCATCTGAGTTTCTAATATAAGGAATCCCCTATAATATCCTTATGACTCCAGGGATCAGTTCCATGACAATCATATTATCCAAGCTCTTAATGAAAGGTAGATCCTATCATATCCTCACAACTTCAGGGAAGAGTCCCTCAACAGTCCTATCATCCAGGCTCCTTATCTAAGGTATCCCCTATTAGTATCTTATACACAAATCCATAGAGGCACCTTATTAGAGTTGGTTTTATAGAACAAACTATTTTTATATTGGATTACATGTATATCCAAATAAGTGAATATTATTTAAAAATCTTATTACACAATGTTCATTGTTTTACATGACTTTAATGTAAAAATTCCCTAGAGTATTTTCCATATTTAAAGGACATAATAGTTCCCTATTATGATGAGAACCTTTAAATTTCATGATGATATTCTTAAACCAAGTTTTATGGTCAGATAAAATTCAATAACGGGGAATAAAATATGTTGACTGTCAAGTGAGAGTACTCGTAAGTAGATGAGTCTTCATCTCATGAAGGTCGTACATGGTAATCTACAAGATGAGAGATAATGAGAACATATCTGTTAGTATGAATTCTATATGTATATGTCTCATTAGATATTCTTGTCTATGAGTGTGTGTAATGGTCCTTATACCTTAATATTATTATTAATGCATGTCATGAAAAGAACTCTTATATTTACTAAATAAAACCCTGATGAAATATGTTTATGAGAAGTAGGGTACATTGGTGCCTCAAAAATTACATGTTATTAATGAATAATTCAAGTAAGTATTTCCCCTTCTATATAAATGGAAGTTTATATCTTGGATCTTTGATTGAGATAGAATCACTACCTTAAATTCCACGACCATGATGAAATGATGAGTTTATTTCAGATATTCAAAGAAATATGTATCAAGAATATAGGTTGATGGAAGGGATGTGAAACCTTCTTGATGAGATATTGTGACAAAAGAGATTATATTACACAGCTAGTTCTTGTATGTGGTTTTCAACATCAGGACATTAACTTCTTTCTCTTGGGTGCTTTGACCCATTTCTAGATAGTAATCTTGGAATTTAGGAAAACCCACCTAATACCAATGAGAAATAATATTAGATAGTCACACACTAAGTATTTTCATTGATATTAATTAAATTCATTGAAATTAATTATTGGAATAAATATTATTCTCAATAATAAAGAATAATTATATTCAGAATTAATGATTTCATAAATTAAATAAATATTTATTCACAAATTAATTGTTAAATTATGTGAATATATAATATATATTTATTTCTTGAATATTTAATAAATATTTAATCACCATAACGTGAATATAATATTTATTTTATGAATAAATATTTAATTTAATATTTAATAATGTATTCAATAAATTCCAAGGAGGTTGATCGAACCAAATTTTTTTCCCGATGGTAAATATTAAATTGGAAGTTGGTAAAATAATATTTATCATTTCACCAGTTATCACTCACCATGGAATAAAAATAATAATATTATTTTAATACATGGAATGGGGTGAGATAAGGGTTTAAAATTTTATTAAGGGAACTAGTGAAATTAATTAAATTACAAACCTTCACCCCGTGCCTATAAATAAACAAATAACACATTATAAGAGAGGTTTATCGAGAATCATTATGCATAAAAAATTGCACTCTAGAATCCTCCTATTCCTTCTCACATCCTCTCAAGAATGATAATATCTATAAAATTTCATTAAGACTGAAGAAACATGAAGTGATCAAGAAAAATAACACAATATGATCAATCGACCATGCTAGCACCCAAAGACTCATCAACATCATCAATAGATCATAGGAGCACATGTGGATCACTACTAAAGCAATTCCACACTTAGATCCTACAAGCGTAATGAATGATTATCAAAAAAGGTTTCATATGATCAACATTTACTAAAAAGGAAGATCTCAAGAACAAGGTACTCTTTCTTCTAATTTAATTAAATTAATTATAAATTTTACATGAAAAGATCTTCTCTTGGTTATAATGAAATTTATTGTTAACATTCTATTGATAAAATTTCATTGGTCATGACGTTCATGTATTGTAAAATGTGCAAATGTTCCTTAAAATCCAAAATTTCAGTCTCGATAAGTATTTTAGCTATGCTTAGAACCAATAAGTGGTATCAGAGAGGTCATGTTAAAATTTATAATTATTTATTTTATTGTTGATCATTATGCATTTAAAATTTAAAATTCACTTCAAAATTTAATCCATTATTGATCTGTCATTGACATCTCTTCCTTATATTCTTTATTTCTTACTCATATAACCAATATCGACTAATAAATAAAAAATATCACATCTAAAGAACCCATTCAGTGGTGATAATAATTCTAGATGGATAATAAAAGACTTCATAGTGTGTACTCTTTTGTTACACACTGTGTTTCCTTATTTATTACTTAAGGATACTCACATGGTTTTTGGGTTGTAATGAAATTAGTTCACACCATGCATAATAAATGAAACATGTGTTTACTATACAGGGTGGAACACGGATTTTCTAGAGTAAAAAAGTGTTGATCAACTACAAACCATGTAGTACACATGCTTTCAAGGTAGAAAACATGGGGACAAACCACATCATATAATTAATAAACCATGTGTATTTAATACATGACACATATAGACTCATAACCATGTAACTTGAAGTACACACCACGTATCCTTTATACAAACCATGTAGTTCATAAATGTTTATGATAAGTATACACCAATTCCCTAGGCATGTACTATGGATATTCGGCAAGGAGAAGTACATTTCATATGGATAGCTTCACACCTTGTTTACTTTACTTGTTTATACAGAAATATTAAATTTAAATAATTACCACCTTAAACCATGTCAACTTGAGTTCTACGAGTCATTAAGTTGAAAATTTATGTTATTAATTTATTAATAACTTTTTATACTCCCTTTAGTAAATTTCATGTAAAATTGCATAATTGGTGTGAGATACTCATGTTTTAATACTAAATATAAATTCTGATCATTATTTGAAATAGTCCAATTAAGTCAGTTTACTATTTTAATTATAACTCTCACCTTTCTTATCCCAATTGCATGGTTCTTGTTTTTTTAGGATTCCTTACTCAATTTAAAACATATCATTAAAAGTAATCATTATCCAATTCTACCATTTGAAGGGTCATATGGACCACACAAGAAGGCTCATAGAATCTGTTAAAAAAATAGATCATACATGAAGATTGAATTACTAGACTCAATATATAAGTCCAAAATTGTTTATTCTCGACCAAAAGTCTGGGTAAAATACCATTCATATTGGGTAAAAATTTCAAGGACCAAATCAACTAAAAAAGGGCCCAAATGATTCAATGAAGTCCAGAACACCATTTTGTTTGGGAATTAAACTCAACACACCAATATTGACATTTATCCCGATAGAGATATCCATTCAAGATGATATTTTTCAATGTGAAATAAGAGATATAGGTGGCCAATTTTTTTGAATAAAGTATTCAGATTTGAGGTCATATTCCTATTCAAAAACCCATTCATATTTTTCCCTTGAAAAAGTCTGGATTGAAATGGATTGATTAACATTGTTTAATAAAATTTCCATAAATTTGGAAAATTAACTCCAATGTCCACCAAATTTTCAGATTAGACAGAACAAATGTATATATACAACTTGTAAGAAGAAGATATTCCAATATTCTGCTGGATGGATGGTCCAATATTCGATCCAATAGGAGGGGCAGATTTGGAATGCAAACAATCCACCACTCTGGGCTGTAAATACATCCTCCTATTATCCTTACAAGGGGTTGGAATAAAAGAAGAGAGAGGAGAATAAATTGGGAACAAAAAAAATACTTTCTAAAGTCTTTTTAGGACCTTCCATACTCAAGTTTTCACTTGATACATCCTTCCTCCTCTCTCTTTTTTCATGTTCTTTTCCATTATTAATTATAATTGTGTAAGTTTGTTTACTTTTCAATTGAAATTCAATATATTTTTCTCCTTATTAATCTATTATTCTCATCCAAATTCTGTTAAATAATATTAATTGTTTTAAAATAGTTTAAATATAGTTGAATCCACTTATCTTTTTTTTTATTTCTCATTCAATAAAAAGTCCGTATTTAATTCTCTTCACCGTTTGTGTGTGTGTTCGACGCACAACTCTTTTCTTATCCATTTATTTTTCTTCTATTATTAATTAATCATCATAAAAAAATAAACCAGATTACTAATCATCTTAATGGATGAGTAAAGCTTCATTTGGGGTGATTTATAATTCATTATGTTAAGTGATTGAGATGTTTTGATCGATGAATGTTATTTAAATTAACATTGTGTATGTTAAACATAAAATGTCACAGATTAATGAAATATTTTGCTTAAAGTATGGACTCCATGGATTATTGGTACCATAAATACACTACCATAAATATTTAATGATTGATTTTAGAACCCTAAGTTAATTTAATGCTTGAATTAAATCCTTAACACTTGGTAATTCCAATCAACGTCATCTTGTGAAGTGAGTGTTAATTTAATTCTATATAAAGAAAAGAACAAGAATATAAAACTTAACTCCATAATAATGAACTCACCCCAATTTTTATCAAATTTTTAAATCAAACACCAATAATTAAAAAATTCATTTATGCTCTGTAGACAAACCCCCCAATGAAAATACAATCAACTAAATAAATCAACTATTGAAAAGTATAATTGCTGAGGATTCAACCTGAGTACTGCTATACACATTAACAGAGCACCAGAACCTTAAATGGTTGATATGTGACAATTGAACACACTTCTATTGGCACCATTTCTATGGATGGTTCAATAATTAGTCATTTATTTTTAGTTATTGTAAAAAAACAAAACAAAAAACAAAAAATAAAAAAATAAAAAAATTGAAAAAATCACAAAGAAAAACCCACCTTCTCATAAAAATCATAAACGGAAAAAACAAACAAAGAAAACCCATCTTCCTATTTCTTTCAAAATATACATGAATTCCCTATATCCTCCCAAAAAATCCCTCAGGTTTTTTTAACCCCGAAATTGAGAAAACTCTTTACCAACTTAGGAGGAACATTAGGGATAATCAAATCATTCAAGGACCAGTATTTGTACAACCAATTTAATTAGATATGCATAATCCTAGAGAAAAAACCCTTAAATAAATTTTTACCCCTGATATGAATTACCAACCCCTTGGTATTCAATATCCAAAGAAAGAGGCTTACTTCAAACTCAAATCAGGTTTGATTCATCTTCTTCCTCATTTCCACAGACTAGCTAGTGAAAATCTACATCTTCATCTTAAAGAGTTTCAAGTGGTGTACTCTACCATGAAGCCCTAAGGGGTTTCTGAAGAACAAATCAAACTCTGACCATTCCCTTTCTCCCTAGATGACACTGCTAAGTCATGGCTCTGCTACCTCCCTCCTGGTTCCATAAACTCATGGATTAATAAGAAGTGTCTCTTTTTATAAAAATTCTTCCCTGCTTCTCGCACCACATCTATCTGAAAGAAAATAAGTGGTATCCATCGATTCCCTAATGAATCACTCCATTAATACAAGGAGAGGTTCAAAAAGCTTGTAGAAACCTACCCACACCACCAAATCCCTGACCAAATCTTGATCCATTACTTCTATGAAGGGTTATTGGCTATGAAGATTACTCTCATTAATGCCTCAAGTGGTGGTGCTCTTATTGATAAAACTCCCGCAAAAACAAGAGATATCATAAGAAACATGGCTGAAAATACACAAAAATTCCATACTTGAGCACATTCTCAAGTCAAACAAGCCCAAGATAGTCAATCGATAACACCAAACAAGATTACCGAGTGGATGAGTGAACTTATAGGTCTTGTTCAACAACTAGTTGTGGCAGCCAAAGCCTTAACCTCATCTTCAACATAATCTTTATCCCCTAAACCTATCAATAACTGTGTAATAAATAGCTCCCCATATCATCCAACTATCACATGTCCACAACTTCAAGAGTATCTATCTAATTCATTCGGGCCAATGGAGCTCAATGAATCATATGCTCAGAGGAATGCCAACCCTCAACAATTAGGTTAGTTCATTAGAAACTCCAACCAACACCACTCTGATCCCTTTTCTTCGACCTTAATCCAAGGTTTTAGGTATGGTAATCCCATTTCTCATCCCCCTAAATTCCCTCCTCAAAACCCAAACCAATTCCAATATGGTAAAGGTGTTGGTAACTTCAAAAAACCTTACCCTTTTGTTCCTCAACCTCAAAGGTTCAATCCTCCTCCTGCTCCTCCTAGATTCTACTATCCTAACGAGCCTTCCCAATTTGAAAACCAATAAAATTACTTCCCCAAGAACCAAAATCAAGGTAATCCCAATTCGGGACAAGCCGCTTCTTCCAAGAAACCATGAGAAAGTGTAGTGGAAGATCTTTCATATTTCACCCATTTCAACCTTAAAAATATTAAAACCCAAATTGGTCAACTTTTATCCCACCTAGTCCAGAAACAACAATCAAATTCATCCCATCTCCCAGCTCAACTGTTACCCAACCCCTTGGGTAATGTAAGTGCAATTTCACTTAGATTAGGATAGAAAATTGCTACGCCTCATGATGAGTCCTGGAACTCCCCTTTAAATGCTGACCTAGAAAATGAAAATAAAAAGAAATTAGAAAAGGAACCTAAATCCATTACCTCACCTACTTCCATTCCACTTAGGAACCCAATTCCTTTTTTCCAAGCCATTTTAAAGCCAAGGAAGTACTTTGATCTCGATCCTGAAATTATCGACATGTTTAGACATGTTGAAGTCAAAAATCCCCTCTTAGATTCCATAAAACAAATCCCTAAGTACACCAAGTTTCTTAAGTAATTGTGAAACCATAAGAGGCATCTTAGGACCTTTGAAAATGTTTCCACCCAGTATTCTATCCACATAATGTGAAAATATCTAGGTACCTTTATGGTTCCATTCCAAATTAGGAGTTCCATCTTCGATGATGCACTCATAGACCTAGGATCCTCAATTAATTTCAGTCCCAAATCCATCTTTTCCAACCTTGGTCTTGGTCCCCTACATCCAATGAGTATTTTCATTCAATTGGATAATTGATGCACTTCTAGTCCCGAGGGTATAATCGATGATGGCTTTGTTGTGAATGATCTTATCTTACCTACCGATTACTACGTCCTTGACATGGAAGGTGAGACAAACTATTCTCGATCTCCCTTAATTATAGGAAGACCATTGCTAATGAAAGTGAGAACCAAGATTGTTGTACATTCAGGCATCTTATCCCTGTAATTTGGTGACCAACTGGTCAAGTTCAACATTTTCCAAGGAATGCTATACCCATCTGAGGATCAATATGTATTCTCAATCCATGCTTCTAAGGACACTTTTGAGAGTCAACTTAACCCCAATCCATCATTTTCATCATGTTCTAATGAGAGATGAGCTTGTGATATTTTTACCATGATTAACCAATTCATAAATGGGGAAGTTGATGTTGACCAATCATTCATAGACTCCATCAATCTAGAAGATCTTTAAAACTCTCTTGAATACAACATCAAATCTGATCTCTACTACTCCACCTTGGACAATATTAAGGAAAATGAATCAAAACCAACTGAAATCCCTTCCTCCATTATTGAGTTGTCTAGCCCAAAAATAAAAGATGAGACTGATCTGAAACCTCTTCCTGAACACCTAAAATATGAATTCCTTTTCCGTGACCACTCATATCCTATCATTATATATTCTTCACTTACTAAAACTAAGGAGTTAAAAACTGTTCAGGTGTTAGAGGAAAAAAGGCCTTAGGATGGAACCTAAATGATATACCAGGAATCAACCTTTATCTTTAAATGCATCACATACATCTTGAGGAATCATCCAAACCAATTAGAAAGCCACAAAGAAGACTTAATCCAATCATACTTGAGGTGGTTAGGGAAGAGATAACCAAGATTCTTCAAGATGGTATTATCTACCCAATTTTTGATAGTGAATGGGTTATTACAATTTAAGTTGTACCTAAGAAGGGTGAGATAACTGTTTTCCCAAATGAACATGGGGAGGTATTCACAACTCGAGCAAAGAAAAAATGGAATGTGTGCATCGACTATAGGAAATTGAATGTTGAAACAAGAAAAGATCACTACCCTCTTCCATTACTTGAACAAATGATAAAACAATTAGATGGAAAGTCATAATATTTCTTTCTTGATAGATAGAAATGACATTTTCAAATCCTAATCGCACCTCAGGACCAAGAAAAGTATACCTTCAAATTACCCTTTGGAACATATGCATATTGGAGAATGCATTTTGGCCTTGGTAATACTCCAAAAACATTCCAAAGGTGTATTATGAGTATCTTTTCTGAATTCATTGAACATTGCATTGAAGTCTTCATGGATGAATTTACCATTTATGGTGAGTCATTTAAATATTGCTTAAATTCACTCTCTCTAGTCCTTCAAAAGTGTTTCAAGTGTAACTATATGTTATGTTTTGAAAAATGTCACTTCATGGTTGAAAATGTGATTGTTCTAGGGAACATAGTTTCCAAATAGGGTATTGAAGTTGATCCTACCAAAATTGAAGTGATCCAAACACTTCCTTAACCCACCTCTGTTTGAGAAATCTGTTCATTCCTTGGTCATGCTGGTTTCTATCGGCGATTCATCCATAACTTCAGTAATATTTCCATCCCACTCAATCGATTGCTCCAAAATGATGTCACTTTCCATTTAGAGGAGGTTTTTAAGAGAGAATTTGTTGAACTCAAAAATGATCTTACATCTAACCTGATGATCAAACCCCTAGATTGGTCCTTACCCTTTGAGTTGATGTGTGATACTTTAGATAGAGATATTGGGTTGTTCTTGGTCAAAGAAGATAAAAAAAAATCCTCATGTCATCTTTTATGCCTAAAAAACAATGGATGAAACTCAATATCACTACACTGTGACTAAAAAGGAACTTTTAGCAATGTTTTTTTTCCTAAGATAAATTTTGGACCTATATGTTAGGTTCCAAAATCATCATCATCATAGACCTTTCTAGTTTAAAGTTATTACTCAAGAAAAGTGATTCCAAACCAAGGTAATAAGATGGATCCTAATGCTCTAAGACTTTGACCTTGAAATCAATGATAGAATAGGAAAATAAAACCCTGTGTATGATCACCTGAGTAGAATTTATAATTATTCTCATTAAAAAATTATTTATCCTGAATTCACCATTGAGAACCTTTCATCTCTCACTCTAAAGTCACCATGGTATGCTCCAATTTTAAATTACTTGGTTTCTGGCATTTTTCCTAATTTTGTTTTCAAAAGACCAAAACAATAAGTTGAAAAGTGATTCAAATAAATATTTTTGGGAAGAAAATAATCATTGGAATGTTGGGGATGACATGGTAATTAGGAGACGTGTTGATGAAAATGAACATTCCTCCATCTTAGAATTCTGTCACTCACTTCTCAGAGGTGGCCACTTTGGACCACAAAGGACCTCCCAAAAGGTCCTAGACTCTGGATTCTTCTAGCCTTATCTCTTTAAGGGATCACATGAGTTATTTTAATCATGTCCCACTTTCCAAAAGTTTGTAACAATTTCAAAAAGAAATGAAATTACCCAAAATCCTTTAATCTTCTATGAGATCTTTGATGTTTGGGGAATTGATTTCATGGGACCATTCCCCCTTCCAATGTATTGTCATACATTCTTATTATGGTCGATTATGTTTATAGGTGGGTAAAGGACAAACCCACTAGAAAGGATAATTCACATACTATTTGTGAGTTCCTAAAACCCACATCTTCTAATGATTTGGAACTCCTCGTGCATTGATTTGTGACTTAGGAACCCATTTTTGTAATAAAACCATGGAATATTTTTTGAAAAGGAATGGTGTTGTACATAAAACATAAACAAAATATCATCCCAAAAAAATGGCATGGATTAACTCTTTAATAGAGAAGTTAAATGAGTGCTTGAGATAATTGTTAATCCCACCAAAAAAGACAGGCCTGAGAGACTTCATGAAGCACTTTTGGCTTATCGAACTGCCTATAAAACACACATTGGGATGTCTCCTTTTAGGTTAGTTTTTGGTAACACATTTCATTTTCCAGTTTAAATCCAACATTATTTATTTTGGGCTATAAAAACTTGTAATTTTGATTGTGAAAAATAGGGTGAAGAAATATTATTGCAGTTGACAGAATTGGAAGAGCTTCAACTTAATTCCTATGATAATTCTAATTTTTACAAAGAAAAGGATAAGGTACTCCATGAAAAACACTTCCTAATAAAGGTATTACATTAAGGTGAAAAGGTATTTATTTTTAACTATAGATTTTATCTTCACCCAGGTAAGTTTAATTCTCATTGGGAAGGTCCTTTTATTGTTTATCATGTTTACCCATTTGGTGCAGTACAAGTCAAAGACCCCTCTTCCAAAAGGAAATTTGCGATTAATAGAAATCGGTTAAAGCATCACCATGAGAGGAAACACATCCCGGGAACCACCTAGACTTCCATCAGATCCACAAATTCCACTGACCCACCACCAGATGAAGATGATGACCCACCAAATCCAAACCAGGGGTCCCTTTTTCCCTTTAACTCTCCCTCTATCTCTTCTTCTCTCTCCCTCTTTCTTCTTCCTCTCTCTTTCATTTTTTACCACTTTCTTTATCAAACCCTTTTTTCTATTTCTCTTTTCTGTGGGTGTATATTTTAAAAAAACACTAAAAAAACTAAAAAATAATAATAATTTTTTTAAAAAAAGAGTAATACTTACTCACCATCCTATTTTGAAATTTTTTCAAGCCATTTTGTGGAGTCAAAAGACATTTTTTCATCTAAAAAAATTCATTTTCATCTTGAATTTGGATAAATAATCTTATGTCAAAACAAAAAACTTTTGAATTCCCAGTTTTAGATTTGGAAAATGATTCTTCCCCAACTATGATGAACAAAATTAGCTTTCATTCCACGAACACCTATGACCATATTTTCAAAATGTGTGTTTTCAACCCCGATTGCGAGTCTTGAGTTTGTGGACCATCAAGTTTAATTTCCTACTTTTGGGTTCACTAATATGATAGAGGCATTTTCTGAACCTCATGAGAATCACAATAGCGAACTAGCCTCTCATTACCCATACATTAATACTACTTTTTAAATCCCCTTTAATCCTATTAAAACCATTTCTTTGATAGCCAAATTAAAATTCGAATACCTTATCCCACCCAACATGTACATGGATTTACATTGCATTATTTATTGAAATTTAAGTGCGGGGGGAATGGATTTCATTTTTGGATTCCCTTTTATTTATTTTCAACATGTTATCATATGTTTGAGGTAAATCATCCATTTTAGTGTTGGTGAGAGGTTTTAATTTAGTGAGTTTTGGGGAATGGACTTTCATTTATGTGACCTTGTATATTTTATTGACAAGTGTTCAAAAAAAATAAAAAATAAAAAAAATCATTGTGTCTTGGGCAGGTCAAAAATCACTCTTCCTAAACCTTTGATCTTGTTATAACTATTGAAATTAGTGTTGTGAGGAGATCAAACATGGTCTGGGAGATGAGTGTGAGATTTTTTTCAAGTTCAACTTTAGAAAAAAATAAAAAAAAGAAGAAAAGAAAAGAAAAAAATAGAACACTTGCATTATATAATCTTATGTCATTGAGAGAAGTTTTGTGTTTTGTAAATATTTCATCTTATCATCCCCTTCAAATTTTCTTCTTCTCTTGTGACTTTCTTCACACAATCATTCACTTGTAAATATGTGTTTCCATTTCCTTCCATGTTTCATTTTAAAAAAATTGTGCATTGTTTTACCCTTGCTGATGTTTTACCCCTCTTATTATCTATCTTGGACATTATATTCCTACCATCCCAAATCCATAGAAAACCCCCTTAAAAATACCACTTTATTCTTCTGCACTTTAGGATAGGGAATGGAAGATGAGATCTCTTTCAAACTCTAAGATTTTCACTTTTGGTTGGTGAATGAGTGAACCTCCAGAAATAAATTTTTATCATATTGAGAGGAGTGAGTTTTGAGTGCCAACATTTTCCATTTATAAATTTTATAATTAAAAATTAATTGTTTTTGGAATATTATTTATTTAAGAATTTGTGGTGTAATTATATATGGATGCGTGAAATGGTCTAAACCTCCCATGACTGGGGGAAAAAATTAATATTGGTTGGCAAGTGAGAATGATTTAGTTGTATTTTTTATTGCACATGAGGACATACACAAGACGAAGTGTGGGAGAGTTGATGTTATTCATATATTCATAACTTTTTGTATACTCCATTTAGTAAATTTCATGAAAAAATACATAATTGGTGTGAGATAGTTATGTTTTAATACTAAATATAATCTTTGAGCATTATTTGAAGTAGTAAAATTAATTCAGTCAACTATTTTAATTACAAATATCACCCTCATTATCCGAATTGCATGATACTTATTTTTTAGGATTAATTATTCAATTTCCAATATATCATTTTGAGTAATCATTGTATAATTATTACATTTGAAGGGTTATATGGACCACATAAGAAGACCCATAGAATCTGTGAAAAAGATGGACCAACCATTAAGACTGAATTACTGGGATCCATCTAGAAGTCCAAATTTTTTTATTCTCCACCAGAAGTTTGGGGACAATACCGGTCATATTGGGTAAAAAATTCAAGGCCCAAATCCACTAAAAAGGGGCCCAAATGATTCAATGAAGTCCAGCACACCATTCTGTTTGCGAATTAAAGTCATCACACCAATATTGACATTTCTCTTGATAGAGATCCATTCAAGGTGATATTTTTTATTGAGAAACAGGAGACATAGGCGGTCAACTTTTTTGAAGAAAATGTTCAGATTTGAGGGAATATTTCTATTCAAAAACCCATTCACATTTTTCCATTGAAAAAGTCTGTATTGAAATGGACATATTAACATTGTTTAATAAAAACACCATAACGTTGGATCCTTAAGTTCAATGGATTCAAAATTTTCCATGTAGACAGAAAACATGTATATATACAACTTTTCAGAAGAATATATTTCAAAAATCTGTAGTCTAAATGGTCCAATATTCGATCCAAGTGGAGGGGCAGATTTGGAATGAAAACAGTCCACCTCCTTGGGATGTAAATACATCCTCCTGTTATCCATGAAAGGGGTTGGAATTTCAGAATATAAGAGCATACATTGGCACGACCAAAGAATTTCCAAAGTCTTTGGAGGACCTTCCATACTCAAGTTTTCACTTGAGACACCCTTCCTCCTGTCTTTGTTTTCATGTTCTTTTCCATTCTTCTTATTTTTAATTGTGTAAGTTTGTTTTCTATTCAATTGAATTTCAATACAAGTTTCTTCTTCTTCATCTATTATTATCATCCACCTTATGTTAAATAATATTAATGGTATTAAAATAGTTTAAATACAATTGAATCCCCTGTTGAGTCAATAAGGTTTTCCTTATGACTTTTCCATTCCTTCTTGTTTTGAAAATCACAAACATCTTATCTTAAGGAAAATTGCTTTTATAAGGAAAATTGCTTTTATAAGGAAAATTGATTTTATAAGCAAAATGGATTTTATAAGAAAAATTATCCTTATCCTATTTTCATCCATATTTTTCTTAAGTATGAAATTCGGATTCATTTATATTTTCTCGGAATCGTTGAGACTTTGATATAAAGCATTCTGTTTTAGGATTCGGATTCTGGATAAGAACTATAAGGAAGTTTCATTCCGAATTCCGGATATGAACTATGATTAAGTTCTATTCCAGATTCAGGATACAAATTCTGAAGAAGAATTCTCATTACGAATTCCAATGAAGAATTCTCATCACGAGTTCTAATGAAGAAATATCATTCTGAATTCCCATTACGAATTCTGATGAAGAATTCTAATTAAGAATTCTGATGAAGAATTCTCATTACGAATTCTGATGACGTTTTCTCATTACGAATTCTGATGACGAATTCTCATTACGAATTCTAATGAAGAATTCTCATTACGAATTATGATGACGAATTCTCATTACGAATTCTGATAAAGAATTCTCATTACGAATTCTGATGACGAATTCTCATTACGAATTCTGATGAAGAATTCTCATTACGAATTCTGATGATGAATTCTCATTACGATTTCTGATGAAGAATTCCTATTCTGAATTCGCATTCTGAATTCCCCTATTAAACAGAATTTGAGTATCTTTGTTTTATACACTCTGAATTAATTCAGACTCCGAAAAATATCTTTGTTAGACTCTGAACTTTTATATTGCTTACACATCAAAAATTTGTCTACTCTTTACTATTGTTCCTTACACTCCGAACCATTACTCCGAAGTTTTCATTCCGAACTTTTATGTTAGAATTAAAACGATGTCGTACATTCTGTTACACTTGTTTTGTTATAAAATGATGTCGTCTGTTTTGTTATAAACTAACCGTTGTCTAAGTGACATGTGTACATGTCCCTCCGATCTTTAAGGAAAATATGACCGTTGGAGAAGGAGCCGACCTTACCTATAAATAGGAGCTCATTTGAAAGAGCTCGAAGCTGCTGATATCTGATGAAAGTGATGAAAGGCTGACTAATTTTCTTGAAGTGATTTCTAGAGAGAGAGGCTCTTATTAATTCTCAAAGCTTCGTGCGACTCCGAATGTTGGTGATTACATTCGAGGGCTTCCGGGGATAGGAAGACAGAGGTGCCGACTACCTTAAAGTTCGAGGGCTTTCTTGCTGAGAAAGACAGAGGTTGCCAACTACCTTGAAGTTGAGGGCTTGCGGGGATAGCAAGATAGAGACTCCGATCTTCGTATCGAGGGCTTACCCTGGTGTGGGTAAGACAGACTTGCTTGAAAGTATAAATCAAGGGACCTTTATCCAAGGTTGTTGGATACCCTTATCTTTGGGTTAAAAGACTTATATCTTGTTAGTTGTAGTTTTACTACTTGTGTTTATTCCGCTGCATTTTTTATTATAAGGAAAGTATAACTTTCTTATACTTCCTTACTTGTACTCTGTTTCATTTAGATTCTATACGATTTAAGGTAGAATCTCATATTTTAACCTTTTGTTAAGTTTAATTTCCGGAACCATATTTTCGGAACCCTCATTCAGAATCTCTTTCCTTGTTTGCATTCGGTGTTAAGAGGTGTTGTGAATTTGCTTAGTTTAACTTTGTTAAACTTAGCCTTTTCCTTTACTTAAGAAAACATAGGTATTCTTAACTAACTTTAAAGGTTCCAAAGGATTTTTTAAAGTATACAATTCACTCCCCCTCTTGTATATTGAGCATCTACATTTCTATTTCGATCCTACAATTGGTATCAGAGGAGGTCTCTGAAATACTTATACTCACGAATAATTTTTTCTTGCTCACTTTATCCTTCCGAACTTTGTCATTCTGAATTTGTCCATTCCGGACTTTTTCATTCCGAACTTTGTTATTACGATTCTTTTGCTACTAACAAGGTTGTGTGCAAAGTTATTTTAAGTATGGCAGGAATTAATGTTGGATCTATTGACAATATGAATCCTACAAGACCACCTATATTTGATGATAATGACTATGAATAATGGAGAGATCGTATGAAGACTTTTGTTATCAATACTGGAGTAGACAACTTTGTTATGCTTACTGGTGATTATAAAATTCCTGACAAGGAAGTCAGAACTTTTACTAACCAGGAAAAGAAAGAATATCAACTCAACTATAAGGTACGCAATACTTTACTATGTTCAATGACCAGAAATATATATAGCCAAATTTCTTCTTGTGAAGCAGCTAATTGTATATGGAAGAAGTTAGAGGTTACACACTTTGGGACTTCTAAGGTGATTGAGACTAGAAGAGCTATGCTTAGAGATGAATATCATGACTTCAATTTTCCTTATGGAGAACCTATCTATAAAGTTCAACAAAGATTTATGACTATCATCAAAAGTCTACAATCAATGGGAGAAAAAGGTTTAGATGATGAAGCTCTTGTGGACAAGATAATTGATATTATGCCCAATGAGTGGGAATCCAAGAGAACAACTATAGATGAGAACAGGAAGGTAACTCAAATTACTCTTGATGAGATTTTTGGAACTCTTCTACAACATGAAACAAGAATGAAGAGAGATGCTGACAATATCAAGAAGAAGAATGGAAATGGTACTGTTGCTTTTACTACAACTTCAAATCAGATGAAAGCTAAGACTCCTGAGAGAGTAACCAGATCCAAGTCTAAGAAAGTTATTTTTCAATCCGAATCTAGTGAGAGTGAAGTCTCAGAAAATGAATTAGCAAATCTTGCTCGAAGGATGAACAAGATAGCTGGACAGAGAAATTTTCAATCTAAGTATAAGAAAAAGGAAAGGAAAGATAAGAAATATGGAGAAGTTACTTGTTATGAATGCAAGAGAGCTGGACATATTAGAACAGATTGCCCTATGCTCAAAAAGAAAGAAAGGAAGGAAAGACATTCAGACAGGAACAGGAAGAAGTATTATAAAGCTAAAGCTAAGAAATTTCTGAAAGCTAATGACACCTGGAGTGCCAGTGGTGGTGATTCTTCAGATGAATCTTCTGATTATGAATCTTCAGGACAGAAGAATCTTGGTCTTATAGCCAGATTACCTACTGATAATTTTTGTCTTATGGCTAAGGTACAAAATTCTGAATCATTAACCAATGTTTCTTTAAATTCTAATGATAGTAAGTATTATAACTCTTCTAATGAAGAATCATCTTCTGATGAGGAAAATACTTTACCTACTTATGAAGAAGTCTCTAGGTTTGCTGAACTTCATGAGATTGAGAATTCCAAACTCAATAAGAAATTTGATAAGGAAAACTCTAGGAATTCTATTCTTACAAAAGAGATATAAGATCTTTCTAAAGATCTTGATAAGAAAAATGCTTATTTTGAAAGTATTTCAAAAAATCTTGAGGAAGTAAGTTCTGAGAAGAATAAACTTTCTAAAGAGTTAGAAAAAGTAATTTCTAAGAAAAATGTTTTCGAGCCTAACTCTAGTTCTAAAACTAATGATTTTGAGGATAAAAACTTGGTTGTAAAACTCAAGTCCGAAATTTTTTTCCTTAAAGAAGTGTTTATCAAACTTTACCCATGGTAAAGAAAATTTTGATAAGATGTATTCCCAAATACGACCTTTAAGAAATAAATTCGGATTTGGTTATACCCATGCAAAACCAATTTTCAGTAACAATTATTTTGTTCCTCAAAGTGCCCCATTTTGTACCAAGTGTCAATGTGGTGGTCACTGGGCAAAGAATTGTTCCTTAAACAAAACCCAATCTCTAGGATTTCACAAAGCTTATTTTTCTAAGAAGATGTGGGTTCCTAAAATTTTATTGTCTGGAAATCTTGGATCCAAACAAGTTTAGATTCCGAAAGTCTAATTTTCTTCCTAATTTCAGGATAATAAAGAAAGTACCAGCAACAATACATGGTACATGGATAGTGGATGTTCCCGGCACATGACTGGTAACAAAATCTTTTTTGAAAAGATTATCAAATCGAAAGGAGGAAAGGTAACTTTCGGAGACAATGCTAAGGGAGATATTGTTGGTATTGGTAATATTGTTCTTTTAGGTAAAACCTTGATTTCAAATGTTCTTTTTGTTAAGGGTCTTAAGCACAACCTCATTAGCATAAGTCAATTATGTGATGAAGGTTACCTTGTGAATTTTAGGAATGATAAGTGTTTAGTACACAATTCCAAGGAAGAATTTATTCTCTCAGCCAATAGGCAAGAGAATGTCTACACTTTGAACCTATAAGATCTTAGAAGCCAAGATTTACCTTGCCTAAGTGCAATGGAAGATCATTCTTGGTTGTGGCATAGAAGACTAGGTCACTGTAACCTTAGGAACCTATGTAAACTCTCTAAGAAGAAACTAGTTAAGGATCTACCAGAGCTTAGATTTGATTCTTCTAAAGTTTGTGATCCTTGTCAATATGGCAAGCAACATAAATCTAGTTTTAAGTCAATCGGTGAAGTCTCAACAACCGATGCTTTACAGTTAGTGCACATGGATCTTTTTGGTCCAACACAAACTGGAAGTATTGTAGGAAAATACTATGTGTTTGTTCTAGTTGATGATTACACTAGATTTACTTGGGTATATTTTCTAGCAAAGAAATATGAAGCTTTTTCTTATTTCAAAAGTTTTAGAGCTCAAGTTAAAAATGAGAAAAACCTTCCATTGAAAACAATTCATAGTGATCATGGAGGAGAATTTCAAAATTCTGATTTTGAAACTTTTTGTAGTAAGAAAGGTATTACTCACAATTTTTCAGCACCTAGAACTCCTCAACATAATGGTGTAGTTGAAAGAAGAAATAGAATTCTTCAAGAGATAACTAGAACCATGTTGAGTGAATATTCTATTGCTAGAAATTTCTGGGCGGAAGCTGTAAGTACTGCCTGGTATACTATAAATCGAGTTTTGATTAGACCTTTTCTTAATAAAACTCCTTACACTACTGGGAATCCATGTTTTTCCAACGGTTTAAAACCGTTGGGAAAGGCCTTAAAACCGTTGGTAAAACTTATCCCAACGGTTTTAGAAACCGTTGGGCTGTGAGGCGTGGGGAAAGCCTTATACCAACGGTTCACCCTGAACCGTTGGGAAAGGCTGTATAGATTTTTTTATACCAACGGTTCAGCTGAACCGTTGGAAAAAATCAGCGCACAGGGGTATGCCAACGGTTTTAAAACCGTTGGCATAGAATATACCCCAACGGTTTTGAACCGTTGGGAAAATCAGCAGGGTTGGGAAAAGCAGCAGGGTATACCCAACGGTTTTGAACCGTTGGGAAAGGTAGCAGCAGGAGTATAACCCCACGGTTTTGAACCGTTGGGAAATTACAGCAGGGTATAACCCAACCGTTGGGAAATTGCAGCTGCAACATCACACAAAGGTATAACCCAACGGTTTTGAAACCGTTGGGTTAGACCCCCCATTAATTTAAGATGAAACAGCCAGAAATACTACAGGCTGCAATGTTTACTCTGTCAAAAACGTGTAATATCACAAAAATACACTGCAATCACAAAAAAAACACACCAATGCAACCTACAAACACATAAAACACACCACTGCAACCTACAAACACATAAAACACACCACTTCAACCTACAAACACATAAAACACACCACTGCACACATAAAAAAACTCTAGAAACGCACCACTGCACAGAAAATGCATAGAAAACACACCACTGCACACATAGAAAACTCACAAAAACACTGCAACCAGTAACCTGCAAACACACCACTGCACACACAGAAAACACAGCACTGCACACACAGAAAACACACCACTGCACACACAAAAAACAAACCACTCTGTCATAGGAACACCGCAACCTGCAAAAACAGAAAACACACCACTGAACACATAGAAAACTCACAAAAACTCACTTTAATCACCTGAAACCACACAAAAAAAACACACAAAAAACACATAGAAATAATCATCTCATTTTTTAAGGCTTACTCACATCCCTTCCCCTTGTATGGTTCACATATTGATGTGGTAGAGAGACCAAGAACCAAAAAAATGTTGTCTTGTTCATCAAATAGGGAGGGGGATATTGGAAATTCAAGTTTATAACTCATATATGAAGAATCCCCTGCCTCAATCCTGATCTATCGAATAAGGGTTATTTGTTTTGATTACTCCAGGATAAATTTGATATTTTTTCGATGAATTTAATCATTCAATATAATAACCTAGAAGGATATTTACACTATGACCATTATAACCCTTTTGTTCCTAGAGTACAATGATGGGGGAATCATATACTATGGGTCAATGACTTCTATAATGTCAAGAGAATTAGTTATATTGTTGCATTTATCAAGGTATTGGATTGTGTTTAAGAGAGGGATATTGGTCAGGCTCTTGTGACACATAGATTCTATGGGGATAGATATTTACTTGATTCATGAGAGATATCACATGCCTAATTTTCAAGGGGATATGCTATGATGACATCCAACATGGTGTTTGTCAGTGGTTATGAATTATTTACATCATCGGTTGGGCTCACTTTGGAAATTTTCTATCATATTCTAAGAGGATAAGATTACAAGGTAATATTCTATCCCCAATCTATAATGAAAACATTCAGATAAGCCTCCATGACATGATATCTAACCATACCTTGAGTGATAAGGTGCTAGAAGGACCCTTACTTGAGTGATAATGAAGTTATCATATTATAACATGATATCTAACCCTACCATGATTGATAAGGTAGTGGTCAATATAATGGCCCCCCCTGCCCAGCCCCCCTCCCCCTGCCTAGCCTAACCCCCTGCACATCCCACCCCCTCCCCCACCTGCACAACCACCACCCCGCACCGGCACAACCCCCCTCCCCCCCCCCCATCTGCCCATCCTCCCCACACCTGCACAACCCCCCCACTACCCCACTGGCACAACCCCCCCTGTCCAGCCCCACTCCCCCTGCCTAGCCTAACCCCCTGCACATCCCACCCCCTCCCCCACTTACACAACCACCACCCCCACCTGCACAACCCCCCTGCCCAGCCCCCCTCCCCCATCTGCCCAGCACCCCCACCTACACAGCCACCCCCAAACCTGCACAACCCCCCTCCCCCCTACCCAGCCCACCCCCTCCCCACCAAACCCCCTACATAGCCCCCCCTCCTCCCCACCTCACCCTCGCCAAACACCCCTGACTCCCCCACAAATTCCCATAGGGTAGTTGATTTTAAGTTTTAATCGTATTTTTTGGGATTTTAGTGACCCATTCAGGATTCAATTAATGGATACTTTGGAGAAATTAGGTGTTTTGGGATATTTTTGGGGGGTTTAGTTTGGGATAACTCATGTACATGATGTGTAGTTTTGAGAACACACATAATGTGTTCTTCGTACTTGGGAAATATGGGTTTTGGGAACTAAAAGATTAATACAAGGGGGTGGGTTACATGCCATGTAGTGGTGACTCGGGGTGTGCTAGTGGCAGATGACCATGTAGGGTATAAAGCTATATCTAGTGCGAGGTACATGGATAGGCATTGTGCGTGGGTAGACCTTGTGTGGGGGGGGGGGGTATATGGATAGGTACATACATGGGAACCATATGTGGGGTAAAGATTGTGTATGGGGTGATACATTCCACGTAGTAGGAAATTTTTCATGCTAAGTGGGGCCTTGTATGTGAATGTACCCAGGTGGGGGTAAACATCATATACCGGAACACATGATGTGTACTTTGGAAAAGTACACACTGAGTAGTCTATGTCACATGGAACGAGGGGACATTTTGGGTTACATATCATATACCTAAAGTACAGGTTGGGTAATTTTTTCTCCTTGTTGTGTTTACCCTATTTTAACCCTGGAGTCAGAATTCGACTTATGAGTATTCAATTTTGATCAGTTTTTCATAATTTCCATGATGGAATACTTTCTGTGTTTGAATGTGGTTTTTATGGTGTTTTGGACTAAAACAATTCTTTATCAGGATTTCTTCAAGGATTGGATTCAGAATCCTCCAGCAGGTTGGGTTGTGAGATGAGAATCATGTGTGAGGGTTATGAGATCATTAGTTGGAATGGATTGTGAAATCTAAGCTAGTTTTGTTCAATGTTCTTTCATATAGATCCTGAAAATTATAATCAAGTAGTATATATGAAGAGATCTTGTTTTATCCTGACATTTTGGTACCTATTTCTCAAGGTTAGAACAGTTGAGGATTACCGCCTTTTTTTAGGATTGGAACTATTGGAACCATTGGAATGGGATGATGATGTGGGATAGAAGTTATGGTCGGATTTCCTTAAGATATTTATATGCGTCAGAGGGACTCTTGAAGATGCCATAATGGGATTGTTACTGATTGAGTGACCAGTGTTTTCTATACCTGTTAATTAATAATGCCCATGTGGAGTGGTCAATCTTGTACTATAGAGCCCTTGTAAGATAAAACTTTTATGATTGTCATGAGGACCATTGATAATTCATTGGTTATTAATTTCTTTTATATACCCCATTGGGTGCGTTGTTGATAGATGATCAGTAGGAGACGTTGTTGATCGATGATCATGTTTTTCTAGTCGTTAATGTATTGGTGCTGCCATCAACATGGATGTTCTTTCACCCCTATATCTTATCTTTTCTCACCCCCAGCACATCCCCCCCCATCTCCCCCTCTCCTCCACCTACACAGCCACCTCCAAACCCCTGTCCACCCCCCCTCCTCACCTCACCCCTTCCCATCCCCCCCCCCTCCAGCACATCCCCCCTCCCCCCACCTCATTTTGACCTCTCCAATATCAATCAAAATGATTCTATACAGGTAAATTAAAACAAAACTGCAACCTAAAATGATATTTTGCTTTTGTTCATAAGGGGATCATAATAGACAGTACATTGCAGTGAAATGGAACCAAAAAATCAAAAATAAATGAAGGCATACATACTGATTTAAAGTGAATGAACAAAAATTACTTGAATCAAAGATAAGATGACCGGTTGGAAAGTAGAGTTAGAACCCTCGAGAGTAGGTAGGGAAGAAGGGTTCCAAACAAAACCTAAAATCGTAAGGGGATCATAATACGTACCCATTTAATGCGGAAGAATTGAGCATTGGAAAACCAGACCTGTCGCGCTGGGAAGTAGGGTTCGCGTCGAGAGTCGGTTATGAAGTAGAATTCGTGTCGAGTTATTGGGAAAAATCTTCCATATGGGTGCGTCGAGCTGTGTTTTAGGGTAAAACGAGAAGGGTTATGGGTTCTCATAGAGATTTTATAAAAAAAGCGTGAGTGCTGATGAGCGGGGAGCGGCAATCGGCGATCGGCGAGTGGTGAGGGGTGGTTGGGATTGGAGCAGCGGCGAGGGGTGGTCGGTATGGGAGCGGCAGCGAGGACGGGAGGAGTATGGGATTGGCATCGAGGGTTTAGAGAAGTGCGGATTAGAGATAGGAGAAGTATCCCGACAGGACTGCGAACCACCACAGGGTGTCGTCCTAGAGCCGGGCCAAATCACAGCGTGACCGCGGCGTGACCGCAGCGTGACCGCGGCGTGACCGCGGCGTGACCGCGGCGTGACCGCGGCGTGTTGGCCCGATCCAGCGACATCTGCGGAGTAGCATCTTCTGGCCAGGAGCGAAGAGAGCGGGAGGAAGTGGGGAAACATTCTGATCGTCGCCTCCCTCCCCATTTACTATGGATGGGTAATGTATCTAAAATTATGTCAAGGTATCATACATCGAATCCCGACAGGATTGCGAACCGCCGCAAGGTGTTGTCCTAGAGCAGGGCCAAATCATGGCATTACCACGGAGTGACCGCGGCGTGACCGCGGCGTGACCGCGGCGTGACCGCGGCGTGACCGCGGCGTGACCGCGGCGTGACCGCGGCGTGACCGCGGCGTGACCGCGGCGTGACCGCGGCGTGACCGCGGCGTGACCGCGGCGTGTTGGCCCGATCCAGCGACATCTGCGGAGTAGCATCTTCTGGCCAGGAGCGAAGAGAGCGGGAGGAAGTGGGGAAACATTCCGGTCATCGCCTCCCTCCCCATTTACTATGGATGGGTAATGTATCTAAAACTCTGTCAAGGTATCATACATCGAATCCCGACAGGATTGCGAACCGCCGCAAGGTGTTGTCCTAGAGCAGGGCCAAATCATGGCATTACCACGGAGTGACCGCGGCGTGACCGCGGCGTGACCGCAGCGTGTTGGCCCGATCCAGCGACATCTGCGGAGTAGCATCTTCTGGCCAGGAGCGAAGAGAGCGGGAGGAAGTGGGGAAACATTCTGATCGTCGCCTCTCTCCCCATTTACTATGGATGGGTAATGTATCTAAAACTCTGTCAAGGTATCATACATCGAATCCCGACAGGATTGCGAACCGCCGCAAGGTGTTGTCCTAGAGCAGGGCCAAATCATGGCATTACCACGAAGTGACCACGGCGTGACCGCGGCGTGACCGCGGCGTGACCGCGGCGTGACCGCGGCGTGACCGCGGCGTGACCACGGCGTGACCGCGGCGTGACCGCGGCGTGACCGCGGCGTGTTGGCCCGATCCAGCGACATCTGTGGAGTAGCATCTTCTGGCCAGGAGCGAAGAGAGCGGGAGGAAGTGGGGAAACATTCCGGTCATCGCCTCCCTCCCCATTTACTATGGATGGGTAATGTATCTAAAACTCTGTCAAGGTATCATACATCGAATCCCGACAGGATTGCGAACCGCCGCAAGGTGTTGTCCTAGAGCAGGGCCAAATCATGGCATTACCACGGAGTGACCGCGGCGTGACCGCGGCGTGACCGCGGCGTGACCGCGGCGTGACCGCGGCGTGACCGCGGCGTGACCGCAGCGTGTTGGCCCGATCCAGCGACATCTGCGGAGTAGCATCTTCTGGCCAGGAGCGAAGAGAGCGGGAGGAAGTGGGGAAACATTCTGATCGTCGCCTCTCTCCCCATTTACTATGGATGGGTAATGTATCTAAAACTCTGTCAAGGTATCATACATCGAATCCCGACAGGATTGCGAACCGCCGCAAGGTGTTGTCCTAGAGCAGGGCCAAATCATGGCATTACCACGAAGTGACCGCGGCGTGACCGCGGCGTGACCGCGGCGTGACCGCGGCGTGACCGCGGCGTGACCGCGGCGTGTTGGCCCGATCCAGCGACATCTGCGGAGTAGCATCTTCTGGCCAGGAGCGAAGAGAGCGGGAGGAAGTGGGGAAACATTCCGGTCATCGCCTCCCTCCCCATTTACTATGGATGGGTAATGTATCTAAAACTCTGTCAAGGTATCATACATCGAATCCCGACAGGATTGCGAACCGCCGCAAGGTGTTGTCCTAGAGCTGGGCCAAATCATGGCATTACCACGGAGTGACCGCGGCGTGACCGCGGCATGACCGCGGCGTGACCGCGGCGTGACCGCGGCGTGACCGCGGCGTGACCGCGGCGTGACCGCGGCGTGACCGCGGCGTGACCGCGGCGTGACCGCGGCGTGACCGCGGCGTGACCGCGGCGTGTTAGCCCGATCCAGCGACATCTGCGGAGTAGCATCTTCTGGCCAGGAGCGAAGAGAGCGGGAGGAAGTGGGGAAACATTTCGATCGTCGCCTCTCTCCCCATTTACTATGGATGGGTAATGTATCTAAAACTCTGTCAAGGTATCATACATCGAATCGCGACAGGATTGCGAACCGCCGCAAGGTGTTGTCCTAGAGCAGGGCCAAATCATGGCATTACCACGAAGTGACCGCGGCGTGACCGCGGCGTGACCGCGGCGTGTTGGCCCGATCCAGCGACATCTGCGGAGTAGCATCTTCTGGCCAGGAGCGAAGAGAGCGGGAGGAAGTGGGGAAACATTCCGGTCATCGCCTCCCTCCCCATTTACTATGGATGGGTAATGTATCTAAAACTCTGTCAAGGTATCATACATCGAATCCCGACAGGATTGCGAACCGCCGCAAGGTGTTGTCCTAGAGCAGGGCCAAATCATGGCATTACCACGGAGTGACCGCGGCGTGACCGCGGCGTGACCGCGGCGTGACCGCGGCGTGACCGCGGCGTGACCGCGGCGTGACCGCGGCGTGACCGCAGCGTGTTGGCCCGATCCAGCGACATCTGCGGAGTAGCATCTTCTGGCCAGGAGCGAAGAGAGCGGGAGGAAGTGGGGAAACATTCCGATCGTCGCCTCTCTCCCCATTTACTATGGATGGCTAATGTATCTAAAACTCTATCAAGGTATCATACATCGAATCCCGACAGGATTGCGAACCGCCGCAAGGTGTTGTCCTAGAGCAGGGCCAAATCATGGCATTACCACGAAGTGACCGCGGCGTGACCGCGGCGTGACCGCGGCGTGACCGCGGCGTGTTGGCCCGGTCCAGCGACATCTGCGGGGTAGCATCTTCTGGCCAGGAGCGAAGAGAGCGGGAGGAAGCGGGGCAACATTCCAGTCGTCTCCTCCGTCCCCATTTACTATGGATGGGTAATGTATCTAAAACTCTATCAAGGTATCATACATCGAATCCCTACATGATTGCGAACCGCCGCAAGGTGTCGTCCTGGAGTAGGGCCAAATCATGGCATTACCACGGCGTGACCGCGACATGACCACAGCGTGACTGCGGCGTGTTGGCCCGGTCCAACGATATCTACGGGGTAGCATCTTCAGGCTAGGAGCGAAGAGAGCGGGAGGAAGCGGGGAAACATTCTGGTCGTCGCCTCCCTCCCCATTTACTATGGATGGGTAATGTATCTAAAACTCTATCAAGGTATCATACATCGAATCCCGACAGGATTGCGAACCGCCTCAAGGTGTCGTCCTGGAGCAGGGCCAAATCATGGCATTAACACGGTGTGACCGCGGCGTGACCGCGGCGTGACCGCGGCGTGACCGCGGCGTGACCGCGGCGTGACCGCGGCGTGACCGCGGCGTGACCGCGGCGTGACCACGGCGTGACCACGGCGTGACCGCGGCGTGTTGGCCCAGTCCAGCGTCTAAAGGGAAACAAAACGATGGAAAAGAATCTTATAGCCTAAACTATCACTGTGAGTTTTCGCAGACATCGCACCTCCGTTAGAGGGGTTTTATTATAAAAACATGACTTTATTTATCAAATGAAACAATTATATTAAAGAAAACGTATTCAAGATATGCAATTCAATATAATTAAGCAGAATTAAGAAAGAAGCTAAATTCAATTTAAAGCATTTTTATATTAAAGAGGCTACGAGAGGGACTCTACCTCAAGGTGGAACCAAGCCGTCCACTTTGGCTCTTGGAGCTTTCTAACTAAAAGTTGTTGCTCCTCCACTGGGTATACGCACCTTCACACGCATGCAAGGACACCTAGCCCCTATGCACACACTTGCATGGCCATGAGCATGTGCAAGGGGATCCTTGCACATATGCTTATATGCATATATCAGTCTCCACTCACCTGCGTATGCATTTATATATATATACATGGGCACACCTAGCCCCATACGTGCATAATCACTGCCATGGGTGACTATACACGTAACGGGGGAACCCACATACATATACTTACTTACCTATGCACACGCAGGCGAGTCGCCCATGACTTGGCGACTCGAAACCAACGAGCAGGGATCAACACACTACACAAAGGATATTAAGAACCTTAAAACACATGAAGGACGATACATAACCAGTGAAAAACCAACCAATGGCATTAAAGCCTTACCTAGATTGGCAGCGGAGAACCAAATCCACCCGAACCAACACGAAACGATCCAACGCCCTACCGAAAACATAATATGGAGTCAAAAACACTAAATCCCCAAATACATGAGGTGCGAGACAAGTAGTAACCATAGAATCTTACCTCGGATCAAATTCGGTGGACTGAATCAATCTGAACTCCTTCTGGCCCCCTTCCCAGAATATAAGTACCCTCTGTCCATAGAAAGTAGTCAAAGATCTAAGTCACCAATGCGCTAAAGAAAATAAAATAAAAACTAAACTAAAACATACCTGTCTCCTATGACTATACTTGTTACCACCCAACATATAAGTACCACAGTGCCCCATGGGTCAAATCATGTTCCTGCAAGCAAAGGGGAAACAGATCAATGTTTCAAAATGATACTATCAAATAGTACATTCATATTAATTAACAATTACTCTTCCTATTAATGGTATATAATCAATTTGGTCCGAGTTTCAACTTAGTTTGGGTTTGTTCGATACAAGGGATGAGGTCTTATTATTCTTGGTTTTTATGTTTACACTTGAGATATTTATTTAAAAATGATGCATGTATTTGGCATTATTATTTATGGTTTTAGTTCTTAGCTTGTTTCCATAGGGCCTGTCCACATGAATAATTGTTGGAATGTAGGGTTCAGTTGACATTTATGTGCTTTAATGTGATTAATGTAACTAACGATGAGGATTTAGATCACGGAAAATATTCCTAGGAGGATTGGGCCTTGTAGTGATAGGTGTTGCAATTTTACATCTAGCGTTTGATGAGGAAATACTTATGAGGATGGATTGGAATCTTGGTAGGTTCTTAGAGTGGGATGGTCCCTCTGAGTATATAAAATGTATTATGAAAGGTTTTACTCCATTTAATGATTCAAGAGTTCAACTAAAGAGATGAAGGATGAGATGCTAGTGTGAGTATTGGGTATTGTCGGACAGATTGGCGTTATAATGCCAAGAGGCTTGGTGTGATTTAGCTTAGTATGGAACCTGGTTAGTTTGGCTGGGTAATAATACATGATTTTGATGAGGTTCTTGACCGGATTATTGATAATATAATGTAGATGGGTTTGACATGGTGTTCTTTTGTGACTAGGACAATCATAAGGTGAATAGTCCTCTTTGTCTAGTTGGATGATGAGATGTGCATCGAGGCATCGGATAATCCTCAAGAGATGAGTCTAGACTATGTGATTGAGAGGATAGACTAGGATAGGTTTGATAGGATTGGGTGAGTGGCCAACCCATGTGAGGATGATACGATGTATGGAGACACTTGGAGACACTTGGAGACACTTGGGGCTATTTATGCTATCTCATGGAGACACTTGGGGTTATTTCATAACTCCAACATACTCCAGAAATGTTCCCACATGATTTTTTAGAAAAAACGATTCCATCTCATGGAAGGCTCCTCTATCTTCCAATGTTTCCTCACACTCGCACCTCATGGTATTACAGTATACAAGTGATCTACGTCAAAATATATTCTTAGGATAGATATCAAATCCATCACAAAACCACAGATAATCCTTTGAGGGATTAATCAGTCTGTAAAATTGTGATTTTTGACCTTCCTAGTAAACAACCCATAAAAATTTTCCTTTATTTTATTTTTTTTTGAAAAGGAAGAGATTACGAACAAAACACAAAAAATGGTAAATGGATTGCAACCGCATAATCAGGTGAGCATATCGTACATCTCTAGACGTGGAAGCATCCCATGATCTTTGAATGTCTCACCCACACTTGTTCAAATATATCCATACGCATTGTAAAATAAGTAGGTTATGAATGGAAATAGGATTGAAATTGCTTCATTCTAATAGGCCATTAATGGAAACTAAGTGATGAATGATGGATAGATGTCAGGTGGGTCTTAGGGAAAAATTGTCTATGAAAGAGTCCTAAATCATTTTAGTTTTATACTTGTTCAGTCATCACTAAGATAAGATCTCAGTGTAAGTTCTAGTCAGTTTACATGCCCCTGGAATCTATCAAGAAATATGCCCAGATATGAGTATGAAATCGAAGGATTAGAGTTCTCTTGGGTAGTGCGAATCAAAAAAAATGGCAATCACAAAGGGCATAAATCCTAAGTAATATGTCAATTAGTCATTATTTCAAAGATTTTGAATTTAAATTAATTCCCTAAACTTAGCAACCATTCTAAAAAAATCTAAGTAGGAGTCAAACATGTTCCTTGGCACTTTTACACTTCACTTTTTTTAATAACAAGGGCATAATGATTCTCAAGTTTAAATCATTCTTATTATTTTGAAAAATGTCTCATAGACAAGTAAGAATAATAAAAAAATCCAAGTGCATCACATGTGAAACTGTGAGAAACTCCCCCCACACTTAAAATGAGGTAGTGTCCCTACTGTCAATGAAATACAAGTGAGAGTGGTATGGCAGCGATTTTTAATGTTTGTGGGAATGGATATCGAAAAAAATGAAAATAAAAGGGAATTGAGAGCTCCCTGGGAAAATCAGTATGCCATGGGGGTGTTTTCTACTGTAATCATATGTACCTGAAAAAGTGTTAGAGAACGAAATCCATTACAAGATATCAAATATTAGTTCACCGAGATAAATAGTTGGAAGAGTATATCAACGGGAAAATACCGATCAAGAACCCTGGCGGGAGGAGAGGGAGCCGAGAGGGGGGACGTCTCGTGGGGTGTTCGGCCATGGGGGGTCTCGCATGCGACTGGAGATGGAATCAGGGAACGACGGAGGAGGAGATTGAGGGGAGGGGGATTTCTCCAGGAGTGGGAGACGAGAGGGGAGGGGGAACGTCACCTGGAGCCGAGAGGGGAGGGGGACGTCATCGTCGGAGAGGGAGCCGAGAGGGGAAGGGGAATGCCGCCGGAGGAGAGGGAGGGGACCGAGAGGCGGAGGCAGTGGCTGGGAGGAGATAGAGATCGTGGAGGGGGGAGGGGGTCGGGAGGCGGAGGTCGGGGACGGTCCAGGACGAGGAGCCCTAATTTGGGTGTTAAAAAAATTTCTTTCCCAACGGTTTAACAAAACCGTTGGAAAAAACCAGCCTAAAACACATTACCCAACGGTTTTGTTAAACCGTTGGCAAAACCCAACCTAAAATACCTTACCCCAACGGTTTTATTAAACCGTTGGCAAAACCCAGCCAAAAACACTTATCCCAACGGTTTTTTTAAACCGTTGGGAAATAAGTGTTGGTATAAGTCCCAATTCCAGTAGTGTTACGAGTTATGGAATAGTAGAAAACCTAGACTATCCTACTTCAAGGTTTTTGGTTGCAAAGTATTCATTTTGAATACTAAATATAACTTACATAAATTCGCACCAAAATCTGATGAAGGAATTTTCTTAGGTTATTCCACAACTTCTAAGGCTTATAGAGTTTTTAATAAAAATACCTGCACTATTGAGGAAACAGTACATGTAAAATTTGATGAATCAGATCCTTTTATTTTTAAACCATCTCAACTTACATCTTTGGATGTGTTTTTAAAAACTGATTATCAACCATTGATAGAAGAACCTTCTGATAAGGAAATTGTTCTAGAAGATACTTCTGAAACATTTACCCCAGAAGATTTTCTACCCTATGTTGATGAACAGGTTTTACAAAACCCAAATAAGGTGTTTCTTAAGAATCATCACAGTGATAGTATCATTGGTGATGTAAATCAACCTGTAAGGACTAGAAGTTCCTTAAGAAATGAAGTAGAACATCTAGCATTTCTTTCCCAATTAGAACCTAAAAGCACTGATGAAGCTTTAGGTGATGATGATTGTATTAAAGCCATGCAAGATGAACTAAATGAATTCGAAAGGAATAAAGTCTGGACCTTGGTTGAAAGACCTAAGGAAACTTCTGTTATTGGAGTAAAATGGGTTTTCAGAAATAAATGTGATGAAAATGGAGTCATTGTTAGAAATAAAGCTAGACTTGTTTCTAAAGGCTATAATCAGCAAGAAGGAATAGACTATGAAGAAACCTATGCTCCAGTAGCTAGACTTGAATCTATTCGTATTCTACTTTCCTTTAGAGCATTCTTTAATTTCAAAATTTTCCAAATGGATGTGAAATGTTCTTTTCTTAACGGTTATGTTCAAGAGGAAGTTTTTGTTGAACAACCTCCTGGCTTTGAAGATACAAAACATCCTGATCATGTTTTTAGACTTACCAAAGATTTGTATGGCCTTAAACAAGCCCCACGAGCATGGTATGATAGACTTACTGGATTTTTGCTTCAAAATAACTATGTTAAGGGAAATGTAGATCCAAACCTTTTTATAAAGAAAGATAAGAAAAATGTTTTGATTGTTCAAATTTATGTTGATGACATTATATTTGGTTCAACTCAGCAATCTTTGACTGACTCTTTTGCTAGTCTAATGAAATCTGAGTTTGAAATGAGTATGATGGGTGAGTTAACATTTTTCCTTGGTTTTCAAATTTCTCAAAAACCAGAAGGAACCTACATATCTCAACATAAGTATATTAAATATCTTCTTAAAAAGTATGGTTATGACAACACTAAGAGTATAAGTACTCCCATTGGTACCTCAAACTCTTTAGATCTTGATGAAGCTGGGAAACCAATAGATCAAACATCTTTTAGAGGTATGATAGGAAGATTACTTTACTTAACAGCTAGTCGACCAGACTTAATGTTTTCAGTATGCTTATGTGCAAGATATCAATCCAATACTAAGGAATCTCACTTAAAGGCAGTAAAAATAATTTTTCGCTACCTTAAGGGAACCATGGATCTAGGATTATTTTATACTTCTGGAAATTATTTTGTTCTAAAAAGTTTTTCTGATGCTGACTTTGGTGGATGTAGAATGGATAGAAAAAGTACATCCGGAACTTGTCATTTCTTAGGAGATTCTTTAGTTTCTTGGTCCTTCAAGAAGCAACATTCTGTAGCACTTTCCACTGCTGAAGCTGAATATGTAGCAGCTAGAAGTTGTTGTGGACAAGTGTTGTGGATGCAACACACACTCACAGACTATGGCTTGAGTTTTACTAAAACTCAAATTTTGTGTGATAACACAAGTGACATTGCCCTCAGTAAGAACCCTGCACAACACTCTCGTGCAAAACACATAGATATTAGGTATCACTTTCTTAGGGATCACACACTTAAAGGAGATATCATTCTTCAGTTTATCGGAACGCAAGAACAACTTGCTGATATTTTCACAAAATCTTTACCTTCTGATAGATTTGAATATATTAAACAGAAGTTAGGAATGATAACCGTAAGGTAATCTTTCTTAATTAACTTTCTGTTGAAAAATTCTCCTTACAGTAATAAAATCCTTTTCATAGGGGGAGTACATTTTATTGTTTGTTTAACAAAGTTTTTCAAAATCTGTTTTCAAACTTTTCGGAATGAAGATTTCCGGAATGGAACTTCTAGAACTAAAATTTTCCAAAATGGAAATTCTCGTACAGAATACTTCTGGAATGGAAGTGTTCGTATTGAAAATTTATGGAATGAAAATTTCGTACTAAAAGTTTCATAAAGGAATTTTCATACCAAATTTTTTCGTAATGTATTTTTCGTACTAAGTTCTTCGTACTATTTTTCTTCTTAAGTTTGTTTTTCATACTGAGTTTTCCGTAAGGAGTTTTTCGTACTAAGTTTATTTTTTATAGTAAAATTTTTGCGAAATCTGCCATTAAGAATAATCCTCCTAAGCCAATCCGAAAGGTATGATTACCTTACTCAAGTTTTCGTAGTCATATTTTACTTGCTGGCATTTTCTTGTATTATGTTTTCAGATTTTAGTTTTCTTAATTCCTTGTTTTAATAAAAACCTCAAAAAGATCGGATACAAGCTTTCAACCGTCAGATCTGATCTCAGCTCATTCCATCCGTTAGATCAACTGTGGAATGTGAACCGTCATCTCGTTGCCTATATAAAGGGGACCCAAATACTCGTCCCACATTGTTCTCAAGCTCTCGCGTCCCGAATCTCTGTCTCTCTGATTTAAGGCCGTTCCGAACTTCAGTCTTCTCCGTTCCGAACTTCTCAGAGGACTTCAGATCCGAATGTCTGCAGAGTTAGCCTCTCAAGAAATGTCATCCACTAAGCCTATTTCGCAATGGTTAGTTTACAGAGAAAGGTTAGTCCATCCGGATTTATTCAACAACTATGATTCCCTTATTTCAAAGAACATTAAGTTGAATGGCTGGGAAGATGTTGCGGTGTCAAAAACCGGGAACCAAGATGAAGTGTATTCAGACTTACTTGTTGAGTTCTATGAATCAGTTTCTTCCTTTAAGGAAGATAATAGGGAGAAGTTCTCTTTTAAGTCTTATGGAAAGACTTACAAGCTTTCTCACACCAAGGCTGCAAGCTTGGTAGGACTGTCTTATGAAGGAGAAGCCGAATTTATTTCACATGTGTTGCCAGACTCTAAGGGTAGCTTCGACAAGGAAAAAGCCTTAGAAACTCTCGGACTGGCTGATGACAAGGCTCTGAAGATTGCAAGTCTATCTACAAATTTCCGGATTCTGGAGTTATGGGCACAAGGACTTATCGTACCGAGGAAAGTTGATAAAGATAGCTTGAAGAAAAGTGATATCTATATCTTAGATTTCCTGATAAATCTATGGAAGTTCAACTTGATGAAACACATTCTTCTTACTATTGAAAATTTGAAGAAAGGAAATCTGAGAGCTCAGATTATTATGTATCCAGCAATCCTCTCCAAGTTAATTGTTCGGTGCCTTGAGTCTTTCAAGGAGGCTTGCAAATCTAAGCCAAGAGTTTTCAAGATCATGCTGGTCAGCGATGGTAATCTTAAGAGGATGGATGTGGCTTTCAACAAGTTAACTGGTGAGTTCTTCAATTTGCCAAATCAAGAAGAAGCGGCTCCGAAGGTTGCTGAACCGGAATCATCTAAGCCAGTAAGGAAGAGAAAGCTGAAAGAAGTGGAAGTACAAGAAGAGAATCCTAAGTCTAAGGAAGTCCATTCCGCACCTCCTAAGCCTAAGAAGAAGAAAGCCTATCCTGATGAGGTTGTTACAAAGTGGAGAGCTGATAAAGAGAAAAGGAAAGAAGGGGATCCGCAGTTCGGATTGGACCCTGCGGAGGCTAAGGCCTTGAATGAGAAAACTGCTAATGAGCTTGAAAACAAGCAAAGCAAAAGAAGCTCAAGAAGAAGATGTCTGAGGCTGAGGTAGCTCAGGCTTTGTTGAAATTCAATGAAATGGTTTCAGCAACTATTCCAGTTCCGAGATCTTTCTCCTTAGAATCTCTACCTGAGACTTCAGGAAGAAATTTTGTTGCTCCGGAAGAATCTATTGCTAAGAATACTGAGGAAGTAGAGCAAGTCGAGCAAGTGGAACAAGTAGAAGAGGGTGCTGAAGGAAGTGGTGACACCAGAGATGTGCTGAAACAAGTAGATGATTACAAGGGGACACCTTCGGAACACTTATCACTCCGAACTTCTGAAGCAGAATCTTCGAAGCTAGTTACTCCAGTAATGGAAGAAGAGAAAGGAGAAGAAGAAGTTTCTTATCATGGAGAAGAAGAACATATTTTACTTGATGTTGCTCAGAAAGAAATCGTAGGGGTTCGTGTTCAGGAAGTCGCTGATGAAGAAGATAATGTTGTTCAAGTCTCTGATAGTGAGAAGAGAACTCCGGAACAGGATTCAATTCCGGAAAAAGACAAGGGAAAGAAAATTATTGCTGATAATCCGAGCTCAGAAGTGAGGAAGAAGAAGGAAGTTGGTAGCTCTTCAAAGAGAAAGCTTGAACTTGTTGAAGAAGAAATTTCTCCAAGCAAAGTTTCGGATTTGGAGTCATCCTCGTTGGGGCATGACTTTGTTGTTCAATCCTTAAAGAAGTTGGTGGGAACCATTCCGACCTTCTCTAGTATTGAATCAAGATGCCAGATGCTCCAACATGCTTTGAATCAGAAAACTGACTCCGTATCTATGGTTATGGACAAGTGTGTTGAAATAGAGGCTCAGTTCAAAACGTTTTTCGTTAGCTACGAAGCTCATAGAAAATCTTGCAAGAGGATGAAAAATTGGTCGAAGAATACTGTGGAAGAGATGAGGTTGCTCGATGAGTTTCAAGACAATGTTAAAGATGCCTTTGAGACCGAGGACATGAAAATAAATGAGTTAACTATATCCTTTGAAGAGAAGCTGACAGAAGAAAAGAACTTCCGGATTCAAGAAGTGAGAGATCTGAATGGGAAGCTCAATTCCGTTTCTCAAAACTGGAAATTTGAAAGGGATCATCGGATTGATTTTGAAGAAAGGATAAAGTCTCAGGAAGAGAAAATCAAAGCTCAGTAAGAAAAGCTGAAAGCCCAGGAAGAAAAAATTGAAGCTCAGTCCGCAAGAATAGTTGTCTTAGAGAAGCAAGCTGAAGAAGATCATAAAGACCTAAAGAAGATCAAGACTATTATAAAGGGGCTCATGTCAAAGGAAAAAGATCCAAAATAACCTAATCCGATCTTTTTTTTGTATTTCTTTGTTGCTGAGATTTCAAATTTAATGAAAGTTGTGCTTGTCGTTTCTTTTGTTGCCATTACTAATATTTCAGGTACTTTGTTATTTTTTTTCCATTCCCTCCAATTCTTTTTGAAAATCACAAAGGGGGAGAATAAAATATCCTTAAGAAAAAGGAGAACTCTAATAAGAGTTTATCAAAGAGGGAGAAGAAAAAGATCCTTAAGAAAAAGAAAAACTCTAATAAGAGTTTGTTTAAGGGGGAGCTTTTTCATTAAAGAAGACATTCTTATCTATCAATCCGGAAATCTGAATATGATCCTTAGAGTTTCAAATCCTAAGGGGGAGTTAGTCATATTCATCAATATCCTTAAAGCAAAGGGAGATAAGCCTTAATGTTTTTCTTTCTTCTTAGAATTTCTTTTTCGTAAGAATGTTTGTGCTTTCCAAAAAGGGGGAGATTGTTGAGTCAATAAGGTTTTCCTTATGAATTTTCCATTCCTTCTTGTTTTGAAAATCACAAACATCTTATCTTAAGGAAAATTGATTTTATAAGGAAAATTGCTTTTATAAGGAAAATTGCTTTTATAAGCAAAATGGATTTTATAAGAAAAATTATCCTTATCCTATTTTCATCCATATTTTTCTTAAGTATGAAATTCGGATTCATTTATATTTTCTCGGAATCGTTGAGACTTTGATATAAAGCATTCTATTTTAGGATTCGGATTCTGGATAAGAACTATAAGGAAGTTTCATTCCGAATTCCGGATATGAACTATGACTAAGTTCTATTCCAGATTCAGGATACGAATTCTGAAGAAGAATTCTCATTACGAATTCCAATGAAGAATTCTCATTACGAGTTCTAATGAAGAAATCTCATTCCGAATTCCCATTATGAATTCTGATGAAGAATTCTCATTATGAATTCTGATGACGAATTCTCATTAGGAATTCTGATGAAGAATTCTCATTACGAATTCTGATGAAGAATTCTCATTACGAATTCTGATGACGATTTCTCATTACGAATTCTAATGAAGAATTCTCATTACGAATTCTGATGACGAATTCTCATTACGAATTCTGATAAAGAATTCTCATTACGAATTCTGATGACGAATTCTCATTATGAATTCTGATGAAGAATTCTCATTACGAATTCTGATGATGAATTCTCATTACGATTTCTGATGACGAATTCCTATTCCGAATTCGCATTCTGAATTCCCCTATTAAACAGAATTTGAGTATATTTGTTTTATACACTCTGAATTAATTCAGACTCTGAAAAATATCTTTGTTAGACTCCGAACTTTTATATGGATTACACTTCTAATATTTGTCTACTCTTTACTATTGTTCCTTACACTCTGAACCTTTACTCCGAAGTTTTCATTCCGAACTTTTATGTTATAATTAAAACGATGTCGTACATTCTGTTACACTTATTTTGTTATAAAACGATGTCGTCTGTTTTGTTATAAACTAACCGTTGTCTAAGTGACACGTGTACAGGTCCCTCCGATCTTTAAGGAAAATATGACCGTTGGAGAAGGAGCCGACCTTACCTATAAATAGGAGCTCATTTGAAAGAGCTCGAAGCTACTGATAGCTGATTAAAGTGCTGAAAGGCTGACTAATTTGCTTGAAGTGATTTCTAGAGAGAGAGGCTCTTATTAACTCTCAAAGCTTCGTGCGACTCCGAATGTTGGTGATTACATTCGAGGGATTCCAGGGATAGGAAGACAAATGTGCCGACTACCTTAAAGTTCAAGGGCTTTCTTGCTGAGAAAGACAGAGGTTGCCAACTACCTTGAAGTTTAGGGCTTGCGGGGATAACAAGACAGAGACTCCGATCTTCGTATCGAGGGCTTACCCTGGTGTGGGTAAGACAGACTTGCTTGAAAGTATAAATCAAGGGACCTTTATCCAAGGTTGTTGGATACCCTTCTCTTTGGGTTAAAAGACTTATATCTTGTTACTTGTAGTTTTACTACTTGTGTTTATTCCACTGCATTTTGTATTATAAGGAAAGTATACCTTTCTTATACTTCCTTACTTGTACTCTGTTTCATTTAGATTATATATGCTTTAAGGTAGAATCTCATATTTTAACCTTTTGTTAAGTTTCAATTTTCGGAACCATATTTCCGGAACCCTCATTCGGAATCTCTTTCCTAGTTTGCATTCGGTGTTAAGAGGTGTTGTGAATTTGCTTAGTTTAACTTTGTTAAACTTAGCCTTTTCCTTTACTTAAGAAAACATAGTTATTCTTAACTAACTTTAAAGGTTCCAAAGGAATTTTTAAAGTATACAATTCAACCCCCTCTTGTATATTGAGCATCTACATTTCTATTTCGATCCTATATCCCCATCCCTTATTTTGATTTCTCATTCAATCAAAAGTTCGTATTCAATTCTATTCACCATTTGTGTGTGTGTTCGACGCACAACTCTTTTCTTATCACTTTCTTTTTATTATCTTATTAATTCATAATCATAAAAATACTAAACCAGATTAATAATCATCTTAATGGCTTAGTAAATATTCCATTGGGGCGATTTATAGTTGGGGATGTTAAGCGATTGAGAGTTTTTTCTCAATGAATAGTCTTTAAATTAACACTGTGTATGTTAAACATATAATGTCATGGATTAATGAAATATTTTCTTAAATTATGGATTCCATGGATTATTGAACCATAAATACACTACCATAAACATGTATTGATTGAGATTAGAACCCTAAGTTAAGTTAAGTCTTGGATTAAAGCCTTAACACTTGGGAATTCCAATCAAAATCACCTTGTGAAGTGGGTGTTAATTTAATGTAATATAAAGCAAAGATCAAGGATATCAAAAACTTAACTCCCTAATAATGAGCTCACCCCAATATTTATAAAATTGTTAAATCAAACCCCAATCATTAATCAATTCATTTAATCCCTGCAACCAAATCCCCCAATAAAAATATAATCAACTAAAAAAAATCTGCTATTGAAAAGTATAATCACCGAGGATTCGACCTGAGTAATACTATGCACATTATCAGAGCACTGGAACCTTGAATGGTTAATAGGAAACAATTGGCCGCACTTTAAATGGTACTATTTCCAGGGATATATCATTAATTAGTCATTCATTTTTAGTTATTGTATAAAAAATAAATAAAAAATAAGAAAATGAAAAAAAGCACAAAGAAAACCCCGTCTTCTCATAAAAATCATAAATAGAAAAAAAAAACAAAGAAAACACATCTTCCACTTTCTTGAAAAATATATCTAAATGCCCCATAGCCTCCCAAACAATACCTCAGATTTGTTTGACCTAGAAATTGAGTGAACTCTTTGCAAACATATGAGGAATGTTAGGGATAATCAAATCATTCCAGAATAAGTCTTTGTACAACCAATTGAATTAGATATGGATAATCCTAGGGAAAAAACCCTTAAATAACTTTCTAAACCTGATATGAATTACCAACCCCTTGGTATTCAATATCCAAACATAGAGGCTGACTTCGTACTCAAATCAAGTTTGATTCATCTTCTTCCTCATTTCCACAGGCTAGCTGATGGGGATCCACATCTTCATCTTAAAGAGTTTCAAGTGGAGTGCTCTACCATGAATCCTCAAGGGGTTTCTAAAGAAAAAATAAAACTGTGATCATTTTTTTCTCCCTAGATAACACTACTAAGTCATGTATCTACTACCTCATTCCTGGTTCCATAAAATTTTGGATTGACATGAAGTGTCTCTTTTTAGAAAAAACTATTTCCTTCTTCTCGTACCTCTTCTATACAAAAGGAAATAAGGGGTATCTATCAATTCCCTAATGAATCACTCCATAAATACTGGGTGAGGTTCAAAAATCTTGTGGCAACCTTCCCAAACCACCAAATATCTACCCATCTCATGATCCAATTCTTCTATGAGGGGTTATTTAATATGGAGAGAACTATCATTGATTCCGCAAGTGGTGGTGCTCTTGTTGATAAAAATCTCATAGATGCATGAGATATCATAAGAAACATGGATGAAAATACCCAAAAATTCTATAATAGATCACATGATAAAGTCAGAAAAGCTCAAGATAGTCAATCGATAGAGCCAAACAAGATGACCGAGTGGATGAGTGAACTTACAGGTCTTGTGTGACAACTAGTTGTGGCGGTCAACGCCCCAATATCATCTTCTCCACAATCTCTGTTCCCTGGACCTATCAAGAACTATGGAATCTACAACTCCCCATCTCATCCAACAGACATATGTCCACAACTTTAAGAGGATCCATATGATTCATCTGGGCCAATGGAGCTCAATGAAGCAAATCCTCAGAGGAACACCAACCCTCAACAATCAGGTCAGTTCATTAGAAACTTAAACCAACCTCACTCTGATCCCTTATTTTCTACCTTCAACCAAGGCTTGAGGTATGGAAATCCCATTTCTCATCCCCCTTAATTCCCTCCTCAAAACCAAAACCAATTCTAATATGGTAAAGGTGTTGGTAAATTCCAACAACCTTACCCTTTTGTTCCTCAACCTCAAAGGTTCAATCCTCCTCTTTCTCCTCTGGGATTCCACTATACTAATGAGACTTCCCAATTTCCAAATCAATATAATCACTTTCCCAAGAACCAAAATCAAGGTAATACCAACTAAGGACAAGACTATTCTTCCAAGAAACCATGCGAAAGTGCAGTGGAAGATCTTACCTTCTTCAACCGTTCCAACCTTAAAAATATTAAAACCCAAATTGGTTAAATTGTATCCCACCTATTCTAGAGAAAAAAATCAAATTCTTCCCAACTCCCAGCTCAACTATTACCCAACCCCAAGGGTAACATAAGTGAAATTTTACTTAGATCGGAAAAGGAAATTGTTATGACTCATGATGAGTCATCCAACCCCCCTTTAAATTTTGACCTAGAAAATAAAAATAAAAAGAAATTAGAAAAGGAACCTAAAGCCATTCCCTCACCTACTTCCATTCCACTTAGGAACCCAATTATTTTTCCTCAATCCATTTCAAATCCAAGTAAGTCCTTTGATATTGATCCTGAAATGATCAACATGTTTATAAGTGTTGAAGTCAACATTCCACTCTTAGATTCCATAAAAAAAATCCCTAACTATGCCACGTTTCTTAAGGAATTTTTCACCCATAATAGGAAACTTAGGACCTTAAAATATGTTTCCACCCAATAGTTTATTCCCAAAAGGTGAAAAGATCCAAGGACCTTTACAGTTCTATACCAAATTGGAAGTTCCAAATTTGATGATGCACTCATAGACCTAGGAGACTCAATTAATGTCAAGCCCAAATCCATATTCTCTAAACTTGTTCTAGGTCCCTTAAATCCAATGGGTGTTTCTATTCAACTGGACAATTGAAGCACTGCTAGTATTGAGGGTATAATCAAGGATGTCCTTGTTTGTGTGAATGATCTTATCTTCCCTGCTGATTTTTATGTCCTTGACATGGAAGATGAGACGAACTATTCTCGATCTCCCTTAATTATAGGAATACCATTACTAATGACAGTGATAACCAGGATTGATGTCCATTCAGACATCTTATAAATAGATTTGGTGACCACCTGGTCAAGTTCAACATTTTCTAAGCCCTGAACTACCCATATGAGGATCAATCTCCATTCTCAATCCATGCTTCCGAGGACACTTCTAAGAGTCAATTGAACCCCAATACATCATGTTTATCCTGTTATAATGAGAGAGGATCTTTTGATATTTCTTCCATGATTAACCAGATCCTAAATGGGGAAGTTGATGTTGACATCTCATCCATAGACTCCATCAATCTAGAGGATCTAGAAAACTCTCTTGAATCCCACATCAACTCTGATCTCTACTGCCCACCTTGGAAAATATTAAGGAAAATGAATCAAAACCAATTTAAATACCTTCCTCCATTATTGAGTTGTCTAGACCACAAATAAAAGATGAGACTGATCTGAAACCTCTTCCTGAACACCTGAAATATGCATTTCATTTCTATGATCACTGTTATCCTCTCATTATCTCCGCTCCACTTACTAAGACTAAGGATCTCAAACTTGTTCAGGTTTTAGTGGAAAAAAGGCCTTAGGTTGGAACCTAAATGACATACTAGTAATCAACCCAGCTATTTGCATGCATCACATATATCTTGAGGAATCATCAAAACCAATTAGACAACCAAAAAGAAGACTCCATCCACTAATAATTGAGGTAGTTAGGGAAGAGATCACCAAGATTCTTCAATATGGTATTATCTACCCAATTTCTGATAGTGAATGGGTTAGTCCAATTCAAGTTGTACCTAAGAAGGGTGGGATAAATATTGTCACAAATGAAAATGGGTAGGTAGTCACAAATCGAGTGAAGAACAAATGGAATTTTTGCATCAACTATATGAAATTTAATGTTAAAACAAGAAAAGATCACTACCCTCCTCCATTTTTTGATCAAATGCTAGAAAGATTAGCTAGAAAGGTGCATTTTTTTCTTTCTTGATGGATACACCGACTATTTTCAAATCCCAATCACACCTTAGGACCATGAAAAGACTAATTTCACTTGCCACTTTGGAACATATGCATATATTATAATGCCTTTTGTCCTTTGTAATGCTCCTGCAACATTAAAATGGTGTATGATGAGTATCATTTCTTAATTCATTAAACAATCAATGGAAGTCTTCATTGATGAATTTACCATTTATAGTGATTAATTTGAATATTTCTTGAATTCACCATCTCTATTCCTTCAAAAGTGTGTCAAGTGTAACCATGTGTAAAATTTTGAAAAATGTCACTTCATGGTTGCAAATGGGATTGTTCTAGGGAAAATAGTTTCCAAAGAGGGTATTGAATTTGATCCTTAAAAAATTGAAGTGATCTATTGAATTCCTGAACCCAAATCTATTAGAGACATCTATTCATTCATTGGTCATGCTGGTTTATATCAAATATTAATCCATAACTTCAGTAAGATTTCCATCCCACTCACTCGGTTGCTCCAAAATTATGTCACTTTACATTTCTATGAGGTTTTCAAGAGAGACTTTTTTGAACTCAAAACTACTCTTACATATGCCCTAATAATCCAACCCCTAGATTGGTTCTTATCCTTTGATTTGATCTGTGATTATTCAGATAGATACGTTGGGGCTATTCTTGGGAAAAGAAGAGAAAAAATTCCTCATGTAGTCTATTATGCCTAAAAACAATGTATAAAACTCAATCTCACTACAATGTGACTGAAAAGGAACTTTTAACAGTGGTTTTTTCCTTGGATAAATTCTCGCCCTATCCCTTTGGTTCCAAACTCATCATCTTTACAGAACATTCTGCTATAAAGTTCTTACTCAAGAAAAGTGATTCCAAACCAAGGCTAATAAGATGGATCCTAATGCTCCAAGAGTTTGACATTGAAATCAAAGATAGAATAGGAAAAGAAAACCCTGTGTCTGATCACATGAGTATAAATTTTAATTATTCTCATTAAAAAATCATTGATCCTGAATTCCCCACTGAGCAACTTTAATCTCTCACTCTAAAGTCACTATGGTATGTCCCAATTTTAAATTACTTGATTTCTGGTGTTTTTACTAATTGTTTTTCAAAATAACAAAAAATTAAGTTAAAAAGTGATTCAAAACACTATTTTTGTGAAGAAAATAAAATTTGGAAAACTGGGGCTGACATGGTGATTAGGAGATGTGTTGATGAAAATGAACATTCCACCATCTTAGAATTCTGTCACTCATTTCCCATAGGTGGACACTATAGACCACAAAGGACCTCTCGGAAGGTCCTAGACTCTAGATTCTTCTTACCTTCACTCTTAAAGGACTCAAATGAGTTCTATAAATCATGTCCCACTTTCCAAAAGTTTATAACATTTTCAAAAAGAAATGAAATTCACCAAAAGCGTTTAATCTTCTATGAGATCTTTGATGTTTGGGGCATCGATTTCATTGGACCGTTCCCACTTTCAATGGATTATCATACATTATTCTTGAAGTCAATTATGTTTCTAGGTGGGTAGAGTCTAAAGCCACTATAAAGGATGATTCACATACTATTAGTGAGTTCCTAAAATCAGACATCTTCCAAAGAGTTGGGACTCCCTGTGCCTTGATAAGCGACTTAGAAACCCATTTTTATAACAGAACCATGGAATATATTTCGAAAAATAATGGTGTTGTACATAAAACTTCAACAACATATCAACCCCAAACAAATGTCATGGATGAACTCTCTAATAGAGAAGTGAAAAGAGTGCTTGAGAGAATTGTTAAGCCCACCAAAAAATACTGGCCTGAGAGACTTGGTGATACAATTTGGTCTTATCAAACTACCTATAAAACACCCATTAGGATGTATCCATTTAGGATAGTTTTAGGTAAAAAATGTAATTTTCCTGTTGAAATAAAACATAAGTCATTTTTTCATGTCAAAAATTGTGATTTTTGTTGTGAAAAATCAGGTGAAGAAATATTGTTGCAGTTGACTAAATTGGAGGAGCTTCGACTTGATTCCTATGAGAATTCCAATCTATAAAAAGAAAAGGATAAGGTACTCCATGAAAAACACATCCTAATAAAGGTATTCCATGAAGGTGAAAAGGTATTTCTTTTCAACTCTCGATTTCGTCTTCACCCAGGTAAGATTAATTCTCATTGGGAAGGTCTGCTTATTGTTTCTGATGTTTACCCTTTTGGTGGAGTGCAAGTCTAAGAACCCTCTTCCAAAAGGAAATTCACGGTTAATGGACATCGATTAAAGAATCCCCATGAGAGGACACACATCCCTGGAACCACCTCAACTTCCATCAGATCCACAACTTCCACCGACCCACCACCGGATGGGGATGGCGACCCACCAAATCCCAACTAGGGGGCACCTCTTTCCCTTTAACTCTACATCTACCTCTTTATCTCTCCCCTTGTTTCTTCTTCTTCCCATCTCTTTAATTTTTACCACTTTCTTTATCAATCCCTTTTTTCTATTTCTATTTTATGTGGGTGTGTATTTTAAAAAAATACTAAAAACAAAAAAATAAGAAAAAAATGAAAAAAAACAAAATCATACTTACTCACCATCTAGTTTTGAAAAATTTTCCAGCCATTTTGGAGAGTCAAAAGACATGTTTTAATCTCATTTTTTTATTTTCATCACGAATTTGGATAAAGAATCTTATGTCAAAACCAATAACATTTGAATGCTCAGTTTTAGATTTGGAAATTTTTTCTTCCTTAACCGTGAGGAAAAAAATTAGCTTTCATGCCATGACCACCTATGTCCTCCTTTTCAAAATGCGTGTTTTCACCCTCGATTTTGAATCTTGAGTTTGTGGACCTTTGAGTTTAATTTCCTAGTTTTGTGTGCCCTAATGTGATAGAGGCATTTTCTAAAACTCATGAGAATCACAATAACCAAATAGCCACCCATTACCCTTACATTAATCATACTTTTGAAAGCCCCTCTAATCCTATGAAAATATTTTCTTTGATATCCACATTACAAGCCCAATACCTTATACCACCCAAAATATACATGGATTTACATTGCATAATTTATTTAAATTTAAGTGTGGGGGAATGAATTTCATTTTTGGATTCCCTTTTATTGATTTTCAACGTGTTATCATATGACTGAGGGAAAGAATCCATTTTAGTGTGAGGGAGAGGTTGTCATTCAGTGAGTTTTGGGGAATGGACTTTCATTTACGTAATTTTTTAAATGTTATTAACAAGTGTTCAAAAAAATAGAAAAAAGAAAAAAAAAAGAAAAAAAGGGTTGTGTCTTGGGCCGGTGAAAAATAACTCTTCATAAACCTTTGATCTTTTTATAACTATTACAATTAGTGTCATGAGGATACCAAACATGGGTTGGGAGATGAGTGATATTTTTTTAAGTTCAACTTTCGAAAAAAATAAAAAAAAGAAGAAAAGAATAGAAAAAAGAACACTTTCATTATATATTCTTATTTCATTGGGAGAAGTTTTGTGTTTTGCAAATATTTCATCTTCTCATCCCCTTAAAATTTTATTCCTCTCCTGTGTCTTTATTCACACAATAATTCCCTTATAAATAGGTGTTTCCATTTCCTTCCATGTTTTATTTCAAAAAAATTGTGCATTGTTTTATTCATGCTAATGTTTTACCCCACCTTCTTCCATCTCTTAGACATTATATTCGTACCATCCCATAGCCACATAAAAACCCCTTAAAAATACCTCTTGATTCTTGTGCACTTTAGGATAGGGAATGGAATCTGAGAGCTCTTTCAAACTCTAAGATTTTCAATTTTGGTTAGTGAATGAGTGAACCTCCAGAAATAAATTTTTAACATCCCGAGGGGAGTGAGTTTTGAGTGCCTACATTTCCCATCTCCAAATTTTAGCATGAAAAATGATTTTTTTGGAATATTATTTCCATAATAATTTGTGGTGGAATTCATTATGGATGCATGAAATGGTCTAAACCTCCCCTGATTGGGGGGGGAATTAATATTGGATGGTGAGTGAGAATGATTTAGTTGTGTTTTTTGTTTATCATGAGGACATGAACAAGAATAAGTGTGGGATATTTTATGTTATTCATTTATTCATAACTTTTTGTATACTCCTTTAAGTAAATTTAATGTAAAAGTGCATAATTGATGTGATATAATCATGTTTTAATACTAAATATAATCTTTGAGCATCATTTGAAGTAGTCTAATTAAGTCAGTTTACTATTTTAATTTCAACTCTAATCACGATTATCCAAATTGCATGGTTCTTATTTTTTAGTATTCTTTATTCAATTTAAAACATATCATTAGAAGGAATAATTTTCCAATTATACCATTTTAAGGGTCATATGGACCACACAATAAATCCCTTAGAATCTGTGAAGAAAATACACCATCCATTAATATTGAATTACTAGGATCAGTATAGATGTCCAAAATTGGTGATTCTACACAAAATGTCTGGTAACAATACCATTAATATTGGGTAAAAATTTCAAGTCCCAAATGCACTAAAAATGTCCCAAATGATTCAATTAATTCTAGCACACCATTCTATCCTGGAATTAAAACCAGCACAACAATATTAAAATTTCTCCTGATAGAGACATCCATTAGAGAATATATTTTTCAGTGTGAAAGAGGAGATATAGGTGGACGACTTTTTTGAATAAAGTGTTCATATTTGAGGGAATATTACTATTAACAAACCCATTCACATTTTCCCTTGAAAAATTTTGGACTGAAATGGTAAGGTTAACATTGTTTAATAAAATCACCATAACTTTGGCTCCTTAAGTCCAATGGAAGAAAAATTTTCTTTGTTGAAAGAAAAAATGTATATATAAATTTTTTTCAGAAGAATATATTTCAATATTCTTTTGTCTAGATGGTCCGATATTCAAGCCATGTGGAGGGGCATATTTGGAATGAAAACAGTCCACCTCCTTGGGCTATAAATACATCCTCCACTTCTCCTTGCAAGGGGTTGGCATTTTAGAAGAGAGAAGAATACATTATCACGAACAAAGCCTTGAAAAAGGATTGGGAGGACCTTATATACTCAATTTTTCACTTGAGACACCCTTCCTCCTCTCTTTTTTTCATATTCTTTTCCATTCTTCTTATTTTTAATTGTGTAAGTTTGTTTTCTTTTAAATTTAATTTAAATACATGTTTCTTATTCTTCTTCTTCTATTATTATCATCCACCATGTATTAAATAATATAAATGGTATTAAAATAGTTTAAATATAGTTTAATTACCTTCCCTTCTTTTTATTTCTCATTCAATCAAAAGTCCGTATTTAATTATCTTCAATGTTTGTGTGTGTGTTCAGTGCACAACTCTTTTCGTATCCCTTTATTTTTATTCTATTATTAATTCATCATCATAAATATAATAAATGAGATTATTAATCATCTAAATGGATGATTAAATCTTCCATTGTGGTGAGTAATAGTTGGGGATGTTAAGTGATTGAGATCTTTTGCTCGATGAATATTCATTAAATTAACATTGTGTATGTTAAACATAAAATGTCATGGATTAATGAAATATTTTTCTTAACGTATGAATTAAATGGATTATTGGAAACATAAATAAACTACCATAAACATGTACTAATTGATATTAGAACCCTAAGTAAATTTAAGTCTTTTATTAAAGCCTTAACACTTGGTAATTCCAATCAATGTCATCTTGTGAAGTGGGTGTTAATTTAATGCAATATAAAGCAAAGATCAAGGATATCACATACTTAACTACCTAATAATGAACTCAACCCAATATTTAATAAATTGATAAATCAAACACCAATCATTAATCAATTCATTTAAGCTTTTCAAACAAACTCTCAATCAAAATATAATCAACTAAACACAATTGACAATTGAAATGTATCATCGCTGAGGATTCGACCTGAGTACTGCTATACACATTAGTAGAGAACTTGAACCTTGAATAGTCGATAGGTGAAAATTGTCCGCACTTCAAATGAAGACTTTTCTAGGGATGGTTCATTATGTAGTTATTTTTTTAGTTCTTGTAAAAAAACAAAAAAAAAATGAAAAACTACAATGAAAAGACCGACTGCTCATGAAAAAAATAAATAGAAAAAACTACAATGAAAACCCATCTTACACTTTATTTAAAAATATATCTGAATGCCCTTTAGCCTCCCAAGCAATCCCTTAGATTTGTTTGACCTTGAAATTGAGTGAACTCTTTGCCAACTTAGGAGGAACATTAGGGATAATCAAATCATTCAAGAACCAGTCTTTGTACAACCAATTGAATTAGATATGGATAATCATAGGGAACAAACCCTTAAAAAACTTTTTTCCGTTGATATGAATTACCAACCCCTTGGTATTCAATATCCAAATATAGAGTCTGACTTTGATCTCAAATCAGGTTTGATTCATCTTCTTCCTCATTTTCATGGGCTAACTGGCGAGGATCCAAATCTTCATCTTAAAGAGTTCCAAGTTGTGTTCTCTACCATGAAGCCTCAATGGGTTTATGAAGAACAAATCAAACTCCTAGAATTACATTTCTCCCTATCTGACACTGCTATGTCATGGATCTACTACCTCTCTCTTGATTCCATAAACTCATGGATTTACATGAAATTTCTCCTTTTAGAAAAATTCATTCCTGCTTCTCATACCACTTCTATCCAAAAGGAAATAAGTGGTATCCATCAATCTCCTAATGCATCACTCCATGAATGCTTGGGAAGGTTCAAAAATCTTTTGGGAACCTACCGACACTACCAAATCCCTGACCAAATCTTTATCCAATACTTCTATGAGGGGTTATTGGCTATGGAGAAAACTCTCATTGATGCCAAAAGTGGAAGTGCTCTTACCGATAAAACTCTCGCATCTGTAAGAGATCTCATAAAAATAATGGCTGAAAATACACAAAAATTCCATACTCGAGCACATGATTAAGTCAAACAATCCTAATATAGTCAATTGATAGAGTTAAACAAGATTATTGAGTGGATGAGTGAATTTACAGGTCTTGTGCGACAAATAGCTGTGGCGGCCAAAGTCCCCACCTCATCTTCTCTACAATATCTGTTCTCTGGACCTATCAAGAACTATGGAATTTGCAGCTTTCCATATCATCAAACTGACACATGTACACAACTTCAAGAGGAACCATCTGATTCATCTAGGAAAATGGATCTCAATGCAGCATATGCTCAGAGGAACACCAACCCTCAACAAACAGGTCCGTTAATTAAAAACTTCAAGAAACTCTAATCTGATCCCTTCTCTTCTACCTTCTACTAAGGATTGAGCTATGGTAATCCTGTTTATCATCCCCCTCAATTACCTCCTCAAAACCCAAACCAATTCCAATATGGTGAAGGCATTGGTAATTTCCAATGACCTTACCCTTTCATTCCTCAACCTTAATGGTACAATCATTCTTATTCTATTCCTAGATTCCAATATCCTAATGAGCCTTCCCAATTCCCAAAACAATACAACCACTTTCCAAAGAACCAAAATCAAGGCAATCCCAATTCAGGAGAAGCCTCTTCTTTCAAGAAACCTTGGGAAAGTGCAGTGCAATATCTTTCTTCCTTCACCCATTCCAGCCATAAAAATATTGAAACTGAAATTGGTCAACTTGCATCCCACCTAAGGCAGAAACAACAATCAAATTATTCCTAACTCCTAGATCAACCATTACAAAACCCCAAGGGTAATATAAGTTCAATTGCACATAGATCGGGAAATAAATTTTTTATGCCTCATGATGAGTCTTACAACTCCCCTTTAAATGTTGACCTAGAAAATGAAAAGAATTTTTTTAGAAAAGTAACCTAAATCTATTCCCTCACCCACTTCCATTCCACTTAGGAACCCGATTTTTTTTCCTCATGCTATTTCAAATCCAAGGAAGTCCTTCGATCCCAATCCTAAAATTATCAACATGTTTAGAAGTGTTGAAGGAAACATTACCCTATTAGATTACATAAAACCAATCACTAAGTACAACAATATTCTTAAGGAATTGTGCACCCATATGCGGCAACTTAGGACCTTAAAAAATATTTCCACCCAGCAGTCTATTCCCATAAATTTTAAAGATCCAGTGACCTTTACAATTCCATGCCAAATTGGAAGTTCCAACTTCAATGATGAACTCATAGACCTACAAGAATCAATTAATGTAATGACCAAATACAAATTCTCCAATATTGGTCTAGGTACCATACATCCAACAGGTGTTGTCATTCAATTGGCCAATAGAAGCACTAGTAGTCCTGAGGGTATAATCAAGGATGTCCTTGTTTGTGTGAATGATATTATCTTCCTTGTTGATTTCTATGCCCTTGACATGGAAGGTGAGACAAAATCTTCTTGATCTCCCTCAATTCTAGGAATACCATTAATGATGACAGTGAGAACCAAGATTGATGTCCATTCAGGCACCTTATCTATGGAATTTGGTGACGAACTGGTCAAGTTCAACATTTTCCAAGCCTTACGATACCCATATGAGTATCAATCCACATTCTCAATCCACACTTCCAAGGACACTTCTAAGAGTCAATTGAGCCCAAATCCATCATGTTCATCATGTTCTAATGAGAGAGGAGCTTGTGATATTTATAGCACGATTAAAAAAGTCATAAATGGTGAATTTTATGCTGACCTCTCATTCATAGACCCCATAAATCTAGAGTAAATTGAAAACTCTCTTGAATCCCACATAAACTCTGATCTCTACTGCTCCACCTTGGGATGTATTATGGGAAATGAATCAAAAATAACTAAAATAAATTCCTCTTTTCTTGAGTTGTCTAGCCCACAAATGAAATATGAGGCTGATATGAATCCTCTTCCTGAACACCTGAAATATGCCTTAATTTCCCATGATCACTCTTATATTGTCATTGATTTTTCTTCACTTACTAAAACCGAGGAGTTAAAACTTGTTCAGGTGTTGGAGGAAAACAAAAATGCCTTAGGTTGGAACCTAAATGACATACCAAGAATCAACCCTTCCCTTTGCATTCATCACATCCATCTTGAGGAATCATCCAAAATAATTAGGCAACCACAAAGAAGACTCAATCCACTCATATTTAAGGTAGTTAGGGAAGAGATCACCAAACTTCTTCAAGCTGGTATTATCTACCCAATTTCTGATAGTGAAGGGGTTAGTCCAATTCAAGTTGTACCTAATAAGTGTGGGATAACTGTTGCCACAAATGGACATGGGGAGGTAGTCACAACTCGAGTGAAGAAAAAATGGAATTTTTTCATAGACTATTGGAAATTGAATGTTGAAATAATAAAATATCACTACCCTCTTCCATTCCTTGATCAAATGATAGAATTATTAGCTAGAAAGTCGCATTATTTATTTCTTGATGTATACACCAGAAATTTTAAAATACCAATCGCACCATAGGACCAAGAAAAGACTAATTTTACTTACCCTATTGGAACATATGCATATAAGAGAATGACTTTTGGCCTTTTTAATGCTCTTGAAACATTCCAAAGGTGTGTGACAATTATCTTTTATGAATTCATTGAACACTACATGTAAGTATTCAAGGATTACTTTACCATTTATGGTGAGTCAGTTTAATCTTGCTTGAATTCACTCTCTCTAGTCCTTCAAAAGTGTGTCAAATGTAACATTGTGTTAAATTTTGAAATTTTTTACCTCATGGTTGAAAATGGGATTGTTCTAGGGAACATAGTTTCCAAAGAGGGTATTGAAGTTGGTCCTTCCAAAATTGAAGTGATCCAATCACTTATTGAACCCACCTCTGTTCAAGACATTTGTTCATTCCTCAGTCATGCTGGTTTCTATCGTAAATTCATCCATAACTTTAGTAGGATTTCCATACCACTCACTTGGTTGCTCCAAAATTATGTCACTTTCCATTTCGATGAGGTTTCCAAGAGAAACTTTGTTGAACTCAAAACTACTCTTACATATTCCCTGATAATAAAACCCCCAGATTGGTCCTTACCCTTTAGGTTGATGTGTGATGCTTCAGATAGAGATTTTGAGGATGTTCTTGGTCAAAGAAGAGAAAAAATTCCCCATGTTATATATCATGCCTCAAAAACATTGGATGAAACTCAATCTCACTACACTGTGACTGAAAAGGAACTTTTAGCAGTGGATTATTCTATCCCTATCTCTTAGGTGTCAAAATAATCATCTTCACAGAACACTCTTCTATAAAGTACTTTATCAACAAAAGTGATTCCAAACTAAGTCTAATAAGATGGATCCTAATGCTCCAAGAGTTTTACCTTGAAATAAAAGATAGACCAGGAAAAGAAAACCTTGTGGCTGATCACCTGAGTAGAATTTCTAATTTTTCTCATTTAGAAATCATTGATCTTGAATTCCCCACTGAGCACATTTCATCTCTCACTCCAAAGTCACCATGGTATACCCCAATTGTAAATTACTTGGTTTATGGTGTTTTTCCTAAAAAGTTTTCAAAAGAACAAAAAATGAAGTTGAAAAGTGATTCAAAACACTATTTTTGGGAAGAAAATAAACTTTGGGAAACCAAGAATGACATGGTAATTAGGATATGTGTTAATAAAAATGAACTTTTCTCTATCTTATAATTATGTCACTCACTTCCCAAAGGTGGCCACTTTGGACCACAATGGACCTCCCAAAAGGTCTTAGACTCTAGATTCTTTTGGCCTTCACTCTTCAAGGACTCACATGAGTTCTTTAAATCATGTTCCACTTTCCAAAAGTTTGGAGCAATTTCTAAAAGGCATGAAATAACCCAAAATCCTTTAATATTCTATGATATCTTTGATTTTTAGGGCATCGATTTCAGGGGACCATTCACCCCTTCCAATGGATTCTCATATATTCTTCTTGTGGTAGATTATATTTCTTGGTGGGTAGAGGCCAAAACCACTAGAAAAGATGATTCACATTCTATTAGTGAGTTCTTAAAAACCCATATATTCCAAAAATTTGGAACTCCCCATGCCTTGATCAGTGACTTAGGAACCCATTTTTGTAATAGAACCATGGAATCTCTTTTGAAAACGATTGGTGTTGTACATAAAACTTCAACTACATATTATCCCCAAATAAATGGAATAGATGAAATCTCTAATAGAGAAGTGAAAAGAGTGCCTGAGAGAATTGTTAATCCCACCATAAAAGACTGGCCTAAGAGATTTGGTGAAACACTTTGGGATTATCGAAGTGCCTACAAAACACCCATTGGGATGTCTCTTTTTAGGCTAGTTTTTGGTAAAGCATGTCATTTTCTTGTTGAAATCCAACATAAGTCATTTTGGGTTGTGAAAACTTTTAATTTTGATTGTGAAAAATTGGGTGAAGAAAGATTGTTGCAATTGAATGAATTGGAGGAGCTTCGACTTGATTCTTATTATAATTGCAATATTTACAAAGAAAAATCTAAGTTACTCCATGAAAAAAACATCCTGAGAAATTTATTACATGAAGGTGAAAAGGTATTTCTTTTAAACTCTCAATTTTTTCTTCACCCAGGTAATTTTAATTATCATTGGGAAGGTACTTTTATTGTTTTTCATGTTTACCCATTTGGTGTAGTGAAATTACAAGACCCCTCTTCTAAAAGGACATTCATGATTAATGGAAATCAGTTAAATCATCACCATGAGAGGACACACATTCCAAGAACCACCTTGACTTCCATCAGATCCAAAACTTCCACCAACCCACAACAGGATGGGGATGAAGACCCACCAAATCCAAACCAGGGGGAACCTCTTTCCCTTTAACTCTCTCCATATCTTCCTCCCCCCTATTTCTTATTCTTCCCCTCCCTTTAATTTTTTACCACTTTCTTTAAAAAGCCTTTTTTTTATTTCACTTTTTTGTGGGTGTGTATTTTTAAGAAAACACTAAGAAAACTAAAAAAATAATAAAAAAAAATGCAACAAAAAAACAAAACAAAAAAGAGTCATACTTATTCACCATCAAGTTTTGAAATTTTGTCAAACAATTTTGGGGAGACAAAGGGAATTTTTTCATCTCAATTTTTTTTTATTTTGATCATGAATTTGGTAAAATAATCTTATGTCAAAACCAAAAACTTTTGAATGCTTAGTTTTTTATTTAGAAAATGATTCTTACCCAACTGTGAGGAACACGATTTTCTTTTAGGCCATGACCACCTATGGAAATCTTTTCAAAATGTGTGTTTTCACCCCTGATTGTAAGTATTGAGTTTGTGGACCTTTGAGTTGAATTTCCTACTATTGTGTGAACTAATATGATAGTGGAATTTTCTAAACCTCATGAGAATCACAATAGCCAAATGGCCTCCCATTACGCTTACATTAATCCTACTTTCTAAAGCCCCTCTGAGATTATGAAAACCTTTTATTTTATAGCCACATTACAATCCAAATACCTTATCCCACCATATATCTACATGTATATACATTTAATTATTTATTTAAATTTAAGTGTGGGGGAATGGATTTCATTTTTGGATGCCCTTTTATTGATTTTCAATGTGTTATCATATGCTTGAGGGAAAGCATCCATTTTAGTGTGGTGGAGAGGTTTTCATTCAGGGAGTTTTGGGGAATAGACTTTCATTTATGTAATTATGTAATTGTTATTGACAAGTGTTCAAAAAAAAAAGAAAAAAAGAAAAAAAAGAAATAAATGGGTTGTGTCTAGGGAAGGTAAAAAATAAATCTTCCTAAGACATTGATCTTAATATAAATATTAAAATTAGTGTTGTGGGGAGATTAATCATGGGTTGGAAGATGAGTGTGATAATTGTTTCAAGTTCAACATTCGAAATAAATTTAAAAAAAGAAGAAAAAAAAGAAAAAAAAGAACACTTGCATTATATACTCTTATGTCATTGGGAGAAGTTTTGTGTTTTTTAAAAATTTCATCTTCTTATCCCATTAAAATTTTCTTCATCTCTTGTGTCTTTATTCACACAATAATTCCCTTGTAAATATGTGTTTCCATTTCCTTCCATGTTTCATTTCAAAAAAATTGTGCACTATTTTACCCATGCTGATGTTTTACCCCTCTTCTTCTCTATCTTGGACATTATATTCCTACCATATTAAAGCCATAGAAAACCCCTTAAAAATATATCTTTATTCCTTTTCACTTTAGAATAGGTAATTGAAGCTAAGATCTCTTTCAAACTCTATGATTTTTACTTTTGGTTGGTGAATGAGTGAACCTTCATAAATAAAATTTTATCATCTTGAGAGGAGTGGGTTTTGAGTGCCTACATTTTACATTTATAAATTTGATCATGAAAAATGAATTTTTTTTTGGAATATCATTTCTGTAACAATTTGTGGTGGAATTCAATATGGATGTGTGAAATGGTATAAACCTCCCCTGATTGGGGAAAACAAAATTTTAATTTTGGTTGGCAAGTGAGAATGATTTATTTGTATTTTTTGTTGCACATGAGGAAATGAAAAAGGATAAGTGTGGGGGAGTTTATGTTATTCATTTATTAATAACTTATTGTATACTCCCTTTAGTAAATTTCAAGTAAAAGTGCATAATTGATGTGAGATACTCATGTTTTACTACTAAATTTAATTTTTGAGCATTATTTGAAGTAGTCCAATTAAGTGAGTTTAATATTTCAATTATAACTCTAAGCATTATTATCTAAATTGAATGGATCATATTTTCTAGGATTAATTATTCAATTTAAAACTTATTATTATAAGGAATCATTTTAAAATTCTACCATTTGAAGGGTCATATGGACCACACAAAGAGGCCCCTAGAATCTGTGAAGAAAATGGACTAGTCATGAAGATTTAATTATTGGGATAAATATAGAAGTCCAAATTTTTTGATTCTCCACCAAAAGTAGAGAGACAATACTATTCATATTCGGTAAAAATTTCAAGGCCCAACTCCACTAAAAAGGGTCCCAAATGATTCAATGAAATAAAGCACACCATTCTGTCCGGGAATTAAAATCATCACACCAATATTGACATTTCTCCTAATATAGATATCCATTAGAGTTTATATTTTGAAGTGTAAAATAGGATATATAGATTGGCTACTTTTTTGAATAAATCATTTGGATTTGGGGGAATATTACTATTCAAAATCCCATTCCCATTTTACCCTTGAAAAAGTATGGATTGAAATGGATAGATTAAATTTTTTTAATAAAACCACCATAAATTTGGGTACTTAAGTCCAATGGAGGCGAAAGTTTCAGATTAGATAGAAAACATGTATATAAAAAAATATTAAGAAGAATATATTTCAATATTCAACTATCTAAATGGTCCAATATTCTATCCAAGTGGAGGGGAAGATTTGAAATGCAAACAGTCCACCTCCTTGAGCTATAAATACATCCTCCTCTTCTCCCTGAAAGGGGTTGGAATTTCAGAAGAGGGGAGTATAAATTGGCATGAAAAAATCCTTGCCAAATGAATTAAAGGACCTTACATGCTCTTGTTTTCACTTGATACACCCTTCCTACTTTTGTTTTCATGTTCTTTTCCATTCTTCTCATTTTTAATTGTGTAAATTGTTTTTTTTTCAATTGAATTTCAATACATGTTTCTTACTCTTCATATATTATTCTCATACACCTTTTTTTAAATAATATTAATGGTCTTAAAATATTTTAAATATATTTGAATCCCCTTCCCTTATTTTTCTTTCTCATTCAATCAAAATTCCTTATTTAATTCTCTTCACCGTTTTTGTGTGTGTTCGATGCACAACTCTTTTCTTATACTTTATTTTTATTCTCTTATTAATTCATCATCATAAACACAATAAACCAGATTACTAATCATCTTAATGGAAGAATAAATCTTCCATTGGGGTGAGTTATGATTGGGGATGTTAAGTGATTGAGAGATTTTTCTCGATGAATATTCTTTAAATTAACATTTTGTATGTTAAACATAAAATGTCATGGATTAATGAAATATTTTGCTTAACATATGAATTAAATGTATTATTGGAACCATAAATACACTACCATAAACATGCACTAATTGAGATTAAAACCCCAAGTTAACATAAGGCTTGGATTAAATCCTTAACACTTGGGAATTGCAATCAACACAATCTTTTTAAGTGGATGTAAATTTAATGAAATATAAAGAAAATCTCAATGATATAAAAAACCTAACTCCATAATAATGAACTCACCCGAATATTTATAAATTTTTAAATAAAACACCAACTATTAATCAATTTATTTAATCTCTGAAAAAAACCCCCAATCAAAATACAATCAACTAAAAACAATTGACTATTGAAAAGTATCATCACTGATGATTCAACCCAAGTACTGCTATACACTTTAGCAGAGAACCAAAACCTTAAATGGTTGATATGTGACAATCAGCCACACTTAATCATGTTTTTAGGTTTTATATTATATTAAATTATTATTTAATTATGTATAATATTCAAACTATGAATCATGTATTGTTATTGTATACTAAAGACTTAATGCATTAAATTGTATAGGCTATGTAATTTTCATGTGTTTCATGTGGAATAAAATTGGTTTTAAATTCCCTGAAATTATAACACATCCTATATAAAAAATATTTCATATGAGTGAATTGTTTACAATTAAAAGCATACTGAATAGTCCAGACATGTACTCATCGAGTTACTTCTAAGTACAAAGCAATGTACTATTTTTTTGAGTTTTAAATAAAATAAAATAATTTATTTTATTTAAAATAAAATTTTATGATAATCTCAAGACGATTTTATGAAATAATAAAAAATTAATTTATTAATTAATAAGATAATTAATTGTATTAATTTATGCATGTTTTATCTTATTAAACAATGAATAGAAATGAATGTTATCACGTTGTTTTAAATACACAATCGTTGCATGTGTATGGACAATGATGAGATTTTAATAGAACTATATATGTATTGGTTTTATTTAATTTATTTTTATTATATGATTTTTCAATTATTTATTATTAAATTAAATATGGTGGCCTATGATTCATCCCTTGGTCTTTTATTATGCAGGACCTATGTGTACAAGGTTGTTTTATAAAATTCATGTTAACCAATACTTTGGTTCCCCTAACTCGATTTTGAGTTCTAAAACATATGTTATAAAAGGAATATTCAATGGTGTATGGATTTAATTAAAGATAGAGATAAGGTAGAGGAGTTTAAAGATAAAACAGACACAAAACCAACACAAAATGAAACATAGATAGATAAGTGAGATGCTACAACTCAGGACAAAAATAGGACAAGGAGTTTATACCTAGGGTTATAGGTTTATTTATTGTCTATTCAATAAATCAACCATTATTTAAAGCTCATGATCATGATAATGTCATTTATTTATTTTATTTCTATCTTACATATGATTTATTTTATGAATGTAAGGCCACAATCCCATAAATTAATGAACTAATATGAAAAGATGAAATTAAAATAAACGAGTTATGCATAAATGATTTATCAAAAACTGGTAAATCCTTAAAGTAAATTCTAATTTATACTTTTAAGAAATGTAAAAGATAAAACAATAAAATTTTACACATAATAAATAAAATCTCTCAACATAATATTAAGTAAAACTAAGTATTTAATTACTTGATTAGGAATGAAACCAACATAACTAAGCAGTTTTCAACCATTTTTGGGACAATTAATTTTATTAGAGGTATTCTTATGAAAGTTTTGGGTTGACTTAACCATTTTACATTGATAGGAGTATCCCTTTCTAGACTTGGTGTATCTTGGAAAAAAGTGTCGAGGAAATGATTTTAATGATTTCTAGATTGTGGATTCCACTAAATAGATCAAGGAACTATAAACCCCCAGTTGGAAAATACCTTCCTATATTAATACCTTCAAGTAATTGATTGAAAATTTTCTTAATTTATGATAAGTGGAATATGGATCATTTACAATAGAATATATAAGAAACTAGAAATTATGAGTCCAATGGAGAGGGATATTGGGACTTGATAGAATAAATAGAGAATTAATAAAATTTAATTCATTATGTATCACATAATTATAATCAATTGATGCACTAATTATTTGGTCATTTATAATTTTATAATAATGGAATAAATTTCATTATCTCTAAAATCAACTTTATAGAAATACCATCTCCTTACTGGAAGTAACTTCCATGAATGGTTTAGATGCATATGGGTAGTGTTTCACTATGAACAAAAATATTATCTTCTAGAATACTCAATGCATAATCCAACCATAATGGAGGCAAGTGATGAGTATTTTTATTTATATGATAAAAATTTTAGTGACACGGTCAGAATTAAGTGTTTAATGCTTTCATCCATTTATAATGAACTCATTAAGTCACATGAAGACATGGATGCTTATAGCTTGCTCTAACATATCCACGGTCTATATCAGAAGAGATCTAGACATGAATGATTTGGGATATTAAAGGTTCTCTTTCAGAGTAAACATGTATAAGGTGCACCAAATGAGACTCACATAGTCAAACTCATTTACTACATTGATAACCTAGAGGTTATATATATATATATTAAATTACCCAATTAACTACACATAAAAATCATTATTTCATAACTCCCTTAAAGATTCCCTAGATTTTTTGCTAATTTAAATATGAAAAAAATAGAGAAGTCTTTCCTAGATCTTCTCAATCCACTTCACTAATTTTATAAGTGAATGAAGCCTGAAAATCCTTCCATCCTTATAGAAAATAAAAGGAAAGGCCATTTGAAGAGATCTAAGTCTAAAGTTTCTTTAAAATTCCCTTCCAAGAAGAGAAAGATAAAGTGGAAAGAAATGAAAAAAGATGCTATTTGTTTTGCATTTTGCAAGAAGGGATATAGTAGGAAAAAATATATCTAAGTAAATAATAAAGGGGGAATTTTAGGTAAATTTCTTATCAAGTTAAATTTATTTATTTTTATAAATTGGGTATAATATATATCATGTGGTTCTCACAAATGTATTAAAATACAAGAACCATGTATATTTTAGAATGTTTACTAGGATTAGGTAGATATATGTGTATCCAATGGAGATGGATTTATTAATTTAGCTATTGGGGACTACCACATCACATTGCTAATGAGAATGATATTAGTATTAAATGATTTTTTATTATGCGACTTTAGTCACCAAAAATATTATATTTGTATCCAGACTTTATACATATGATTTATTTTAAAATTTGGGAATAAATGTTGCATAATTTATAAAGGAAGCATATTTTATGGTAAGGAATATTTAAATAAAGGTATTTACATGTTGAATTACATGAAACAAGTATTGAAAATAAATAAAAAACTATTTCATTGAATCATACCACACCGAACTATGGCACCACCAGATAGGTCATGTAAATGAAAATAATTTGACCAAATTCCACCAAGATAGATATTTAACTTCTTTTGAACTAAAACCACTTGGTATATGTCACACATGTTTACAAGAAAAAATGACTAAATCCTAATTTAGTAGAAAAGGTAAAATTACCGAATAGCTTCTTGAATTAGTTTATACCGATGCATGTGGACCATTTCCTTTTGAATTAAGGGGTGGGTACTCACACTTAATAACTTTTACTGATGATTTTAGTGGATATGGGTATTTCTACTTGATGATTTATAAGTAAAATTATTTTGTAAAATTAAAATAATACAATAATGAATTTGAGAATCAAATTACTAAGAGGATCAAGAAAATCTTCTCAGACTATGGTGGATAATATCTTAATCAAGATGTTATTAATTATTTATGAGAATTTAGGATAATATCCAAACTCACTCCTCCTTATACACCACAATGGAATCTTGTAAGTGAAAGGAGGAACCAAACTATTATACATGGTGAGATTAATGATGAGTCATGTGGGTATTTCATTATCCTTTTAATGATAAATTTTATGTATAGAGGAACATATACTAAAAAAAGTGTAACTAAAATTATAAATGATATTCCATATAAACTTTGGTGTGGAAGAAAATCCATGTTGTAGAATTTACATGTGTAGGGTTGTGAAGTAATTGTTAAGGCCTCTTTATGAAATAATCTTGCACCATGAGGCACAATGCATAACTTTATAGGATACCCAATGTAAACAAGGTAATATTACCTATAAGACCCCTTAGATATAAAGGCAATTTTTTAAAGACATTACATATTACTTGAGATGAAACACATCTTCAAAAGTGTTAGTAAGAGTGAGATAGACTTTGATGAAGTCCTGGATCAAGGTACCCAAGAGTTGGCATTAGAATAGATTCCACAAATCCCAGTGTAAGAAGAAGTTTGAGAGATACAAGTACTATATAGGAGTACAAGAGAGGTTATAGAACCTGAAAGATATGAATTTCTAGTCACCGAGGATGGTGATTTGTTATTTGTTGATAATAATGATCCCGTGACCTATAAGAAAGTAGTAAGTGACAAAAATGTTTCCAAGTGGAAAGAAGAAATGAATTTTGAAATGGATTCCATGTATAAAAAAACTATATTTTGATAGACCCTACAGTGGATATAAAGCCTGTTGATTGAAAATGGGTATTCAAGAATAAACTAGACATAGATGTGCAAGTCAATACTTATAAATCATGACTAGTTGAAAAATGTTTCAAATAGTGTCAAGTAAAATACTCTGATGAAAACTTTTCACCAATTGAAATGTTGAAATTAATCAGAATTCTAATTTCCATAGTGGCTTACCATGACTATGATAATTTGAAAATGAATTTAAAACTAAATTCCTTAATGAAAACCTTCAGAAATATGTATATATGACACTAAATGAAGGTTTTTTGACTCTAAAGGATGCCAATAAGCAATGAAAATTGAAAATATCCATTTATAGTTTAAACAAAGTATCAAATTAATGGAATATTCTATTTAAAAAATTTCTACAAAATTTGGTTTCATAAATAATTAATGTGATATTTGTGTCTATAAGTGGTTTAGTGGGAGTGCAGTCATTTTCTTAATAGTTTATATCGATGATATAATACTTATTAGAAATGAAATACCAGTCTTACAGTCTATTAAATCCCAGTTAAATGCATGCTTCTCCATGAAGGACTTAGGTGAAACATTATATGTTCTTTGGATAAAGATCCATCGTGATAGATCTAAGAGGCTTCTTGGTCTAATTCAAAGTACATATATTGACAATATTCCAAATAAATTAAATATGGAACAATCCAAGAGGGGATTATTTCCAGCGTTATATAGAATTTATCTTTCCATGAAAATGTATACTCATACATATGAGGAAACACAAAGGGTGTATAGGACTCCACACATGTTGGTGATTAGGTCAGTTATATATGTTATGCTATGTACTAGGATAGATGTCTTATACAACTTATATTTGGTAGGAAGATATCAACTTGACCCAGGTGACTGCCATTGGATGAAAATCAAGACTATTATTAAGTATCAGAGATGATCTAATTATATGTTCCTAGACTATGGAAAAGATGAGGAACTAGTAATTATAGGATATGAAGATGCTAGATTCTAAATAGATGAAGAAAATATGAAATCATAATCAAGATAAATCTTCACCCTGAATAGAGGTGTTGTAAACTAGAAGAGATCAAAGAAAGACACAGTCATAGATTGTATAGTAGATTCAGAGTATACAATTTTTTTGAGGTAGATAAGGAATTCATTTAGATATATAACTTCATACAAGAGTTTTATGTGGTACCTAGTAGTAGAGACTCTATAACACTCTATTATGATAATACTATAGTAATGGATAATGTAAAAGAGAAAAGTTAACATCAAGGGATGAAGAAAATACTTCAAAAGTTTTATCTCTTAGGTTTTTTTCTCAGAGAGGTGAAGTTTCATTGAGAAGACTATCCATGGAATAAAACATGCTGGAACCCTTGATTTTAGCATTAACTCAACATAAAGATGATCTTCATGTGTGGTACAGAAGGATAAAAGTCATTGGCTGTTGGATCTAGTCCAAGTGGCAGTCTATTGGAGTTAGTATTCAAGAAATATTTTTTTACATTGGATTAAATTTATATTCAAAGAAGTGATATTAATATAAAATCTTATTACATGTTGTTCATTATTCCCTACGACTTTACTGTAATAATGTACTAAAGTATCTATCACATTAAAAGGGAATAACAGTTCTATGCTATGATAATAACCTTGAAATTCCATGAAAATATTATTAAACCTAGTTCTATAGTTAGATAACATTATATGATGGGGAATATAGTTTTTTGACTGTCGATTGTGAGTACTCATAAGTAGATGAGACTTCATCTCATGAAGTTTTCACTTGGTAATCTAAAAGATGAGAGATTATGAGAACATACACACAAGTAGGAACTATTCATGTTTATGTGTAATGAGATATTATTGTTTATGAGTGTGTGTAATGATACATTGACTTTAATACTATTATTAATTCATTTTATGAATTATTCACTTAGATTTACTGGACAAAATCATGATACAATATGTTCATGGGAAGTATGGTACATTGTGTGCGTCATGAATAATATGTTATTAATAAATAAAGCAGTGAAGGATTTTACCCTTCCATATCAATGCAATTTGATATATTAAAACTTTGATTGAAATAAAACCATCACATTAAATTTAATTTCCATTGTTGTAACACCTTTATATTTTATGATATATTTCTTTTTAAATAAATTTAATCTCTTTGATAGCTTGAAAAACATACAACCTCGAGTATAAACAAACCATAATATAGTATAATAAAATGAACCATATTCTTGGAGATGTACATATACTTAACTTACTATAAAAAATCTTTTTTATACTAGTAATGTTCTTAAGAATCTAAGGAGTGGTCCGAGAGAATTTGGGGCTCGTTAGGATCCCAAATCTCCATGTTTTGGAAAGGCAGAATGAGCTGCATAGCTAGTGCATGATTAATGCTAGTACATTGTTTTGGAAAGGCAGAATGGGATCGTTAGGATCCCAAATCTCCATGTTTTAGAGGCTAGTTTTGATGTGTGGTCTGTGTTTCTTTGATTTTAGGTTGTTTGGATCATCCCTCGATCTTATTTATTCCTTAAATAAATATTTATTTGAATTATCACATCATTAAGGTAGGTGTTTCCATTATTTTTCTTTCCAGAACATGCTATTGATTCCTGAGATTTACTTGATTGTTTCTAAAATGTATTAATCATATTTCTAGTGTGTTATTTTTATTTATTATGTTGTTTTCATATTGTAAATTTTAATGAGTTATGTTTGCAAAGTGTTTATAAAATTATTACTATATGTATATGCATGAAAAGCATTTGATAAAATTTTATTTGGCCTTTAGAGATAAAATTGGGTTTTTGGGTTATGTTTAGCCTTGATAGATCTTTGTTGATTTGGTTTTTCATGGGAAATTTAGACTTGTGTGTAAGTTTAATTTCTTATTTGTGTTTTAGTTCTTGTGTGAAATTATTGTGTTTGGTGGTAGTGTAAATGGTGTATTTAAAAAAGGTTCTTGGGTACTCTCTTGGTTTTCAATTGGTGTTTTATTGGATGGGATCAAAAATGATAATGGATTATATTTATAAAAATGGTCCTCTTAATCCCAGTTTTCAAAATGTCCCTTCCCCTTTTCTTCTTTTCTCTTCATCTCTTCTAAAACCCCAATGTATTATAAGCAATTATTTGGTTTCTAAATGGCCACTTGGTTTTAAAATGAATTCAAAAGTGGTTTCAAAGGTGTTTTATAAATCATGGCCCATATAGTATCTTGGTTTATGAATTGGTAAAAAAATGAGATGAAGTCCCATTTTTAATCTTTTGAGAAACTTTTATATTTTCACCTTGGTTTTAGAAATGGGTTGAAAATGGATTTTCAATTGAAATGGTAGAGTCATGACTGGTATTTCACAATGGGTTTTAATTTTTTTTGAAATATCATATGACATGAAGGTCTGGTTGTCACTTGTGTGTGGTTTGATGTGTGTTGGGAACCTCTATGGTGGACACTCCATGGAGAGGTTCATCGCATATGTGGTTTTGGTGCTTGGGTTATGCAAGCTCAGTGGTATGTGGGTTATTGGTTTATGACACGCGTGTGAGGACCTCTTTATTCACGATGTACTTTTATCATGATATTAATGAGAGTCATATAGAGGGTCGATTGATGGTTTCTAATCAACACTGATTAGATGGGTCGATACCCCTAGATATACTAAGAGTCTAGGTGGGATGTGCCACTAGATTGGTTTGTTTAGAGTGGCCAGTTGGTTATTGACTACGGAGATGCACCATAAACTGATAGGTGAGTCTGAACCAAGTACATCTAGGGAGTTCTTATAGAGATTTTTTGTAAATTCCAATGATTATTAGATGTATGTTATATTTTTCTTATATTGTACATTGGTTTCCTGATCTTCTAGTATTTTCCTTGATTTTTATATTTTCTTTATTTTATAGAATAGAACCTCTATTCTTTTGGTCTAGATTTTGATCTGGGTTTTTGATTGGAAAATTAGTTTGTTTCCAAAATAATTATCATGGTTTTTTTCAAAGTTGAATTTATAGAAAAAAATGTTCTTTATTTTAAAAAGATAAAACCCTAATTACATAAATTTATTTCAAACTTGTTTTATGTACTTTTTTGGGAAAGTAAATATATGTATTCTATGGTGACCACCTACTGAGCTATTTTTTCTCACACTCTACTTAGTCCAGTCGGTGTCAGTCGACCCAAGCTATTTTGAAGGTTCAGGTTTCTAGTTCGGTTGGCCTTTAGAGAATATTGGTATTATGGATGGTGGTGACCAAAAGTCACATAGAGAATATGACTATCAGATTGGTTTTTTTTTAATTTTGTAGTTTATGTTCCATTTATATATTATTGTATCTAGATCTAGTTTGTGTTTATTTTTGTTTAGTGGTTATTGGTTATGTTGAACCCTCTTTTCTAGTTATTTTATCCTAATTTTATTTGGGTTAAATCATTACCACAGTGATATCTTTGATTCCCTATGATTTTCACTAACCCGAGAGGATTGAGAATGCCTCTCGGGCCTTATCATTGACCGGGTCGAGTATCAGGTAGGATGGCAGCCCGGGCCAGTTCATGACACTATATCCCTATTATTTCCCCTTTCGTATAACATCATTATATGATCATCATTTTATTTATGATATTGATTTAGATTCTTCCAATTTATTATATTTGGATGATTTATTATCCCAATACTGGTTATTTATTATTATTTCTGATGCTTATCATTATTGTTTACCTTTGTGCTACACTATGACCTGAGGGAATAGTCTCCCAAACGAAATAGCCTAGGCCCTCACTACTAGTAAGTAGCCTTTAGTATATGAGGATACATTCTTGAGTCCATGTGTTTAACCAAGTTCGCTTACTTATGAGTGAACTAAGTTTGGGATGCTACAATGTGGTATCAGACCTCCTTTTCCTTTTATCTTACTATTTGGGTGTTAGATAGGAGACTGGAAACATATCTAAATTTGGTAATGATTCTATTACCAGGAGTAGTTAACCAACATACAGGGGAAATACCTATTACCTCAGTTGGGATATTACTATTTTTGGTTGTATGTGTTACAATTATACTGATTTCACCATTGGGTGATGCACAAGATTTATGAAGTTATTATTGTTTACATTATTATTATGGATTTGTTCCATGGACTTGTAAAACAAGGAGGTATCATATCATCCATTGTTATAGGAACTTGATGATTCATATTTCATGCATTATTCCATTTCATATAGGTGTATCTCATTGATTTCAATGACTTTTATTATTATGAGTTCCTTGACTATTATATATGAAAAGGTGCTAAATTTTCTTGAAGGTATAAAATAATTGGATTAATTAAAGTGTATGAATCAACCTAAATGGTGTTTTTCTTTATATATTGATGCTAGTTCCTTAATTAACCAATTATTCCATGTTTGATCCATAGACCACTGTTTTATTGGATGAAATTTTAGATAATCTTGATTACATGAATTCCAATTATAATTTATGAATCACATGCTTATATAAATTGGAAATGGTGTTTTGTTTAATCAAATCATTTTATATGACCTGTTACATCCTCATAATAGATTTAAGGGCTAGGTTATAGTTACATGACACGCCGATTAAAATTTATAAAGAGTATGGTATTTTATAAATTAGGAATGGAAACACATGTAACTGAACTATGATGTTTATATATATATATATATATATATAAATGAGTATGGGATTAGATGAATTTAAAATTTAAAATGAAATGGTTACTGTTAAATGACAATTCCTATTGAAAATTGAATTGTGTTGTCCTCTATACCTTGAAATTGACACTCAATATACCTGAAACCCTATGTTGTTATATGAGACTTTGACCCTAACCTGACCGTAATAGTGGGTAGTAGGCAGTATCTCCTGTGAAAACTGTGGCCTTTCTTATCACCTAGACCTAGCTTTAAGATCAAGAAGAGAGGTTTGACTCAATCATTGGAAGGATTTGTACATGTCACTTTAAGGTATTATTTATTCTATCTATTGTAAAATATCATATAAGGTGTTTATTTAGAAATTGGGGATTTATTCTACCATGATGTCCTCAAGTCATGCACCAGGAAGGTGGAAAGGATCATGATCCATAGGTGGTGGGCCCTAATCCACCAGTATTTTCCCATATGGTGCCACTTGATGCACCTTTTACTATTCATAATCTAGGCATCAATTCTCATTTCTAATAGATATCCTACTATTTATGCATTATGTATAGGGAGATCCATAACCTTCCCCTACTATGGTAGATTTGACATGATAATTCCAACAGCAACATCATCCCACTTTATTAGGGGATGGTGGTACTCAGGATATTTATTCATGGATAAAGGACAAGATATATATCTTTGATCATTTGGAGATTCCTCTAGAGTGAAGGTTCAAGCTCAAGACTTGTCTTCTTTACAATTCTGCTAAGGTTTGGTTGGATGATTTCACCTGGGATAATTGACATCAGGGTATGGTCTGGGAAGACTTCCAAAAAACCTTTTATTGATACTTCTTACCTTATATACAAAGAGTGGACTATGATAGGGATTTTATGAATCTAAAAAAGGGATATATGTTTGTGATGGAATATTTGGCTTATTTCACCGAACTTCAGTGTTTCTCACTCACTCTTATCATTGATGAGTTAACGAAAGTGAGACATTTTGAGGATAAGATTTCATTCGCCATCTGATCGTAGGTGAATGTTTTCCAGTTGACCATCAAAACTATGATAATGAAACAAACCCTTATTACTGAGAAAAATTTGAGGGAAGCTAGCAGGGTGAGCTAGGATAGTTTAATATTGAGATAGGGAGGTAGTTCGTCTAGCTATATAAAACCTTGCTTTGAGTCTTATCACAAGGGGCAACACCAGTCAGAGGAAAAACAATGATAGTTATGTGATCTGTCACCAGAGTAGTAGGTTGGACTATAAGAATCCCCAATGTATGAAGGATCCAATTGAGTTCTAAGCCTATGGATGGATAAATAACCTTCAATATTTTTGTTGGAATTTCTCTCCAGTTCCTAGTGGGAAGTGATTTTCAACCTCTCCACATTAAAGTGAAAAATCTGTAGCTCCACATCAAGAAGGAAACTATAATACTACATTCGAATTATGATGAAGATGTGGAAATGATTGAGGTATCTATAATCCATATTTAAAGCACCAATAGAGTGGAACTTCCCAGGTTAGCCAATTTGTATCTCAGGGTCACAAATATAGAAATATCTATTCAGTGTAGCCTACTCCATAGGGTAAGAGTCTAGGGCATTATACAGTTCAAGGTATTATTCTAGTAGCCTCTACTTTTTTATCTTATTTAATCCAAGCTCTTCACATTCATTCACATATATGTAAATTATAGGGAGTTTGGGATTGTAAATAGGATAATTATATGGAATTATGACTTTAAACACACCTTTGGGGATCCGAACCGAGAGCATATGCCAATTTAATGGATGTTCCCTTGAGATAGGTGGTCATATTTTTTTTATGGGATCTCTTTGTATTCAAGATGATGTTCTATGACATCATACTCAGAATGGACTGGTTGGTACCCTATCACGCTCATATTTATTTCTATTATTGATAGGTGTCCTTTACATCACCCAAGGGAGGTATCTATATTCATAAGGGTGAATGGGATGTCCAGGACAACCAATATAGACTAGAGCATTGTGGGCTAAGAATAGTGGAAACTCATATGGATAGTCTCTTTATGAGCAATCAGGGTATGAGATGTATGGAATTCCCTCTTATTATGGATTTTATTAGGGACATCTTCCATGATGAATTTTCTAGGTTACCTCCTATGAGAGAGGTGGATTTCACCATTGATCTAGTTCTAGGAGGTACTCTAGTTTATATTCCTCCTTATAGGATGTCACTTATTGAGCTCCAGGAACATAAGAATCAGTTTGAGGATTTTAAAGCTAAAGGTTTTATTAGACCCAATACTTCCCCATGGGGTTTTCCAGTGCTATTTGCTAAGAAGGTAGCTGAGAAAATCAATATTTTCATAGATTATCACTGGTTGAACTGAATTATGGTTAAGAACCACCATCCACTTACATGTATAGATAACATCTTCAAAAATCTCCAAAGAGTGATAGTTTTTTTCTAGATCAATTTGGGGTTAGGCTACCATCAAATGCATGTGAGACCATTATACATACCACATATGAAATTTCATAGTAGATATAGACTATATGATTATTAGGTTATGTCTTTCAGTATCACAAATGCACCAGCAGTTTTCATGGACCTGATGAATTGGGTTTTCCACCCATATCTAAATTCATTTGTGGTGGTATTCATGGATGATATATGTATGTATTCTCGCACTCGACACAACCATGAAAAATATCTTGATGTCGTGATAAATAAACTAATATAAAAACATCTATATACTAATCTCACCAAATGAAACTTTTAGATTTATAAGGTTCACTTCTTAGGTCACATCATCACAAAGGCATGGGTATCCATAGATCCAGCGAATTTGAACGTCGTAGTTTCGTGGGAACAATCCAATAATGTATTTTACATACATAGTTTCATGGGGTTTGATGACTATTATAGATGTTTTATTTAGTAAATTTCACACCAAGATGAACCTATCATGATCTTTAATAAAATGGTGTTAAGTTTTTGTGGTCAACTGCATGCGAGGAAACCTTTTAAGAGCTAAAAGGGAGACTGACCTCAACACTGATCTAGATTCCTCTAGAGTTGGGTGGAAGATATACAATTTTTCATGATGCATCATTCATTGGGATGATATCCATTTTGTTTCAAGGATATAGAGTTGTATTATACAGGACCTTCCATATGATACCTCACAAGAATAATTATCATATGCATGACTTTGAGCTAGTAGCTTTGGTTCATGATTTACACTGTCAGAGGCATTAGAACAGTTCATCATTTATAGGGAACAAAAAAGTCTTGAATACATTTCCAAAAACATGATTTTAACCTCAGGAAGAGTATGTGGGTATATTACCTTCAATAAGTTTATTTTGATCTTGCTTATACACCTAGAAAGGGAAATATAGTAGTTGACACCATGAGCTGGAAGACTCAGATACATGGCATCCAAGAGGCCTGTAGCGAGTGACAGTTGATGGACCTATTTTCGAAGATGCACCTAGAGGTTTAGGAATATAATTTTAAAACTATTTTTTTCATTTTTATAAGTGAGATCCTCCATTATATAATTCATAAATATGAGACAAATTTCAGATCCCAAGGGCCTAGTCCTAAGGGAGAGTGTCTCAGGGGAGGACCCACCACCTGGTTGAGTCATCGATGAAGATCAAATCCTGCACTTCCATGGACATATTAGGGTTCCTTCAGACATAAGAGAATAATTTATATTGGAGTCTCAAACCTCTATTTTGGAAGTACACCCTAGTATAACTAAGATGTGATGATTTGTGCATCATCAGTATTGGTGGCTCAGTTTAAAGAGATATATCAAAATTTTTATCACATGGTGATCCACCTATTAGTAGGTGAAGGTGGAGCACTAGTGGCCTGCTATAATTTTAAATCTATTTTCCATTAATGAGTTTAAATGGGACAAAATCACCATGGATTTCATAATGGTCTTGCTGATATCCCCTCAAGTAAGCGATGCGATATGGGTGATCATGAATAGGTAAACCAAGGTCATGCACTTTCTACCGATTAAGGAGAACTTTTCAATAGATGGTCTGGGAAAGCTTTACATTCAAGATACTATATGACTTCATGGTGTTCTCTATTCTATAATATCATACATAGATTCTCTGTTTACATCACGATTCTTGAAGGGGTTATAGAAATAATAGGGTTCATAGGTGCATCTGAGTACTGCATACACCTTCAGACCAATGGTCTGTCTGAGCATACGATACAGGTGTTAGAAGACATTCTATGGGCGTACATACTTGATTTTGGGGATTCATAGAAAAATCACATTCCTCTCATCAAGATTTCATATAATAAAAACTTCCATGAAACTATTATGATGGATCCTTATGAGTTCCTATAAGGTAGGTTGTTTCGTTAAACTATGTGCTAGTTAGATGATGGTGAGGTAGTGCTACTGGTACCTCATCTTGCTCAAGAGACATTAGAATAGGTGAAGATTATTTAGTAGTGTATAGATACAACTTAGTCTAGGAAGAAGTCTTATAATGGTCTTTATCATCGACCTATGGAGTTTGAGGTGGGACATTGGGACTCTCTGCAAGTTTCCCCTAGATTGGATCATAAACAGATTTAGAGACAGGGAAAGCTATCACCTCACTACATGAAGCCTTTTGAGATATTGGAGCGATTCATGATGGCACCAAATCAGTTGGATTTACCATATAGATACTGATCCATGTACAACATCTTCCATGTATTTCATCATTTCTATTTATTAACTTGGCCCATCTCATTCATTTGATCCATAGGATATTGAGTTAGAGGTTGAAGTGTCCTTTGAGGAGCATAATATGAATATCATAGATCAAATAATGAAGGATCTCTAAGGTAGGTCAGTTTTTGTAGTATTGGTACCATGGAAGCACAACTATGTACAGGATGAGACCTGATAGGGGGAGGCCTATGAACATGCCCCTATTGCTGGAAATTTTCTCAGGTGATGTTTTACCAGCCTCAGAAGGGTAACTAGGGGTATCATTTTATTAAGGAGGGATGGTTGTAACATATAATATTTTTAGAGTGATAAGAATACTTAATTTACTATAAAAAACCTTTTTTATGCTAGTAATGTTATTAAGAGGATAAAGTGCAATTTTTGAGAATTTAGGGCTCATTCAGAGCCTGGAGCTCTAGGTTTTGGAAAGGCAGACTGAGCTTCATGGTTAGTGATAACCATTAATCTCAGCTATGTAGTCTACTCTAGTGAACTAAAAACAGTCTCATGGTTTTATAACCATTCATCCTAGGCCACAAAATCATTGAAGTGCTGCAAAATTTTATTATAGAGGTGATTTTCATGAACTGCACATGGTTAGTCTAACCGTGTGCCTAGTCGGTGCGAGGGGTTTCCTTTGGATAGTGATGGCACATGGTTAGTGCCTGGTTTGGCCAACCATGTGCGCAAACCGCGTGACCCTTAAAATTGTGTGAATTTATCTTTTTACCCTCTCCTTTAATACTTTAAACCTCTTCTTTATTCCTCATTTGAATAGTAAACCACACGACTAGTAACCCACCTTCTTCTATAAGGTAGGATTTGAGCTACCTTCTTCATTTGAGAACCGTTTTATTCACCGTTGGTCTCATTGTATGTGTATCAGTAAGTTCTTAATTCATTTTCCTTACATTCCTAATTTATTCCACCATATTCAGTGTTATTTTGGTGTGATCTAATATGCCCTATTTTTCAGATCATTTTTTCTATTTTGGTGATTTTTTCCATTCTATATCAATTTAAAGGATGATAACAAACGAGGAGAGTTATACCAAACTAAGGCAGCTAGTCTAGTTATTCCACCCATTGGTTTATTTCTTTATATGGTCCACTATTATTCCATGAGCCGGATCCTTATAAAGAGGCCTCATAAATACCAAATTAATTAAATGTATGTATATTTCTTTGTTTAGGATATCCCTAGAAACATAAATTCAATAGTAGAGGATGTAAAACTCCATGGAAGTCAAATATTATGTTCTAACCTTCTTAATGTCTTATGAGCCTTATGTTTAAACATTGAATTTAACCACCATTTAAGGTGTGATGAGTTTTCTTTGAAAATGGTAATGAAATTTGAATTAAACCAAAGGATAATGGTAGTCATTATACATAGGCCCTACTTCTTATAATTTTAATTTAATTAATTATTATAAATTGATTTATCCATGTTTTACTATATTGAATTGTTTTATGGTATGACTTAAATGTTTTCCATGACCATTACCCAAGTTAAGTTGTGGTTGATACAGGGGTTTTGTTTCAGAATTCCTTGGATGTAATCTTAGAGCTTAACAATTTTAAAATTATAATTGAACCAAAACATGACAAGAGTGATACATGGGTTATTTATAGAACACCATATATGGGAACACTAGGTAGATGTATTTATTTTAACCCATGATTGATACATGGTTCCATAGGGGATTTCCTTGGATGGGCTTAGTGGGAAATGTTGTTGTACCATGCCACAAGATATACTCAGATGCTTCTATCGTATATCATGGATGGGATCAGAGGGTATTACCAACATACTATACTAAGATTAATACTCGGTTTCCTTATGTGGAATACCTTGGACAGACTCTGAAGGTGATGGGTTTATTGTACACCTTGAGTGATACCTGGGTTCCTTTTTACAGAATGCCTTCGACGATAACAGGATTCCAATTAATTAAAACTAATAATGTGTCTGCTAAGACAAAGAACATTCTTGGGTTTGGAACATGATTTAAACTTTACTTTTTTGATAGCCTAGTTATCTCTACATTATCATATTCTAAAATAATTATGAAACCTCTTATGAGTATGTTCAGATGCCTTGGGATTACACCTTGGGTCCAAACTATTACTATATATATATATATGCACATATATGTTTATACAAATATGAGGCACAAACACACACACACACACACACCTTTATATATATATATATAAATATACATACATGGTGACATCTATTTAGAGACATCTAGTTTAAGCTAAAGAAGGTAGTGTCAGTCAGGTATCCCATGAGGAACCTAGCCTGATGTGATTTATTTATTTTATACCTTAAGTAAATTATTTCCTACACATTTCACATCTTATATGTATAGACTAGATTGTTCTAGACACCATTGGTGGTGGCCTAATAAGTATATCTCACACCCTACTCGGGCCAACATTTGGTACATGAACAAACCTTATGGATGAAAGCAGGAACAAAGGGAAGTTCATACTTTTTGGATGTTTGACTTACTGTCCTAGGATGAAGTATGGGAGTAGGGTACTGAGCCTATGCTCATAATTCAAGTAGAGGCTGCTTTTGGTATTTTTTATTTTTGTATTGCATGTTGTATATTCCTATACCCTTGTATCACAGTTACTTCCTGTCATGGCTTGACCCATACTGGGGCTCAAGCTGCAACTACCTGATGCTTGGATCTATAGGTCATGGGGTGGTGACTAGTGCCAAAGTAATAACAAACATGGGGAGGCCTTTTCCTAAGTACTTGTACACACACACACACACATGAAACTCGATGAAAATTTCATAGGGATAAAAGTAAAAGATGCAACCTACTATAAAAGTAAACCCAAGCATGAATTGACTGCTAAAAAGGTATGAGTATAGTAATATAAATATAAAGGAAAAATGGAAAAAACACATTCCCAACCAGTATAGTGTCCCAAACTGACATAAAAATGAAAAGTTACTGAGGAATACCTTCTTTGGGAATCCAAACTGTGACCACCACACATGGTCCAGGGAATTGTGATCTTGAGCTCCCTGACATCCCGATCAAACCTATATTTCATCTATATAAATAATAATACATGCGAGAAAATATCATGTAGGGGTGAGTATAAACATAATCAATAGGAGGCCCCAAAAAGGTGGCGGATCAGTAAGAGATTAAAGAGGAAAAGAAGTAAGACACATAGAACAAAGTACAGTAAACGAGTGCAACTCAACCCAACAAGGAAGTGAAGTAAGATCATACAAACACAAGATGCTATAGATGGTGAGAAATTGAACTTATCATCGAGTATTCAATACCTTTAGTAGGAGAGTAGAATCGTCCAACTATGAGAAGCTAGACACTAAAAGAATATGGAATACCCCTCACGTTTTCACCTCTCCTAGAGGGAGAGTAAACAGAACCCCAAGAGTGGGTGCTGCAATACGGTGTAAATATATATATGCTCAAAAAAAACCCAAATGAGAGAGTAAGGGTATCTCTAACTCAAAGCTCATCCCAGGTAAAGAATCACCAATAGTTCTAGGAGTAACCACCATCGATGCCCAACATCCACACATCTGACCTGAACTGCAAGCCAATGGGGGTCAAACACCACACGTTGATACTATCCACTTTGGATGGGTCTGTGTCATCGACAAAATTTTAGGTCACATCACCAGGACGTGTCTGGGAGGGGGAAGAGACCATATTACTTATGAGTCCAAGTTTATTCCAAAACATGCCTCCTCACTGATCCGTATTAAAGAAGTCATCTCAAATCGTGGACCCATTTCCAGCTCATCTGGAGGGTGCCACTCAAGCGTCATCGAGGACCCATGCCCAGCCAGATAGGAGGGTGCCACTCAAATAGGTAGAGGACCCATGCCCAACCTAGCTAGAGGGATCTAAGATAGCGTCATCAAGGACCAATGACCTTCTTGTATGGAGGGTGAAACTCTAGTAACTTGAGGACCCATGCCTCGCCTAGCTGGAGGGTGCCACTCATAAGTCCCTGATATCATCGCCTGATCATTGCTTCCATCGAACACTGCCTGTGGATGCATTGAGTTCAGAACACCTTGTTTTTGTAACTGGTATGTATAAATTGAGGTCACCATCACATTATATGTGAAAAAAAACATAGGATAGTATATTTATTTTCCCAAAATAGACAACCGGTGATAAGGGTGCTTTTAACCGCAAGGAACCCGAAAGGATCAAAGTGGGGCCTGCCTTCCGACCCCGAACTTCAAATTCTCAAATTTAACTCAAAGGTTTTGTCTAGTAAATAAGAACATGATTCCATAGACGAAATGTCAAACAAACATTTGTTTTAAAGGTTACAAGCATTTGAACCCACAAAAGAGGGTCATGGGGCCGGTGGACTGACTCGCAGTCGACCGCGCCTGCACCGCAGTAGCTTCCGTAGCCATTGACCATTGGATGACCACAGGTCAACCCAAGACCAAGCCGGTTCCTTGGTTCTGACCTGCTGTTATGGACCTAATCCATTTATCTAGCTTAGGCCATTGGGGATGGGCCCGTCCCATTAGCCTGACCTGACCTAATTCGTTTAGGTCGGCCCGTGGTGGCCCAACCCGCTTGCCGATACAACCCGACCTGCTGTTGACAGTGGGTCCAACCCATGGTCTAGTTTCTGGTCCCCTCCTGAGGTCGCACGGTGCAACCCCGCCTGGTCAAAAACTGGACCACGTTGCTCAAACACATTGCGCCACCACTAGTTTCACTGCCGCTCTGCGGACTGCCATCAACCACCACACCGGCGATGCCCCGGCAGTCCGTTCCGTGGACCGCCAGGCTCAAACCGGATGCCCAACCAAGATTCTATTAATTGACCAGGGACCTTTGAGACGATTCCTTCACTATAAAGGCCTCTTATCTTTGATCTGTCAGTGATCTTACACACCCAAAAGTTTTCAGCCGATACCCATGAAGAACGGATGAAAAACGGGGTTTTAATTACATATCGATGGCCATGTTCGTGAGACCATTGATGATTCAAGGTTAAAATGGACAAAACATGTGGAAAAGGACAAAAATTCAATTTAAACTTGAATTGTAATTCAAATGAGATAAATCCTACCTCGTAATGGCCGATCATCATTGGGGATGCGTCCACGACACTCCTACTTCAATCCGCCGAAGATTTGGTGGAGGTTGCTCCTTGATCCGGTGAAGAATGGTGAATAACATTTAGAGAGAGAGAGAGAGAGAGCTTATGCCTAGAGAGATAATGAGATTAGGGTTTAACCCTAATCTAAATCAATTAATTCTATTTTTAGCCATCCCGCTCGGCAAGCAAAACCAAAACTGTCGTGCCCTCTCATTTTATGTCGCGACTAGGAAAAAAAACCATTCCAAACTCAATGGTGGTCTTAGATATCAAATCCAAGCTCCCGTTTGAATGTTATTTAGTATGAACTCAAGGGTAAAATAATTAAGTTTAATTATTTGTAATTATGATTTTTCCCTTTAGTATATTTTTCCACAGAAGTCCCGCCCCCAAAATATTTATGCCCTACTCGGGGTAAATGCTGCATTCCAGTCTCAACTGTGGCCTCATATTTCTGATCTGAGTTACTATTTAAGAGTTATCCCATTTCCTTTGTGTGCATATTATAAAATATACTTAATATTTTTATAAAATTAATTTTATGCACACCATGCCTCGGAATTTCATGCCATCTGAGTGCCCAACTCTAGAAATATATATAGAAATATTTCAAAGTATTACAAGGAACGATATTTGTCTGTACATCATTCCATACTTCATGATTTTCATCCTCAAAAATATAAAACTAGGAAAATAACTTGGGGTACTGAGCCCGCATATAGATCTCCCGTTCCCAAGAACTCTCCCGCACATTTCCATGCTTCCACAAGATATAAACAAAGGGGATAGTCCATCCCCATAAGGTTTTCTATTATTGATCCTCGATCTCCACTAGGTGGTCTGCAATGGTGGCCCCATCTTCGATGTTTATCTCACCTCAACTGATGAAGTGCATAAGATAATGCACGTATCACCTCAGCTATGACACATGTAATATGTCGTGAAATATCTCTAGTTATGGGGGGTAGGTCAAGGCAGTAGGAAACCACACCAACCCTACGCATGATCTCGAATGGCCTGATGAACCACGGGGATAACTTTCCTCCCCTTCCAAACCTCCACATTCTGTGTCATGGGGATACTCTCAAGAAAACATGCTCTCCTTTCTCGAACTCCAAGGGCCTAAGATGGTGGTTTTCATATGTTTTCTATCTGCTATGGGCTGTCTTAATTTGTTCACGGATGACTTGCACCTTCTCTGTTGTGGCTTACACCAACTCTAGGCCCATGAGGGAAAATTCTCCAACCCTTCTCCAGCATAAGGGTGACCTTCAAGGACTTACTTATACAACCTCATAAGGCTCCATGTCGATGGTAGAGCGATAGATTTTTTTGTACTTAAACTCTTTTAGAGGAAGGTGATCCTCCCATATTTGACCAAAATCTAGCACCCAATCCATCAATATATCCTCCAGCACATGGATAGTGCACTCGGTCTGCCCATCGATCTGGAGGTGAATGGCCATACTCATCCGCAGCCGGGTCCTGAAGGCCACCTGTAGGCCTCTCTACAACCGTGATGTAAACCACACATCACAATCAGAGACAGTTATCAAGGGTACCCTATGAAGGTAGGCGAACTCCCATAAGTACAATTGCCCCAAACTCTCCACCGAACACTACTCCCTGATAGAAAGGAAGTGCACCAACTTGGTAAGTCAGTCCACTATCACCCAGATGGATTCATGGAACTTCACTGTACGCATAATCCCTGTGATGAAGTCCATGGATATTCCATCCCACATTAACTCTAGGATTTCAAGGGGCTGCAACAACCCTACTGGAACCTGATGCTCAGCATTCACTTGCAAAAAGGTAAGGAATCAGGAGACGAACTCCGCAACACAACATATCATGCTAGACCACCAAAATTACCTTTGAATATCATTTTAAATCTTCCCTACACTGGGATGTATAACTATGGGTGAAGTATGGATCTCCTTCTTCACTTCCCCACTCATCATGATTGGAATCACCGTTCTCCCTTGGAACAAGATCTCATGATTCCCTTCTTACGAATACCAATCAGGTGCATCACCCATGGATATCTAGTCATGTATAAATTTGCAGTCAATATCTCACAGTTAGGACTCTCTCACATGCTCAAGGACCAATGGAGTCAGCACCATCAACTACAGAAAAAATGTACCCTCCTGCTCCACCAAGGTCAGCTATAGGTAAGATAACTACTCTGAAGCTTCCTGCACTAGGAAATCCTTAGACTTATTACTAAGGGAATATTCTACAAAGTTTCCCATCCATGGGGTATAGTTGATCTCAAATTTTTAGTCATGTAGGAAATCCAATCAGTTTCACTGCCTCAAATTTAGATCTCTCTGGGTAAAGATATACATGAGGGTCTAGTGGTCCGAGTAAACCACAAAGCACTCCCCCAGGAGGTATTGTCTCTACATCCATAGGGAAAAGACTACTGCTATGAGATCCAATTACTGAGTTGCATAGTTCTACTCTTGGGGCCTCAACTGCCTTAACATGCACGCGATGAGTTCCCATAATTGCATAAAAAAACAACCAAACACCGCTCTTGAGGAATCACAGTACACTACAAACTCAGTGCCCTCCTCTGGTATTCTCAAAATTGGAGTGCTCATCAACCTCTAACTTAACTCTTCGAAGGCCTTCTGGCACTTCCTAGACCAGGTAAATAGTTTTCCCTTCCATGTCAGAGTGGTCAAAGGGACTGCAATCCTAGAGAAGTCTTCCATAAATCTTCGGTAGTACCCAACCAAAATAAGAAAACTCTGCACCTCTAATGCATTATTATGTGGTTCCCAAGCAAGAAGTACCTCAATCCTCATGGGATCCACAACTAATCCTTCTTCAGATATGACATTCCTTTGAAAGTGAACCTTGTGTATCCAGAACTAACACTTCAAGATCATTCCATAAAGATGGTTCTCTCAATGTAAATCAAGGGCTATCCTCAGATGCTTTGCATGATCCTGATCTAACAATGAGTAAATGAGTATTTCATCTATGAATAAAACAACAAACTAGTCCAAGTATGGATGGAATACGTAGTTTATCAAGGACATGAAAATAGTGGGGGTGTTTGTCACACTGAAGAGAATCACTAGAAACTTGTTATGTCCATAGCTAAAACAAAAGGAAAAATTCAGAATATTAGCCTCATGAACCTGCAGCTGGTGGTAGTCGGATCTCAGATTGATCATGGAGAACCAACTCACACAAAAAAACTAGTCTAAGAGGTCGTCGATCCTTAGTAAGGGGTACTTATTCTTTATCATGGCCTGGTTCAGGTGATGATAATCCACCCAAAGCCATAAACTCCCATCTACCTTCTTCACAAAGATAATTGGAGATGCCTAGGGGGACACACTGGGTCTAATAAAACCCTTATCTTGAAGGTCCTCTAACTATAAATGTATCTCTCAGAGCTGAGTGGGCGCCATCCGATATGTCGTAGATGATATTGGGGCAGTCTCTGGTTTTAAATCAATGAAAAACTCCATTAGTCGCATCAAAGGTAGTCCTGAAACATATTCGGGGAAGACATCCATATAATCCTCTACAATTGAAGGAACCTAGGTGCCCGATGAGTACGATACACAAAGTGTCTTTCTCTCCAACTGATGGAAAAAAGGATGTAGTCCCTTGTTCACTACATTTTTTTTCCTTCTACGAGGTCTCGTTCACCAAGAAAGGTGAACCCTGTCCCATCAGTGTGTAGACATATGACTAGCCTGCAATGACAATAAATCTAGGATCGAACCATGGAAAGCTAATCCATGACCAATATTATTTAATCAGGTTTTATTTTGAGGAAAAAAAGGTCCCACGTGAACATTTATCCTCCAAATGAAATCTCGCATTGCCCGAATATAAAAGATACCAAAGAGGTACTTCCCATAGGGACCTCAAGACAAAGACACTATGATAGAGCCTCTAATGGAAGCTAAAACTCTTGTACTAGGAGTAATGAGATAAAATAGTGACTAGATCCCATGTCTACTAATAATGAAGTAGGAGTAGAATAAACACAAAGTGTACATCAGATCATTTTGTGCGCTGGTGGATCACAGACGTCTATAGCCTGTAGCTGTCCGCAACCCTGAATACTAGTTCCTTGAGCCTGATGTGGGCTGCCTGGTGGTGGTGTAAAGTCCTAACATCGTCCCCCCACCTGGTTCTCCTTCTCCATATCCTCCTCCAGCACCACCTCCCTAGGGACCACCTTGATCACAACGCTGCCTCTATCGTGGTGCTCCACCCACTGCCTGCCCGGGATGCTTAGCTCATTAGGTAGGGTAATCTTGCACCATGTGACCTCACCCATCACACGTAAAACACCACCCCTCTCTGGGTTGACCTAGTTATCTACATGGTCTTGGAGCTACCTGAACACATGGACGAGGGTGATCCCGGGTAGGCCTCCTGCGTCGATGTCCTACTACCTGATGTCTATCACCTACTATGGTCATCTACAATTTGACGCAAAAACTACCTATCCCGACTTCCTGAAATCCCTCTACTAGGAAAATATCCATAGTGATCACCCACTCCAGCACCCTAGCATAGGTAGGTATGCACATGGGAATTAATCTTGAACAGATCTCTCAATGGAGACCCTTCTCAAACTTCCACACTTGGAAGTAACTATCATGAATCATATGCAAGGAGTAGCATGTAAGGTACGTAAACCAAGCCACGTATTTAGTTACTGTCATGGACCCCTTATTTAGATATAGAATTTTATGAATCCTGAGGGTGCGTAAGCTCAAGGGGAAGAAATCCTCAAGAAACAACTACTGAAGTTCATCCCCACCAGAGAGTCGTCTCAGCGGCCTCTACCACTAGAACTCACAAAGTACGCTCATAATCGGCCTGTGATTCCAGTACTAACTACTGCTCCATAGGTGGAGGTACCACTTCTGGTCCACCTGGAGGAATAATATCATGTGATGGCCCATGAACTGAGGCCTTATCACTCACAAGGTCGTCATCATGATCTGGAGTGGGTAACCTAATTGTCTGTCTTTTCAGAGGCATCCTAAAAATTATTAAGGAGTACCCCAGTCAGATAAGAATATATATATATATATATATATATCAAGTACAACAAAAAAGTTGAGCTGAATCAACAAGTAAATTCAAAGACTCGATCCTATATGATGCATGTACCATTAATCCATACAACAAGTGTCTCAGCATGCCGAGCCGACAAGTGGGTAATCAAGGTCCTGGTGTATGGAGACTTCAGCCATCACACCATAACTAGACTCCATATCATGAGATCCACTCTTGAGACACGTCGAAACTATTTCCCTATACCAAACCAATCCTCTTGAGGGAAAAACTCTAAACAACATCCCACAAAATGAACTTGATCTGATACCACTTTGTCATGACCCGACCTGTATCGAGGCCCGAGCTGCAACTACCCCAAGCCCGCCTCCATAGGCCAGGGGGTGGCGACTAGTACCAAAGGCATGAAAAATATGGGGAGGCCTTTTTCTAAGCACCCATACACACACACATTCAACTCGATGAAAAGTACAGAGGGAGAAAAGTAAAAGATGCAACCTACTGTAAAAGTAAACCCAAGCTTGCATCGACCCCTAAAACTGTATGAGTACAATAATGTAAACTAAAAGGAAAAAGGTAAAAAATAAATGTCCAACCAGAACAGTATCCCAATCTAATAAAATACTGAAAATAAAATAAAGAAGCCCTACTCTGGGAATCCAAACTATAACCACTGCACGAGGTCCAGGAACCTGTGATCCAAATCTCCCTAACGTCTCATTGAAACCTATCAGTCGTCTCCATAAAGACAAATACGTGTGGGAAAAGTCCATGAAAGGGTGAGTATAAACATACTCAGTAGAATTCCTTGAAAATGATGGGGAGTAGTAAGATATAAAAGAGGAAAATATGTACAATAGATAGAACAAACTACAGTAAACAAGTGCAACTTGACCCAACAAGGAAGTGAAGTAATCTCATCAAGACACAAGGAGATAGAGATGGTGAGAAGGTGAACTTCTCATAGTGTCTTTGCTACCATTAGTAAGAGATTAGACTCTTCCAACTATGAGAATATAGACATAGAAATCATGTCTCATACCCCACAAATCTTTGCCTCTCCTAGAAGGAGAGTAACCAAAACCCAAGGAGTGGGTGCTGCATTAGGGTGTAAATATATATATGCTCAAACCAAAGAAACCCAAATGAAAGATTAAGGGGATATCTATCTCAAATATCATCCTAGGTAAGTAATCACCAACAGTTCCAGGAGTAACAACCATCGATGCCCAATGTATGCACATCTTTCCTGAACTACAAGTCAAAGGGGATTAAACACTACACCTTGATAATATTCTCTTTGGATAGGTTTTTCTTATCCACATGATTTTAGGTCACATCACCAGGATAAGTCTTGGTGGGGAAAGATACCATCTTACTCGTGATTCCAAGGTTATGAAAAAATATGTCTCGTCACTAATCCGTAGTAAAGAGGTTATCTCAAGTCGAGGACCCATGCCTAGCCCAACTGAAGTGTGATACTCAATCCTCGTCGAGGACCCATTCCCTGCTCAGTTGGAGGGTACCACTAAAATAGGTTGAGGAACCAAGCCCGTACCGGATGGAGGGTTCCACTCTATAATTTTTGAGGACCCATTACCTACCCATATGGAGGGTTCCACTCTAGTAGGTTGAGGACACAAGCCCAGCCCGGCTGGAGGGTGCCACTCAGAAGTCCCTGATATCAACACCCAATCAGTGCTTCCATCGAAAACCACCTGAGGATGCATATAGTTCATAACACCTTACTTCATAACTTGGATGTCGAAACTAAGGTCACCATTATGTTCTACGTGAAAAAACATACAGGACAAGCTATTTATTTTCCCAAAATGGGAATCAGTGATAAGGGTGCTTTTCATCGCAAGGCACCCAAACATGTCAAAGTGAGTCCTCCTTTTGACCCTAAACATCAAATTCTAAAATTTATCTCAAAGGATCCATCTAGAAAAGAAGAAAAATATTCCACATACTACACATTAAATGAACGCCTTATTTAAATGTTACAGGAATTTGAACCCGCAAAAGAGGGTTGCGGGGTCGGTGGACCAACTCACAGTCGGTCCACTTAAAACGGAGGTCAACCATCAGCCAACCCCAGGTAGGTTGTCGGCTGACCCTAGGTCACCTTGGGATCTGACCTGAGTTTGACTATCAGTTTGGACATGACCCATTTATCTGGCCCATCCCATTGGGGCTGGGTCCGTCCTGTTATCCCGGACCGACCCAATTCGTTTGGTATGGCTAGTGGAAGCTCGATCCGCTCACTAAAGCCACCCAGAACACTGCTGATTGTGGATCCAAACAATGTTCTGGTTGGAGACTACGTGATTGGAGGTGTCGGTCACCACATAGGGTCACACGACACGACCTTGCCCGACCACGTTGGGGCACCACCGGTGCCTCCATCGTTCCGCGGACCACCAGGCTCAAATCGGTCACCTGATCATGATTTCATCAATGGATTGGGGACCCTTATGACATTTCCTTCGCTTCAATGGCCTCTAATCATCGATCCACAAGTGATCTTACAGGCCCAAAAGTTTTCGGTGGATACCAACGAATAACGGATGAAAATGGGGTTTTACGCACGGATCGATAACCGTGTTCAAGTAGCCATTGATGATTCAAGGTTAGAATGGACAAAACATGAGTCTAAGAAAAAAAATTCAATTTAAACTTGAATCGGAATTCAAAAGAAATAAATTCTACCTTGTAACAATCGCTCATTATTGAGGATGCGTCTACGACCCTCCTGCTTCGATCCGCTGAAGATTTGGTGGAGGTTTCTCCTTGATCCTGAGAAGAACTACGAAGAAAGAATATATATATATATATATATATATATTAGGCATAGAGAGAGAAATATATTAGATTTTAACCTTAATCTAAATCAATTAATTCTATTTTTATACGTTCTGCTCGGTGTGAAAAACCAAAACCATCGTACCCTCTCATTTTATGTCATAACCAGGAAAAACACCCCATTCTAAACACAATTGCAGTCTGAGATATCCAATAAGATCACCCATTTGAAAGTTATTTGGAATTATTTCAGGGGTAAAATAATTACGTTTATTTAGTTTTTATTATAATTTTTCCCATGGGTAGATTTTTCCATAGAAGTCCTACACCGACAAAAGTTATACCCCGACTAGGGTAAACGCTCCGTTCTAGTCTCAACCGTGGACTCAAATTTCTGATCCGAGTAACTTTTTAAGTTATCCCATTTCTATCACCTGCATAGTATAAAATATACTTATATCTTTTTAAAATTAATTCTGGGCACACCAAGCCTTAGAATAGCATGCCGACTGAGCGCCCAACTCTAAAAATATATATATAGAAATATTTCAAAGTATTACAAGGTGAAAACTGGGTCTCTAAACTTCCCCATTTTTATTGAATCATGACATGGTTATCATTTTATTTAAGATACTAATTTATCTTCTACCTGTTTATTATATCTGAATATTTTATTATTCCACTAATAGTTATTTATTACTATTTTCGCTGCTTATCATTATTATTTACAACTGTGATAAAATGTTATTTGAGGGTATAGTCTCCCCACTGGCACACTCTAGTTCCTCATTGCTAGTTATTAACCTCTGACATATGGGGAGACACTATTGAGGCCATGTGGCCAACCAAGTTTGGTTACTTATGAGTGAATCGGGTCCAGGACACTATATATACCATTATAAAATAACCATTAAATTGGTGAGAATGAATATTACTAACTAAATTCTGAAAAATATATTTTTTACACATGTATAAAATAAATTCATTTTTATCAATTGATAAGAAATAAAAATAAAAAACATTTGAAAGAAAAATAAATGTTTTTTAGGAAAAACCATTTTTATGTGTGGAATGTTTTTTTATCTTAATAAATTTAATTAATAATTATTGGTGAATGATTTTAATTAAATTTATATATTATATATTAAATAATTTTTTTATCATTATACTATTTTTTCTAGGCATGATATAAGAATAAATCCAGTTTCATTCTTTAAAAATGTATTTTTCTAAAAAGAGGCTTCGTCATGTATTTTATAATTATTTTTTAAACTTTTAGAAAACTTATTTAAAAAAATTAAACTAAATTTTGAAATCAAAATTTCAAAATTATATTAGAGTTAATTTTATTAATAATTTTATGAAAAGATTACTTTTTCGACGAATAGAGAAAAATACTGTTTTTTATTAAAAATTGTATTTTCATTTAAAACATTTCCAAAGTTAAATTTTGTTTTAAAATGGTTAGAAAAGTAAAATTATTTAAATTATACTATTATTATTCCAATTTAGTTCATTATAATCTTTTTTATGTTGATTTTTTATATAAAAACATTGTATACTTAGAAAACCTTTTCTTTGGAAAACCGTTTTTTATAGATTTTGTGGGTTTAAATTTAATTAAATTATAAAAATTATTTGAAATAAATTTGATAAAATAGATTCCTTATTTTTAATAACAAAAATTAAAATTATTTAATGAGTTAAACTTATTTTTTTGTCATAATTAATAGTAAAATTTTTAAAAATTTGTTACCATGGTTAAAGTTAAAACAAGTTTATCGGGGGTTAATCTATAAATATAAGGGTTAAAATGAAATAATTAATTTATTAAAATCAATTTTTTGGTTTTATTTCGACCTTAAATTTATAAAATTAAAATAATTTATATTTTGGATCCATTTTTCGGAGAAAGTAACTTGAAATTATTTTTAAACATTGAAACATTACAAGTGTGCTACTCACCTCAATTATAGAAGGGAACCTCCTCCCATCACTTATTCACACCTATTAAGCCATATATATCTAAGAAAACCTACCAATATCTCTCTATAAAATCATTATACATGTTATATATCTTATGTTCTTCCAAAAATACGAACCCTAGGCTCCCTAATAGGAGATTAAATGGAGGTTTTCCAAAGCGAAGGTAATTGCCTTCACTAAGCAGTTTATTTTTTAATTCTTATTTTGACAAATTAAATAATTTATTAATAATTAAAATATAATAAAAAAATTATATAAAATATAATTATATTTTATTATAATACATATTCATATCTTATTTCATCAAATGGGGAATGAAACTGTCGATCGTGTGTACATCAGACTACCGCTTTGTGAACCGATGTAATTCATTTTTCATCACTGCCTATCATGGCTGGATATAATGAAATATTTAATGTATATATATAATAATTATGAAATAATTATACTTTTTTTAATTATAATATCACATATACCTTCTTATATTTCTATCTTTTGGAAAATGATAACATTGCTCGTGCATAAGTGTGGACTACTGCCTCCACGAAGTGATGTGATCAATTTTTCATTTCCACTTTATATGGATGGATATAAGGGTAGATTTAATTATTATATATTATATATATATATATATATTATATAATAAATATTATATAAATTTCAAATAATATTTACCGCTTTTTCATCTGATCCTTCAAAAAATGAAAACAACATTAATGTGTACATACGACCTACCATCTCTACGAACGTTGTAATTCATTTTCATTTCAATAAATTTTATGGATGACTATAAATATGTACATAATTAATATATATGATATTTATATTATGATTAAAAATTTTGAGATGATTTATCCATGATCAATGTATAAGGAATAAAACTCCCAAACCAAAACTTATGTGAAAAACGAAGAACATAATACCAGAAATAGTGTTTTTAATAAATAATTATTAATAAACAGGTGATAAAAGGTTCTAAATAAATAATATATATAATAATATATATGATCATTTTTCTGTAATATATGTATAATAAACCTATATTTATTATAAAGGAGTTTGAACCATGTATAAAGGATGTCAGACCTAATGTAAGTAATTTCCCTCTCACTTTTACTTTTGTGAGACACATTCCATATCCAACACATGTTTCTTTTATGTTGTGTATATAATTACAAGAGATATATTTTAAGATATTCCTCATGAAAATTATGGAGATATACATATCCATCTTAGGATCTCTCTTTCTTGAGGTTTTTATTTGAAAGCTACTACTGTAGTAAGGGTTTCTGTTATAATCTCATCATTTTTCTAGATTGTTTATGATTATGTTTTCAATGATGAAATTTTATGATATACCTCTCAATAATATCATGATGTTTCTAATACTATGTTTATTTATTGAAAATACATGATTTTATTGAATTTTTTTCTATTAATGTTCTCAAGAGTCTGAAATAATGTTTTAAGGAATATCAACTTTATTTCTATCTTTGGTCGCGAATCCTTTTTCTTCCATTTACATGTTTTCTAAAAATATTTTCAAGAATGTTTTTAATATTATAGAATGATTATTTAAAGTAATTTTTACTCATGTTTTAATTTTTACAAATTATTTTTAAATTAATCTTCTTTTATTTTTCTAAACGAGGTACTTTAAAGTTTTTATCAAAAAATTGAATGGAATATTTGTTTTAACATATGCTACAGAAATAGAATTTCCCGTCATCATGACCACTCAATTATTTGAATCATCCTTTAACTGTTTCCATGTTTATTTTAAAATAAAATATTTTATTTAATATTTGGGAAATTTTAAATAAGTGATTTAAAATTTAAAAGAGTATTTTCGTTGTGAAATGTTCTAATTCATCTTTTAAAAATAATTTATATATATGATGTAATCCTTTGATGTTTTCTAATATTTACTGGGGATATGATCTAATAATACAAACTTTATTATTTCTCTAAATTTTTTATGAAAATGATGATAAGATGTTTATGGAACCTGATCCTTTTCCATGGGTTATACTACGATGAATTGATAAAATGATTATGAAACCCATTTATTTTTAATGAGTTATAACATGATGAAATTTTTATGAAATATGTTTCTTTTTTATGGGTTGTGATATGAGAAAAGTTTTATTTTCTTATGGAATACATATTTATTATTTTAATTATGTTATGGGTGGGCCTAAAATTATATATCCCTCCAATGCATTGGTTAAAGATGGATTTATCATGAGAAAAAAAAACTATATTGGGGAGTGAAACCATATCAATAATGGAATATATCCCCTATCTTTGTCTTTGGAGAAAACCTTGAATACTATTATGGTTTGTGGGGTCAGCCCAATCCACCACGATAGTATCAAAAGCAAGCCTTTACTACCAAGTAAATTATTTTCTATGCTTCTGGGTATTCTACAAACTCATGTTTTATGCCTATTTTGTGCTCTCATGTATCATGTTCTTTGATTCCTTTATGATTCATGTTTTATTAACTACCTAAATTTAATCCATAAATCAAGATTATGATCTATGATATAAACGATATAGTTTCCAAATGTTATTCTCAAATTCTCATACCCTTATGATCATTTTTTGTTTAAGTGATCATTGATATCTCCCTTGTTTACCCTTACTAGGAATCAAAGCCTACCCTTTATTATGTTTCCTTTCCTCATATTTTGAAGAAAGGTAATATGTATAAGAAGAGTTATTGTTATGAAGAAGGTAGTGGGACCTGACATAGTTTACTTGTAAACCAGTTTTTTATGTATCCAAGTTTCTAAAGGCACTAGTCCAATATGATTATGGTGTAGACTGTTATTTAATGCAATTAATATTCATATAGTAATATGTAATATATATATATGAAAATTATGAGTCTCTATAGTTGGTATCATATTATGTTTTAGTTAACCTTTTAAAACTAGGATGAGAAATCTTTACTGAGAACCCTTAGGACAATCCTAAGTATAGTTGGATGTCTTATGTTATGGTAAATAAAGGAGTATGGTTTTACTAGTAAAATACCCCTATCTAGATATTATAAGTGGTTGTGGTTTTATTATATATTTATATAGGGAAAATTACACCCAAAAGAGCTGATCGAGTATATCTCATCCATCATTCTGCAAACCAGTGAGTGTTCCCTTACCATACACTTGGTTTGACACTACCGAGGGATTTTATTAGACAAATCACATTTTATTTATGAAACATTACGAATGATTTGATTATATAATGACCATGAATAACCTAGTTTAAACCTAAGGTGTCATATAATGAAATAATGTGTCATTATTTAGACATATTATGAAATATTTTCATGATTATGTGGTTCCCCCCTATGATTTTTGTTACTCACATAATGATTTTTTAGTATTAGTCAATGGCTGGAACCCAAAGTAATCATATTAATGATGAATGTGTTGGATAATGAAATTATCTTCCTCATGAGAAACTAAATGTTATGGGATCTTGAACGAAGAATTTCATTTCCATGATTACACAACATTCTCAAGCTGTGAATCAAGCTGAACTTATAAATGAGAAATGGGGGAAAATGTTATGTTGAGTACTTCATGTCCACTGATCCACTAGTTGTAGATAAATTAATCAGTACTAATAAAAAGATGTTTTACATTATCTAGTTTCAGGATCATGAAAAAATCTTTTTTGTTATGTATCATTTCGAAGGATAATTAGATCAATGGTGGAATCTTATCAAGAATATGAGGAAACAAGATAAAATTAACTCCAAGGAGTGGGATGAGTTTATGCTATTTTTTTAATAAGTACTTTCCCTGTATTCTGTGTATGAAAATGGAGAATCAATTCCTTAAGTTAAAGTAAAAGTATGATGAGTCAATTTTTTTAACTATGGGGAAATTTTTACAATACTTGTGAGGTATTCTTCTGATATTATCATCCTAACTAAAAGTAAGGTTTATTGATTCTTCAGTGGACAAAAATAAAGTCTATTAAGGGTGTTAGCCATAAAGGAATTTGGTAGCTATGGATAAATTTTTAAATGTGTAATCAAGGTGGAAATGAAGATTGGAGTTACCCATCAATCTCATGGTTTTGATAAGAAAATAAAGACTGAGTTCAAATGAAATTCTAGAAACCATAGAGAGAAGAAGATGAGCCTTTATGATCTATGTATGGAAGGAAACATGGAGGAAATTGTCTTAAGGGGATTGGTAAATGTTTTAAGTGTGGAATGGAATTTTATAAAGCAATCAAATTCTAAAGTGATCAGAAGAAGTTTTATAATGATGTAAATAGAGAGAAAGATCCATGTAATGCACCAACCACACTCTGGTGTTTCAAATTCAAGGAGTATGGGAAGGATGATAACCAGTGCTAAAATCTGAAGGCTAATGATGATGATCAACATTATGAAACTCTTAAGTTGAGATAAAAAGGGAAATCTCATGCGAAAACTATATCTAATGAGGGGTATGATAAATGCATGTTAAAAGGTACACTTACCATCAACTCTATAACTAATAATGTCTTATTTGACTCTAGATATACTCACTCTTTTATATATGAAGAATTTTATAAGTGTATAAAAATTCCACCCCAATGATTAGATGTTGAATTAGTATTGAAAACCCCTAATGTTATGATGATCACATATCAATTTTATGATTCTTCTCTGGTTGAAGTTTGTGGGAATATGCTTCCTTAAAATATTATTATTCTCTATTTGGTTGAATTTGAGGTTATCTTAGGCATAAGTTGACTTTATCTATATAAATACCACATAAATTGTTGAGGAAATGAATTCAAATTTGATATTCCAAACCAACATATTATTTTCTATAATTGTGAAGATAAATATGAACTTCTAGTGGATATCACATCCATTATATGGGTCTTGATTCCTATTCAAAATGGGTTTTATCTTAGATAGTTGGGGAGAAATTCAATATCGATTATATTACTATCATACATGAGTTTTTTGATGTCTTTATAAAATATTTTCTTAGTCTTACACCAAATCATGAATCTAAGTTCTCAATAAAACTCATACCTTATGGTACACCTATTTCAGATACACCATATAGAATTCCCATAATAGAGCTTTAAGAATTGAATAAGCAACTCCTGGAGAATATTGAAAAGGGATTTATTTAGACAAGTGCATCACCTTGGGGTGCACCTATTATTTTTATTAAAAAGAAATATAGATCAATGAAACTATACATTGATTATCGAGAACTTAACATGATCAAAATCAAGAATAAGTATCCTCTTCCTTGTATTGATGAACTGTTTTATCAACTATGCAGAGCTTAATACTTTTTTGAGATTTATCTTCAGTCTTAATATCATAAATTGAGCATCAAGAAGGGGGTATACCTAAGAAAACATTTTGTACGAAGTATGGACATAATGAATTTATAGTGATCCCATTTGGTCTTACTAATTCCCCCGCAATATTTAGGGATTTATAGAATATAGTCTTTAAAGATTACCTTGATCAATTTGTGGTAGTGTTTATAGATGATATTATTATATATTCAAAGAGAAATTAATAGCATGAAGATCACTTGAGGATTTAAATGAAGTCCCTAAATAAGGATAAACTATATGAAAAATTTACAAAATGATAATTTTGGCTACAAAAAGTTTCATTTTTTGTTCAAATAATCTCAAGTAATGGTATATCTGTGGATCTATCAAAGACAAAATTTATTGAACGCTGGACCAAAGAAACCACTGTGACTTAGATATAATGTATTCTTGGTTTGTCCAGATATTATCAGTGATTTGTGGAGAATTTTTCATGGATATCTGATCCACTCACCATGTTAACTCGAAAGGGATCCAAGTTACTTTGGATAAATGAATGTGAGGAAAATTTCCAGGAACTAAAGAGAAGGTTTGTATGCACACTTGTGCTTACATTACCCTATAGTGAAGAGTGTTTGTGATATTTAGTGATGCATTAATGAAGGTATTGGGATATTTTTTCCTGAATAATGATACGGTGATAGTTTATGCCTCAAAATGATTTAAGGTTCATAAGAAAAATTACCCAAAACAGGATTTGAATTTAATTGTGGTAATTTTTTCATTAATGATATGGAGGTATTATCTTTATGGAGAAATAGGTGATATATAATGATCATAAAATTTTAAAGTGTATTTTCACATAGAAAGAGTTGAATATGCACCAAAGAAGATGGTTAAAGCTGATTAAATATTATGTTTTCTCAATACACTATCACCTTGGGAAATTGAACATGGTGGAAGGTGATATGAGTTGAAAGGATCATGATATATTATCTATAATGAGTATAAAAAAGATCTTATATTTATGGATTTTCAAAGGATGGATCTTGAAATCTTGAAGGAAGGATATAAATCTTATATTTATCAAATTAGTGTTTAACCATATATCAAAGTAATTATTAAAGAGTTTTAGAATGAAGATATATAGATTTAGAATAGTGTGAGAAATATTCCTAATTTTATCCTTGCTTATGATGGAATGATAAGATTTAATAACCATATATGTGTTCCATACATACCATATTTGAAGAAGGATATATTGAATGAGGCTCAGATTCCATCATTATTTATTCATCTTAGAAGTATAAAGATGTATATATATATATGAAAGAGTATTTATAGTGGGATATAATAAAGAGAGATATTGATGAGTATGTACCTCAGTGCTTGGTATGTCAGTAAGTTAAGGGGGATAGATTGAAGTCTAAGGGGATATTATAACCATTAGAAATACTATAATGAAAATGGGATAATGTAACCATGTATTTTTTATCAGAATCCCTAAAAATTATAAGGGACATAATGTAATTTGGATTATAGTTGATCATTTTATGAAGTTAGTACACCTCATTTCCATTAGATAAAAATTATATCTTGATTAGATTTCCAGAATTTATATTAAGGAAGCGGTAAGGCTGCATGAAGTACCACATTTTATTGTATCTAATCAAGATCCAAGGTTTAACTGGAATTTACAGAGACGTCTTAAATGGAATATAGATAAAGAGTTATGTTTCAGTACTACTTACCATCCTCATATAGATGGTAAGTTTGAGAGATCTATTAAAAACCTAGAGGATATGCTAAGATCTTATTTTATTGATTTCATAGGTGGTTGGGACTAACACCTTCCTCTAGTCAAGTTTTTTTACAAAAAATAGGTTTCAATAAAGCATTCAGATGTATCCTTATGAATCCCTATATGGAAAAAAGTATATAAATCCAATGTTCTAGGATGAATTTAGAGAAATAAAGGTATTGGTACTTAGGATAGATGAGTAAATGTAAGATAAAGTCAGAGCCATTCAACAACACATCCAAGTAGCTCAGTATTGATAGAAAAGTTATGGTGACAATCATCAACATGATAAATAATTTGAAGTTGGTGAGAAGTTATTTCTATGAATTTATGCATGAAAAATATTTTTGAGATTCAGAAAGAGGGGAAATTTGAGACCTAGGAATATTGTCCCTTTTGGGATTATTGATCGAGTAGGGATGGTAGATTATCAGTTAGTGCTTCCAATGAACCTCTCTAAATTTCATAAAGTGTTCCATGTATCTCTATTAAGGAAGTGCATACTTGATGCACGACATGCATTGAAATCATAGGTTATTTAACTAAAACATGGTCTTTCCTATGCAGAACAACCATTATAAATATTTTATTTATAGAGATAAAGTGCTATAGAGTAAGACTACTCACCTGGTTAAAGTTATCTGTAGGAATCATAAGTTTAAAGAAGTAATGTGGGAACCCAAGGATGTGATGAGGCAAAGATGTCCTCATTTTTTTATATCAGAGTAATAAAATTTAAAGGTAAAAATTTATTCTAATGGAGTTATAATGTAACACCCATAGTTGATGATATATTTCTTTTTAAATAAATTTAATCTCTTTGATAGCTTGCAATACATGCAACCCCGAGTCTAAAAAACTATAATATAGTATAAAATTATAACCTAGACATTAAATTGATAGGTATGATTAAGAATAATTAAATTATGAAAATTATATGGTTTACACATGTATAAAATAAATTCATTGGTTATCAAACTATTATAAATAAAAATAAAAATAATTTGAAAGTCAAAGAAATGTTTCTTTGAAAAACTATTTTTATGGATACAATGTGTTTTTATATTAATAAACTAAATTAATAACTATTAGTGAATGATTTTAATGAAATTTATATATTATATATTTAATTAAAAGTTTTATCATTCATCTAATATTGTTTTCTAGGCATGAGATAATAATAAATTTAGTTTTATGCTTAAAAACTATATTTTTCTAAAAAGAGGTTTCATCGCATTTTGCACGCTAATTTTAATTTTTATCACTTTTATAAAAATTTATTTGCAAAAATTAACTTCATTTTTGAAATCAAAATTTCAAAATTATCTTAGAGTTAATTTTTTTTATGATTTTCTGAAAAGAGTAATTTTTTTATAAATAGTGAAAAATATTGATTTTTATTAAAAAAATGTCTTTTCGTTTCTAGAAATTACGAAGTTAAATTTTGAATTAAAATGGTTTTAAAAGTAAAATTAGATAAATTATATTATTATTAATCATATTTAGGCCATCATAATAAATTTTATTTTTAATTTTGATATAGCATCTTTTTACACTTAAGAAAACCTTTTATTTGGAAATCACTTTTTTTGTTGTGTTTGCAAGAGTAATATTAAATTCAATTATTCCAAATTTGGTAATTGGATTTTATAAAATGGATTATATATTTTTAATCATCATAATTAAAATTATTTAATAAATTCAAGTTAATTTTTGGTCATAATTAATAGTAAAAATGGTAAAAATCTGTTACTATGGTTAAAGTTAAAACAGGTTTACCAGAAGGTTAATCTATAAATATAAGGGTAGAAATGAACAATAACTTATTGAAACCCTATTTTTTGGATTTATTTAGGCCTTTAAATTATCACATTTTAATATGGGTTATTTTTATTCATTTTTTCAAAAAAGTTACTTGACATTATTTTAAGACTTTGAGCAATTATAAGTGTGCTGCTCACCTCAATTACAAAAGGGAACCTCATCCCATAACTTCCTCACACCTATTAAGACATTTATATTCAAATAAATCTGAAACAGTATCTCTAAAAAAAATCAAAAAACATGTTCTAGATCTTATTTTATTCCTAAAAGACCAACCCAAGGGTCCTTAATAAGTGATACAAAGGATGTTTTTCTAAGAAAATGTAATTGTCTTCACCAAGCTCTTTATTTTTTTAATTATTATCTTACCACCTTCAATAATGTATTAATAATTAAAATATAATAAAGTCATTATCTAACATATAATTATATTCTATTATAACCTTTATCCATATCCTCTTCCATCAAATGGGAACTGAAATTGTCGATCGTGTGTATGATAGAATACTACCTCATGAACCGATGTAATTCATTTTCCATCACCACCTATCAAGGATGGATATAATGATAGATTTAATATATATATATATATATGATATTTATGAAATAATTATAATTATATAATTATTATATAATATATACATTCTTAACTTCAAATCTATTGGAATATGATAACATCGTTCGTGGCACATGAGCCTTAGCCCGGTTGGTAAGGACTCCGTAAGTGCATCCAAGTGACCCGAGATCAAATCCAGGTGGAGGCATCATTTCCAGGGGCACTGTAGAATATTGTAGAAGTACTGTAGTAGTTACTATAGCGGGTACTGTGTAGTACTGTAGTAGGTACTGTAGCGGGAACTGTAGCAGGTACTGTTTGGCACTGTAGCAGCCGGGAATATGCCCCCGTTTGGACCTTCAGGCCACTGATTTGGTCCCAAAGTCCTTTAAGGACTTTGAGCCACCCAAGCCTTCAGATCAGTAAGGCCTTCGGGCTACCTCAAGGCCTTCGAGCCACCTTTAAGTGGAGATACAAACCAGACAACCTATAAGGAACAAACTCTACAAGGAGGATGAGCAAGGAGAATTCACCACAGCAGAAGCTAAACAGATTGCAAGAATGAGAGGGTATGGCACCTGCCATCAGGACAATCCTGTGCATGCACGAGAATTCCTAGCCGAACATCCATTCGGAGGAGGATATCTGATTTCATGATGAAGATGCTGGGGAGGAGCAGTTCCAAGTAGTTAGTCTGGGTTGTATGTAATGTTTGAATCCTACGGGAAATGAATTCATCTAAGGCATATGGTCCATGTAATAATTACACCTACGGGCCTTGTAAGGGTTCCAACTCACCCCTTGAAAGGGGAATTATCAAAAATCAATAAAAAATGAAGGCCTTCGGGCCATTGGATGGATGGATAACATTGTTCATGCATACGTGTGGACTACCACCTCCACGAAGCGATGTGATTCAATTTTAATTTCCGATTTACATGGATTGTAATAATTATAGATGTAATTAATATATATTATATATATTATATAATAAATATTATTTAAATTTAAATTAATATTTACCTTTATTTTTTCTAATTCCTCAAAAATGTAAAACAACATTCATGCATACGTACGACCGACTGTCTTCATGAACGATGCAATTCATTTTTATATCTATAACATTTATGTATGACTATAAATATGTATATAATGATTATATATGATATTTATATCATTATTAACATTATATATATTATTTAAACATGATAAAAGTACAATGAAAAAAATTACCAAACCAAAACATACATGAAAAACGAAGTAGTTATCACCCAATATAGTGATTTTAATAAATAATTGTCAATAAAAATGTGATAAAAATTTATTATTAAATTATATATGGTATTATATATATGATTATGGTTATTTAATATATTTTTAATAAATATATAATAATTATATATATGTTCAAACACGTATTAAGGAAGTCGCACCTAAGGTAAGAAATTTTCATCTCACTTTTACTTTTGTGAGACACATGCAAAATTCAACAATTGTTTATTTTTTAAGGAGTGTATAATTACCATGAATTTATTTTAGGATTATAATCATGAAAATTATGAGTATATAAAAATCCATCTAAGTTTCTCTCTTTCATGATTTTTTTATTTGAATGTTACCAAAGTGGTAAGGTTTTTATGTTACAATCTCATTATTTATTAGGATTGTTTATGATTTTGTTTTTGATGATGAATTTTCATGGTCTACCAATCATTATTCACATTAATTTTTTTATCCTATAGTTATTTATTGATAATGAATTATTTCATTTAATTTTCCTATCTTTATGTACATAAGAGACCAAAATAATGCTTTTAGATAAAATAAACTTTATTTATCTCTTAGGTTGATAATCCATTCTCTTACATGTCCATGTTTTCTAAAAAAGTTTTCAAGAATGTTTTTACTATAATATAATGAATTTTTAAAGTCATTTTTATCCATTTTTCCTTTTATAAAATTGTTTAAAAGTAATCTCCTTATCTTTTTCTATTAGTGGTTATTTTGATTTTTTACTGAAAAATTGAAAGGAATATCTGTTTTAGCATATACGATATGAATTAGATTTCTTACCACCATGGTCGATCAAATATTTGAATCTTAATCTACAAATTTCAAAGGTTATTTTCAAATAATTTTTTTATTTAATATATTTGGGAAATTTTAAATAAGTGATTTCAAATTTAATGGGGTATTTTCCCCAAGAAATGATTCAAGTGATCTTTTAAATGAATTTTCCATATAAGATGAAATACTTTGAGGTTTCCAAATGTTTACTAGGGATATTATCCAATTATACCACCCTTATTCTTTATCGATATAGTTTATGATTATGATAGAAAGAAATATTTGAAACCCATTCCTTTTCTATGAGTTATACTATAATGAATTGATGAAATGATTATGAAACCCATTTATTTTCTATAGGTTATACCAGGATAAAATATTTATGAAACACATTTCCTTTTTTATATGTTATGATGTGATGAATATTTTATGATCTTTTGTTACACATATATATAATTTTCATTATGTTATGGGAGGAACCTAAATTATATTTCCCTATAATTAATCGGGTAAATATGGATACCTTATGAGATAAATAAGACTAGAATGGGGAGTGAAATCAGTTCAGTAAGGTAATTTATCCACTATTATAGTATTGGGAGTGATCCTTTACAACTATGATGGTTTGGGGAGTGAACCCAATCAACTATGATAGTCTTGTAAGTAAGCCTTGAATACCATGAAATTATTTTCTATGCTTATGTGTATGCCAAAAACTCTTATCGTATGTCTATGTTATGCTCTCATGGCTCATATTCTTTTATTTATTTATGATTGATATATTATGAACTATCAGGATTTAAAACAAGACTCAAGATTATGATTGAAAATTAAATTTTTATTGCTTATGAAAAAGTAAGTGTGATAATCATGGTGGTCAAAAATGATGAAGACCGAGAGAATAACCCTTGGATTTAAGATTACAATCATCTCGGAGAGATCCCGTATCCAAACATAAAATAAGATCCTCCTCTAAGGTTCCTTTTCTTGTGAGTGAATTAGCCACAAAGTTGACTTCGCTTCAGGTATGATCGAAAAAAATTCCTTTCTCAAGAAACATCAAGTACTTCATGAACAAATAAATCAAATCTCATGAGGGGATACTCTTTCCTTTCATGACGTCCACCAGAACCTTAGAGTCTGTTTAAAACTCATTGATCTTAAAGTTGTATAACCTTAATAACATTATCCCACTGATCAAATCACTTACCTCAGTCTATTTCAAATGTTATTATCTTGTTATCATACCCTAATTCTCATGTTATGTTTAATTGATCATTGATATATCCCTTTTCTACACTTATTGAGCATCAAATATCACTCTATCTTATTTTTTCCTTTCCCTAGGTTATAAACAAAGGTATTATGTATGATGTGTCTAATAAGGGTGCTAGTTATGAATAAAACAATAAGATATGATGTAGTTTACTTATGAACAAGATGTTTATATATACAAGTTTCCAAAGGAAATAAACCTATACGATTCTGGTGTAGATCATTATATTATTTAAAGAATACTCATCTATTAAGATGAAATAACTTTTTACGAAAAGTATGGGTCACTATAATGGTATAATGATGAGTTTATTTCAGATAGTTAAAGAAAGACGTATCAAGAATATATATTGATGACATACGTGTGAAACCTGATTGATGAGATATTATGATAAAGGTATTATATTACACAGTGATTGCTCATATGTGGTTTTTGACATTGTGACATTAAATTATTTCTCTTTAGTGCCTTGACCCATTACTAGATAGTAATCTTGGACTTTTGGGAAGCCCGCTTAATTACAATGAGAATGAAGACTATAGGTTCACACACTAAGAGTTTTCATTGGTATAAATTTAATTTTATTTGAATTTAATTATTGGAATAAGTATTATTCTCAAGACCGAGGAATAATTTTATTCAAAATTAAGGATCACTTAAATTAATTAAATACTTATTTGAAAAGTAATTGTTAATTTATGAGGATATATAATATTTATATATTTATTGATTATTTATTAAATATTTATTCACTAGGATATGAATATAATATTTATTTTATGAATACATATTTAATTGAATATTTATTCAGGTATTCGATTAATTTCTAGGAGGACAAGAAGACCAAGATTATATTCGATGATAAATATTAATTTTCATGTAGGTAAAATAATATTTATCATTGCGCTAGTTATCATTTTACATGGAATAAAAATAATATTATTTTTTAGATACATGGTATGGGGTCAGACATGGGCTTAAAATTTTTGTAAGGGCACTTGTTCTGTTAATTAAATTAGAAACCCAAAATCTAGGTTTATAAATATACCACTAACATATTCTAAGTGAGGTTAATTGAAAATTGTTGTGAAAAATAGATTGCTTTCTAGAAAATTCATATTCCTTATCATATACTCTCATGAGTGAGAATATATATAGAATTTCATCAAGAGTAAATAAATATGAATCGATCAAGAAAACAACGCAAGATGTTCAATCAGCCATGTTGGCACCCAGTGATTCATCGGTGTTGTTTGGAGATTATAGGAGCACCTGTGGATCACCGCTATAGGGATTATGCACTTGTATCCTATAATATCAATGACTGATTAACAAAATGGGTTTTATATGATCAATATCTACTATGAACAAAGATATAAAGAATGAGGTAATGTTTTTTATAATTTAATTTAATTAATTATAAATTTAATGCCAAAATATCTCCTCTTGGTTCCAATGACCTTTCCTATAAATATTCAATTGTAAAAATTTTAACGGTCATGAAATTCATATAATTTGAAATATTAAAACCATCAATATAATATAACCTTTTTTGAGTTGGGATCAGCCCTAATATGCACTTTCACAATACCCATAACTAACACTCCTATCACTGAGCTCTATGACTATTGAAGATCCAATCATATCTAGCTCCAAAATGTTGTATCCTATCCATATACCAAGATCCAGTCATGGATGCCCAATTGTATCATGTCTTCCAAAAGGGTTTGTTCTATAACATTATATAAAATTGAAAACATGATGGTTTGCCAAACTACCATGCCCAAAACCATCGTCTCCACCCCCATTAGGTGTAAATATCAGTTTGGGTTCTAGGTTCCACACAAATCCGTCACTACACATGATCAAAACATACCCACTCAGGGTCATTATATCAATGAGCAACCACTGGGTTCCCATTGTTCAACCAAACAGAGGGACTCCACTTGGAGTCCCCAATCTCATACACAGTCTCATGTCAACACCCTATGCTCTAAGGATTTCGCATCCCATAACATCATCAATATGGAGGAACAACCTTACCAACTAAATGAGTTCTCTGCACATTAGAAACAATCAATATATTTCTCATGTACCATCTTGATCTATAGGGTCACTTTGGGATAGTCTACTCACCTAACCCAATCTCGGTCAACCTACAACCTATAACAACCCTTCTATTTATTACATATTAATACATGATTTAATACATTAAAGTACACATAATAAAACCTATAAGATCTTGAAATCTAGTTTATTTTTTAATTATGTACATATTATAACATCTTTATCATGGGATACAACAACATTATTGAAAACTTCCTTAACATGCTTCTAAAATTCCATGGATTTTAAAACTACACGGGATAACCTGGGGACATACATAATAAAGGGGTGATCTATAAATCCCATTAAGGGAATAAATATGGAATAGGGTAATACATGTTAGGAAATATTAAATAAATGGGGAATAAAATAAGTGATAATCATAAAAATGAACAATAATACATGATATAACATGATAACATAATGGAAACAAAGGAAATGTAGCAATAATTTAAAACACTGCATAATAAAAATAATCCAAGGATAAATACCAAGAAATAATAATGGAAAAATTACCAAAAAGGAATTAGGTTCACTACCTATTCCAACATGAAGTCTCATGATACTAAACCTTACCCAATGCATTGGAGAGCTATATAATTCTGGGCGCCCTCGTCACTTTCATTTCATTCTCATGCCTAAGTGTGCCACATAATTCATAAAAAATGGATTCATTGATCATCAAATTTTACTCCACAATAATGGAGTGTTGAATAAATACTTGTACGTCCCTAATAAAATAATTATATGTGTGTAAATGTAAACACCCTTGATAGTAAATTGGTATGGTATTCACTACATAATTGTTTTATCATGGAAAATCACGGTGAAATTTCAGTAGCATAACGATGTCACATTAATATTCATAAAATGTTTTTATGAGAGAAAAAAGGGTATCTAAACATATTTAAATAAAATGGACAGTATTAGGTAAATGTAAAAATATATTGATACATTATCAATTGGAAATAGAAGGCATACTATAAAGAAGATACTTGAATAAAGAGGAGAAGCAGAGGATCCCTTACTTGAGTGTGTGACACCAAATTCTTGGGGGGGGGGTTTCTTGAGATATTTGGGGAACCTTAAGAGAAATATAGAAATGTGAGGTTATATTAATGACATGATCCAAGGATTTTTAACGAAGATAAATGGGAGTTTGGGTGGGTTTATATAGAAAAAAGTAGAAATTTCTTTATTATTTCTCGAACTTAGGGTTTGGACTCTATAAAATAAAATAACCAAAACCACAAAACATACCATGGGTTTTGACCATGGTTTCTACTAAATGGTATTGGTATTAATTATTTCATAATTCCAATTTCCTAATTTAATAAAATAATACCCTTGTTTATGTGGAAGTGAGTTATACTCTTAAAGAAATTATTTTAAAAAACATAAAATATATTAATGGTTTTGAAGGATTCATAAAGGATTTTTAAAATTATTAAAATAAACATAAAATAAAATTATTTTAAATGGGAAACATATATTTGGTCGTGTATACCCTTTATAGTATTTATTACATCACTTTTGGGTCATTATGATGTCATAACACACATCATATATTTATACGGTATTTAATTATTACCCGAAAATTCAAGTCTCAAAAACTTTTAAAAAATTAAATTTTTAAAAATTAAAAATTAGAAAATTTATAAATTCTTATTCCAAAAAGATTATTCATTTTTTCAAAACAATTTTATAAATATGTTAATTTTTACTTTTAAAATAACAATCGTCATTTATTGAGAAATGAAGGGGTTTTGACAATAACGGTTTTTGAACCATTATAAAAATTAAATTTGACTTCATAAAAAATATATGATCATTTATATTTAATAAAAATTATTTAATGATAATACTTTATTAAAATATTATTTATTTAAAAAATCCATAAATTAATCAAAATAAATTCTTTAGTTGAATTTGAATATTACCAAAAAATACTATTTGTGTTTTATTTTATCAAAATTAAAAACATTTATAAAGTAATAATAATAAGATTAAACTATATTCATTATTCAATAAAAAATAGTTTACACAATAATATTTATAGGTTCTTGATACATATCCATTTAATACACCAACACACTCTCTAAGAGTAAGGTGGGTGATGGTGAGACCTTCATGGGGTGGTTCAGTGTACATGGTTTGGACTGTGATCTCAATGAGCTTGAAATTATCCTATAAATTGTTTTTCTCCTGATTAAGTAGTTGGATAATAGCTTGAGCTTGTTCAAAGAAAAATATTCATGATGATACCTCCCTCAGAAGCTCCAATAAATGGGCTTCATAGGGTACGATCATACTGGTTGAAGCCATCACTTCCTTTGTCTGTGTCAATTAGATTTGTTAAAACCCTATATTTATACTAATCATGTGATCAAAGTTCAAATCCTATATTATCAGTGGTAATTATGATTAATAGTCATTTAGATATAATAGGATAAAATTAAACCAAATAAGTTCATGTGTTTTATATATCCATAACATATAATAAAACATTTAATTAAATTATTGGGGGGATTTTATTTATAACAGTTCGAGTCATTATAATATCCCCCGTATAGAAATTTTATGCTTGAAATTTTATTTTACAACACTAAAATAGATGAGGGTACCTTTGTTTTATCACTTCCTCTAGTTCTCACATCACTTCTTCAAACTTGTGGTTTCTCTATAACACTTTGACCATGTTCATTTTATTATTTCATAGAACTTTGTCTATATGATCTAATATATTCACCAAATGATATTTATATGAGAGATCATTATCCAATGGTACTATATCTATATTTAGTACATGATATGGTTCTATTATGTACATTATCAATATGGATACATAGAATACTTCATGTATTTGAGATATGTTAGGTGGGAGTGCTAGTCGATAGGATACCGCTCTGATGCGATCAAGGATCTCAAAGGGACAAATGTATCTTAGAATAAGCTTTCCCTTCTTCCCAAATATCATGAATTTATTTCATATAGATATTTATAGGAATACCATGTCTCTAATATAAAACTCTAGGTCTCATTTATGATTTTAATCATAGTTTTTCTATTAACTCTGAGAATCCTTGAGTAACGTCCTTGTTCCGGAAGCCGCACAACGAGTGCCCTGAACCCGGTTGGTCACATGACCTCAAGAACATTTCCCTAAACTCCAGAGGCTGCCGACTAGCAGCGGGGGCCAAGGACTAATAGTGGGGAAACTATGACCTCATTTGTCAAAGTGTAGCACATCGAAATAAAATAGGTAAACATACAAAAGTGGAAGCAGTAAACAATATAAACCAAAAGTTTACAACAGAAGGAAAGATAGTTAGCAGTCATATAGATATCATGATGCAACATTTTACTAATTCTAAGAAAGCATCCAAAGTAGGAAAATGCAATCTAATACAATACAGTACAAGGTACAAAGTACAACAAAATGAAACTAAAGCAGTGAAACAGGAATGCAACAGCATCGCAAGCCTATTCTCGGTCCAATGCTCTCCTACTCCTCTATAACAATCATGTACCTGTGTAGCGACCCTTTCCCTTATCGACACGTATAGAAATATAATCTGTTTGGTCCCAATACATGACCCAAATAGGGTGTGAGAAATAAATCCCAGTAGCCTACCACCGAAGGCCCGTTCCCAACTGTCAGTGAAAATGTGAAATAACAGTGTGCAATAATAAAATGCAGTAAACTAGGAAGTACTCAAAAGTAACTATCGCTACCAGTTACATTTCCATTTTAATAATTATTTATCAATTACAAGCATGTGCATTATCTTGGAAGGTACAACATATGAAATCACCATAGTGAATATTCAAAGTAAACATTGTCCTCATACATGCAAATCCTTACCCTCAGGCAAGAAGAATCAAAACCCGCAGGTGACTACCCATAGGCATAATGAATATTTCCCACAGGCATATGAGATATTTCCTGTAGGCATGGAAGTTATTTCCTTCATACATAAGAAATGTTTCCCTAAGGCTAAACAAAACACTTCCCTCATTCATTACATAGGAAAAATAAGTAACCAGGCCGAGTCCAACACACAAAAAATCAATTCACATATGTTTACTCTCAAGAAAAATCAAAATATGCTATAATCACGGCATACCCACGATTATCCTGGCCAAATGGATAAATAAGGGAAACACACACACGGGGTGACCCTGGATCAAAGCAACGATCCCAAACAGCAGTTTATATTTATCCATTTGATCACTTAGGCAATTCTAGGTATCTCCACAGTCAAGGTCTCAACTACACGACACCCCAAACATGGGCTCGTGGCACCACGATACACAAAATCAACTCAGCAGTTGGAATAAAACACAAGACCACCTACCTCGACCTCCTCTAATCGGTATACATGAAATACACCTCCCAAAACGACCAAGAATGACGTAGATCTGACAAAAAAACTACTTGTTCAAACCTAAATAACTTCCCCAAGGGAATGAATTGGAAGGAAAGACTCAAGGAGACGGAAGGCCTTACCCGCACGGTTCAAACAAGATTGTCGGCAGAAGAATTGGAGTTCCATCGTGCGATCGGGAGCTCCTCTAAGCCTCAGCCTCCTCTCCCGAGCTCCAAATGAGCATTCTGCATCCTCTATCGCATGAGGAGACTACTGCCTATTTTTAACCCAAAAAAACATGACTATATGGTGTGTACTTCCAAGTACATGGCATGTACTTTCATTTTTAACTGTTCCTATGGTGGTCACTTTTCAACACCACCCTATTCATCTACCGACTAATTACACAGTGTGTATTAGTAAGTACACAACGTGTAGTTAATTTTTACACCCTTAACCACTGACAAGCCTACACGTCATATGTTCTCGTCCCACACGACCAAAGTACATGGCATGCGTACGGAAGTACATGGCGTGTAGTTTGTTTTTACCAACAAGCCTATGCGCCCTGTATTCTCATCTCACTCATCCGAATACACAGTGTGTGCACAAAAAGTACATGGAGTGTACCCAATAAATTTGGGATTTTCCCCAGTTCCCTTGTTTTCTCAAAAACACTTAAGAAAAAGGAAAATAAGAAACATGTACCTCGAGAATAAGAATCAGGTTCTTACAAAATTCCCCCTTAAAGAAATTCATCCCCGAATTTCCCTTCCAAGGGTGGTGAAGATAAAGCTGTGAACAATTCTAGCCACTGAGCACGTACGTCGGTCTCCCGCTCCCAGGTTTCATCCTGCACTTGGCCATGACACCATAGCACCCGTATGAGAGGAACTGACCGGACTCGGAGAACATTTGTGCTCCTATAAACAATACGAATCAAATGCTCCTAAAAGGATGCATCAACCATAAGTTCAACCTCCTCGGGATAAAAAACGTGAGATGTGTCTGAGTGATAATAGTGCAGCTGAGATACGTGGAAGATGTCGTGCATGGCTCGGTACCTGTGTGGTAACTATAACCAATAGGAAACTAGCCCGACTCTCTCCAAAATCTCAAATGGACCTACATAACTAGGTGAGAGTTTCCCCTATCTTCTGATCTGCCTATGTCCCAACCTCGGTGAAGCACGCAAGAAAACCTGATCCCTGACCGAAAACTTCAAGGGTCATCTGTGGCGATCAACATAATATTTCTGATGAGACTGTGCTGTAGCCATCCACTTCCGAATCAACTGGACCAGCTCTGAAGTCTCCTGCATGAGATGTGGTCCTAGTAAGGTTTCCTCACCTGCCTCCAACCAGCACAAGGGTGATCAGCATGACCTACCATATACATCCTCATAAGGTTCCATCTCAATAGTTGCATGAAAACTATTATTATAGGAAAACTCGACCAGGGGTATGTGCTTCTCCCAAGATCCCCCAAAGTCTAGGATGTATGCACGCAACATTTCCTCTAGCACCTGTATTGTACGCTCTGACTATCCATTGGTCTGAGGGTGGTAATTTATGCTCAGAAGCACCTGTGTACCCAATTCCCTCTGAAAACTCTACCAGAAACAAGACATAAAACAGGCGTCTCTATCTGAAATGATAGAACGAGGGACCCCATGAAGACGTAATACCTCTCGGATATTCAACATCCCGATCTCGTCAACACTGAAGGTCTCCTTGATCAGAAAAAATTGATCTACCTTCGTGAGTCTGTCCACAAAAACCCATATGACATCATTGCCTCGAGGTGACCTTAGAAACCTGGTCATGAAGTCCATCACAAAATCATCCCATTTCCACTCTGGAATGGGTAACTGTTGCAATATTCCAACTGGCCTCTGATGCTCTTCCTTCACCTGCTGATAGGTGGAACATCTCGTAACAAAACCAACTACTTCTATTTTCATACCCAGCCACCAATACTGACGTCCCAAGTCACGGTAAATTTTGGTAACTCTAGGATGCACTGCCCAAGCTGACGCATGAGATTCCTGCATCAACTCCTTGTGTATATCCCATGGAACCCACACTCTTACATTGATATGTAGTACCTCGTCATCGCTTATTGTCCAACTAGGAGGAGGGTCCTCACTTGCCACCGACTCCCATAGAACTAGGCCTTCTGAATCTGATAGTTGTCTCATCCTCACTCTATCCAGGAGGATAAGAACTAGGTTCTTACACCTTGATGTGATGTTGACTGGTCTTACCTTTTTACACCATTTACATAACCATTTTAGAACCTTGTAGTTTGCGTTTCCCAAGTTCATCCTATTCTGCAGGTCTTCTGCATCTCTTTCCATAAAGGGATTCATAGGGAACCATTAGGATGCTTGAGTGGAAACTGTTATTGTATGAGAACTAGTCCAGAGGAAGATGCTGATCCCATACTCCTTTGAAATCAATTGAGAATTCTCTCAATATTTTCTCAAGCATCTGGATAGTCTACTCAAATTGGACATCAGTTTGGGGGTGATAAGTTGTGATGAAGTTCATATCAGTGTTTAGAGGATGTTGGATACTTTTCCCGAACTTTTAGGTAGATATAAGATCTCGATAGGATACAATTGATAATGATACTCCATGCAGCCTCACCACTTATTTGATGTATATCCATGCAAGTTGATCTAGTGATAAGTACTCTTGAGTTTCAATGGAGTGTGAAATATTTGTAAGATGATCCACCACAACCTAGATAGAATTATTCCCTCTTGATGTCTTCAAAAGACCAATGAAAAGGTCTAGGGTGATTTTTTTTCATTTCCATGTAGGTATGGGTAATGGTTGCATCATCCCCTTGAATTTATTCCTTTCTGCCTTCACTTTCTGACACACAAGACATATTGATGTAAATTCTGTGATCTCCTTCTTCATATTTTCCCACCAATAGTGTTCTCAGAGATCTTGATACATATTTATGATTCCTAGGTGGATGGAGATGGTTGAGCTATATGAATCATTCAATATCTTATTCTTTAACTTAGGATTTTATGGTTCACTTAGTCTTGACTCAAATCCCACAACTCTTTCATTAACATTGAACATTAAGGATTTTACTTTTCTTATAGTTTTCAATTTATTATAAATTCTAACATCATCTATTTGAGAATCCTTTATCTTCTTCATAAGGTAATATTGAGCAATCATTTATGAAAGGATTGATTAAGGTCCTTCATTTATGATCCCCATGTCCATTCTCTTCAAGTATAAAATATTATATCCTTCTTAATTCTCATCAATGATAATTTTTTTGATCATTTCTACATATAGAGTCCAACAATTTATTCAATTTTCTAGGTTGGTAGTGGATTGATCATTCATATTCCTTGATCAGATCTAATAATTATCATTGGAACATATTCACATATTTCTGTGTGAATATATACTTGAGGATTTTGTGATCCACATATATTTCACACTTCTTTTCAAAGAGATAATGCATCCATATTTTCAATGAAAATATCACTACAAACAACTACAGATCATGCATTGTGTAGTTCTGTTCGATAACATTCAACTTCCTTGAAGCATAAGCTGTGACTTTATCATTATGAATTAACACACAACCCAATCCCTTCTTCAAAGCATCGTAGAATACTATGAAAAGTTATCCACTAGTGGGTAGTGCAACAACTAATGCAGCGATATGACTCATTTTTTGATATTTTAATATCTCTTCACATTTACCATTCTTACAAAAAATGGAAACACTTCCAAGTTATCTTGGTTAGAGGGTTTGAAAATTGTGAATTATTTTTCAAAATCGACGATAGTACCCAGTTAATCCATGGAAACTATAGATATATGTCACAGATGTTAGCCTATTCCATCCTTAAATTACTTATATTTTTGAAGGGTCCACTAATATCCCATTTCTTAGGATTATATTCCATAAGAACGAGACTTCCTTCTATTAGAACTCACAAATTTTCGTATTTTAAAAAAAGCTTCTCATTTCACATGGTCATTAACATAATGCTTAGATGCTCCTCATGCTTCTCTTTGGTCTTGAATAATATTATAATATCATCCATAAATAATACCAAAAGTTTTTTGAGGTAATATCTAAATACTCTATTCATCAAGTACATGAATATTTTTAGAGAATTAGTGAGTCCAAATGGAATTACAATGAACTCACAGTGCCCTTACCTTGTATAATAAGAAGCCTTGGGGACATCATCTTTTATCCTAACTTGGTAATATCCCAAACACAAATCCACCTTAGATAAGTAACATTATCCACATACCTGATTTAACAAGTCATCAATCCATGTTATAGAAAAATTGTTCTTTTTTTTTTCGTGATCTTATTGAGTTCACGATAATCTATGAAAAGGCGCATTGACTCATCCTTCTTCTTGATGAAGAGGACTGATGCACCCCATGGTGAAGTAGTTGGGTGTATGAAAACTTTATCTAGATTCTCCTTTAGTAGTTTATTTAACTCCTCAAGTTACTCAAAAACCATTATATATAGATTCTTAGAAAATGGTAACCCCTAGGTATAAGATCAATTGAAAATTTAACCTCTCAACTAGGAAGAAGACCATACAATTTCCCAAGAAACACATTATAATATTCCCTCACAATGGTAATGTCTTCAAGGATGATTCTTTACTTAGACTCAATCATTTTATATTGATATATTACTCATAAGGAAATAATATGCATGCTTTATATGTTGGTTCAAATGAATATTCATCCTCCTCCTTGCACTTTTATATAATCAGGGACTGATTTGTGACACATATTGAAATTTACTTCTCATGTAAATTTATGTTGGCTCAATAGAGGGAAAGGAAATTCTTACCAAGAATTGCATCAAAATATACTAAAGTTAGTATCATAATGTTTTCTGGGAAGTTCAGACCCCAAATATTTTCAGGGGAGGAGTTATATACTTGGGATGCAATAATTGCCCCATTTTCTGTTTTCACTGACAAATTTGATTCCATGATTTGTGGTGGTTTTTGAATAGTTCTACTAAAATTTATTGATATTAAATAATGCATATAAATAGAATAAAAAAGTATATTAACTATTCTTGAATGAATAACTAGCGTATCTATCACCACTTCATTATCAGGATCCACATCAGCTGTTTTGATGGAAAAAGACCCATCTTGCTACCTTAGAGGTTTTTGGTTGTCTCTGAAAACCCTTAGATTAGTGCATTGGTTTGAAATGTGCCCTAGTTTCTTATATTTGAAGCAATGAAAAATCCAATGATAGTTTACCGAAGCTTTTCTCTCTTCCAACACTTTAGTGGGTTTCTTCTTTCATCAATCACTTTCTAGGTGCCCTTCCTTTCTGCACCTAAAGCATTTCATCATCCCCATTATGCAATTTTTAGAGTTCTTATCCCCCCACATTTTATAAGTGGGATATTTAAATTTCATAGAACTATTAGATTTATCTATTTGACCTCCAATATTAAATTACACTTTCCAATTCTTATCCCCATGATACCCTTGAGATTCACTAATCTCCATTTCACCTTTGAGGGAACATACAAAAATTTTATCATAGCTATCAAAGTCCTATATTGCTAGGGATTTTAGTAGACTAGGTTTTATCCCACCAAAGAATTATAAAACCTTGTATTCGAGGGTAACGACAAAGCTAGAGGCATATCTTTCAATTAGTGTAAAGTTTTTCTCATACGCCCTGATAGATTCATTATCTTTTTGCTTAAGGGAATGGAAATCCCTTTCCATTTTAAGATGGATAGTGTGAGGAAAATATTTATCAAAAAACATTTTCTAGAATTCCTTCCACCCCATCACTTTGATCTTTTTCTCATGCTTTATATTCTTTATTGGGGACCACCACTAATCATCTTTCCCCTTCATATGACAAATAGCCAATAAAATATTTTCTTATTCATATCATTGAAGTATGGATAAGATATTCTTAATGGAGTTGATCCATTTTTATATGATTAATGGACCAGATGATCCATTGAAATTCAAATACCTCTATCACATAAATGACTCAATTACATCTTATTCTTTCTTAGGGGGATTTGAATGATTTTCAGGATATAGGTTTTTATTCATAACCTGATTCATCTAAGAGAGTATCATCATAAAGTTCACGATTCACACTCCCATCGAGTTGGGAATATCATTGGGGCAATCATCACATTGCCTGTCAAATTGATTATTTAACCAATTCTTCCTATTACTAGACATTGGCTAGAATAAAGGAAAAAATAGGGATTAGTATATTTAAACTGTTAAACACATAAATGGGATCCCAATGATATTAAAGTGATAACTTATGAATTACATTTATTTCATTGATTTATGAATTTCTAGTATTTAATCTATGTCATCGATGATATATTTCCTAACATATACTATTATGGGTATTTTTTATTCCATTAATAATGGTTCTTAATGAGATTATAAATTTATAAAAGAATATCCCCCAGGTGTGTCAAACCAAGTGTGAATCAAGGAATATTGTTGTGCACTAGTTCTCATTTGAATCTAGCTCAACGTGATGTTTGTTTTGGGGTTTACCCCAATTTACATCTGTTTTAGATCCACATCCACTTGTATTATCCATACAAGATTTTATTTTCTCAATAAAACACTTAATCTATACTTACCAAAATTTAGGGATGTTTTCTTATACTCAATCATATCCCTAAGGATTTAACTAGAGTTTTCTTATCCTATTCCCAAAAATAACTATACTTTTCCTTTGATACCAACTACAATAAACCATCTCTTTATTTCACATTAATACATGATTTATTACATTAATGTACACATAATAGAACCTGAAATATCTATAAGTATAATATCATTGAGAATTAGGTCCATAGAATAACATTTTGAACAAGGGATACAACAATATTATTGAAAACTTCCTTAACATGCATCTAAAATTCCATGGATTTTAAAATTGAACTGGATAACCTAGGGGCATAAATAAGAAATGGGTGAGATATAAATCCCATAAAGGGAATAAAAATGGAATAGGGTAATACATGTTAGAAAATATACATGTCAATGGGGAATAAATGGATTGAAAATTATAAACATGAACAATAAGACATGATATACCATGATAACATAAAGGAAACATGGGAAATGTGGAATCAAATTAAAACACTGCATCATAAACATAGGTCAAGGATAACTGCCAAGACAACATGATAGAAAAAGTCCATAAAGGGTCAGGTTCACTCCCTTTACCAACATAAAATATCATGAGAATAAAAATTACCCAATTCATTGGAGTGCTATATAATCCAGGAACACCAATCACTTTCATTTCATTCTCATGATTAAGTGTTCCACATAAATCATACAACATGGATTCATTCATCATCAAATTTTGTTCCATGATAATAGAGTGTAGAATACATAAATTTAATTACAAAATCAAATAAGTGTATGGGTGTTAAGGTGGACACCCTTGAAATGAAATGGGTATGGTATACAATACATAATTTTTTGGCATGGAAAATCACGGTTAAATTTTGGCAGCATGATGACGTCACATAAAGATTCATAAAATGCATTGATGTGAGTGAAAGGGATATCTAAGCATTTTTAAATCAAATTAATAGTAATAAGTACATGGAAAAACATATTTAAACATTAGGAATTGAAAATAGAAGGTATAAGATAAATAAGACACTTGAATAAAGAGGAAAATGACAGGATCCATTACTTGAGTGTGTGACACCAATTGCTTGGGAGGAGAATCTTGAGAAATTGGGGGCTCCTTGGGAGAACTATATAGAGGGTAGGGAAGAATAAGTATGTTCTCTAAGGATCTGGAGTGAAGATAAATTATAACGGCCCATACTTTACATATATATATTACTTCAACATTGAAGAATATTTTTTACATAACATAACAAAAACCACGCCAGGACCATAAATGATTAGTGTCTTTAGAAACTGGGAAACGTAAACAACTGGTTCATAAAACATCCACATTTTCTCCAACTTATTTCTTCATAACTATAATCCTTTTTTAAATATATTACTTAATACCCTTATTCATGACCTGGGAAAAGGAAAAATATGAAAGGGTGAGATCAAATTCTCAGTATGGGTAAACAAGGGAAATATCAATCATATCATAATCATAAGAACATAACATTTGAAAATGTTATCCTGCATATAAAAGATCATAATAACATGTCATGTGATAAATCATAAAAGTGAAATGTAATCCCAATAGTCACAACATAATACATGAAATTTAGTGGCATATACATATAAGCATAGAAAATCATTTCATATTAGTCAAGGCTCATTAAAGAGGCCATCATAGCGGACAAATTCCATTACTGAACTGAGTTCACTCCTTGTTCCAGCCCGGTATTGCTGGAACAAATTTACTTTCCATTCTAGTAATGTCCATCTCAAAAGATATAATTCTTTACCCAATTATTTGGAGGGAGATATAGGTCCCACCCATCTCATAATTAAATCATTATTACATGTTCCACTAAACATAAACCATTCACCATAGCATAACCCAAATAACAAAAAATGGGTTTCTTAAACATCATTCCATCATTACATAATCCATATAAGATAAATGGATTTCATAAAAATAATTCCATCATAAAAACAATCAAATAAAATTAATAATAGTTATAGAAACATAAACCTATGTCATCTTAGATGGAAAATAATTTTGATAAAACACTTGAGCTTGTTTCATGAGGAAAATATCCTTTCTTCTACAAAAACATTTTCCTTCCTCAAAATGACACAAAATTTTAGAAGAAATCATTTTATGTGAAAATAACCTTGTGAGATTGTAGGGAAATATCCAAGGAAATAAGTCATTATTAAATCATAAAAATATTTTCATGTAGTACAAGTTAAAAAACATTCTTCTCATACTTTTTCCATAAAAGTCAAAAAGTACCTCGTACTGAAAACGACAAAAGACTCCATTCTTACCATTTAGTAAAAATTCACAAATGGGTAAAATTGACTTTAAAAAATTATAGAATGATATAAAGAATATTTTTAAATACATATTTAGGAAACATGGACGTGTATGATAAATATCCCCTAGTAAATACTTATGAATAAACAAATTCGGATAAAAACAAGATTTGAAAAGTTATTCCTTACCTTAGGTCCGATATGATTCATATGTATCCAAACCTCCTATATAATGAATTAAATAATGCTAATTATTAATTACAGAATAATAATAATTTTTATGATAACATTTATGATCATTTTTTCATCCATTTGTTAGTAACATTTCATTGTTACGCGTTATTCGAGTATTAACAGCTTTAGGTTCTTATGCATGTTTTGTTGGATAAGTTTTTATTAGTATTTTTAAGTTATAGTTATATCATTTATAGTATGGTATTAGTATAATATATATCATATTTATTCATTCAATTACTATATATAATCATGTTTTAATGAATATCATGTAGAATTAATCGCAATACATCATAGAGACGGTAGACCGTATGTACGCACGAGCGATGATATCAATACCAAAATTATTGAATGATATTAAAGTGGATGGTGTATGATAATTCAGAATTAGTATCATGTTATAATAATCATATATAGTTATTATTTTCATCACTATACCCATCCAAGTAAGGTGGTGGTGAAAAATATATTACACCACAGTGTGGAGATGGTAAGCTGTATGTATGCACACACAGTGATTTCATTTTTCATAGGATGAATAAAAGGTGAAATATAGTAGTTTCATTTTTATAATAAAATATTAGTATATTATTGATACTGATTTTATTAATTTATAATGAAACAACTAATGAAGAGGAAGTATAATAATAAATAAGTTTGAAAGAATCGGTAGAAGATATTCCCTCTTCCTTGATGTGCTTCCCCTAAATCTTTTCTTAGAGAACTAGAGTTGGCTTTTGACGATGAAAAGAACCTCTATAATGAAAATATGAATTTTTAGAAGGACAAAGGGCAGGGAATTACCGATCATGAAGGCTCAAAATGAATTGAAGGGGTGACGGAGGATGTTCCATTTTATAATTGAGGTGAGGGGCACTTTTGGAAACTACATAAATAACAATTTATAATAAAATAAAACCCTACCCAAAAAAGATCCAAATCTACCAATTTAGAATATAATATTAGATAGAGTTATAATCTCATCAAGCAATAAATTTTGGACTTGTTATATTTTCAATTTAAACCATATATTTTCAATTGACACATAATTATTCTATTTAATTTTAATTGTGGTAATAACATTCTAAATATTTAATGGTTATAAATATTTACTCATATGATATTAATTGAACAGAAATGGATATTTTATGAAATTTTAGATCTTATAATTATAAATTTGTAATTTTTATCTTTTTTATGATTTTTATATAATTTAATAAAATTTTATTTTCCTAAAATATAAAGAGTGTCAATTTTGACACAATTATATTATTTGACTTTAAAAAAATCCACATAGAAGATAAATACAAAAAAATATTCAATAAAATCCTAAAATTTAATAGTCAGCTATAAAGTTTTTGGAGCACATTAATTAGTTCATATTATATTTCTTTTAAAATTTTTAAAACCATTTATTTGATATTTCTATTAATAAAATAAATTTTACATCACCATTGTGTCATAATTAATATTAATTATTTAATCTCTAAAAATTATGAATAAATTTCTATGATGTAGTTAATTATTTTATATTTCCATAGACTATCTATAGTTTATATTATCTCCTAGTTATCCATATATTAAAATTAATATACTTATATAAAATGAGATTATGTCATTTTGTCACATTCATTAGTTTTTATTACATCATGTCACATTCATAGGTAAGTGGTCATCAAGTGATTAAATTTTAAAAAATATATGATAAGGGTATAATTTACTCATCCAAAAGTTTTTTTCAGGTGTTAAGATAATTTTATAATATTATGTTTACCTTTAATTACCCGATTTACCTTTAACCATGATAATAAAAATAATTACAAAAGTTACTATGTAACTTCTTCAAATTGGTGGTTCCTCAATAAAATATTAACCAAGTGAGTGGTCTGGTTTCATAGCAATTTTTCGCTACAATCCAGAATCTCTATCAGTTGTCCTTCATAAGAAAGATCATGCTCCAACGATACAAATTCTGAGATTAGTACATGTGAAGGATCAGGTATGTACTTTCTCAAGAGAGATACCTGGAACACATCATAAACTTGAGAGATATTTGGTGGAAGGACCAATTGGTAAGCTACATTCCCAACATGATCCAGAATTTCAAAAGGACTGATATACCTAATGCTCAGCTTTCCCTTCTTTCCAAATCTCATTACTATCTTCCATGGAGATATTTTTAGAAACAATTTATCACCCACTTCAAACTCTAGGTATTTTCTTCGGTGGTTAGTATAATTTTTTTTAATCTAATATTTTATTATGTGTTGTTGAATATATCTGACCTTTTCTGCCATTTCATCAACAAGATCAAGTCCTAATAGCTCCCTTTCCCCAACTTCATCACAGAAAGTTGGATTTCTACACTTATTTTAATAGAGGGCTTCATAAGCAGCCATCTGAATACTGGTGTGAAGGATATTATTGTAATAAAATTCCACCAATGGAAAGTGTTGATCCCAACCACCTTTGAAATCCATAGACCAAGCTCTCAACATGTATTCGAGAGTTTGAACTATCCTCTTAGACTAACCATCTATCTGAGGATGATAAGTAGTGCTAAAACATAACTACATATCCAAATAATGATGAATACTTCTCTAGAACATCTAGGTAAAGCTCATATCACAATCAGATATAATAATAAGTGGTACTCCATGAAATCTTGCCACTTTTTTATATATATCCTGGAAAGCCGATCAAGAGGGAAATCCTCTCTAATAGCAATAAAGGGTGTCGACTTCGTAAGGTGGTAAAGTATAATCCAAATAGAATTATGGCCTTTATATGTTTTGGGATGTCCGAAAACAAAGTCTATAGTGATGTTTTCCCATTTCCATTTTTGTATGGGTAATGGTTGTAACATCCCCTTAGACATCTGTCTCCCAGCCTTAATTTTCTGACAAAGCAAGAACCAGGAGACATATTCAGCAACATCTCTTCTCATGTCATCCCACCAGAAATACTCTTTCAAGTCCCTATACATCTTTCTAATTCTAGGATGAATAGAGAATGATAAAATATGATCCTCATCCAATAGATAGTTCTGTAATTATTGTATGGTAGGAGTTAAAACGTGGTTCCTGAACCTTATTATTCCATCACAATGAAGGTTTAATTTAGGAACATTTATTGTCTTCTTTTGTAACTCTACATCTTCCTTCTCTGTGTCCTTAATCTTCACTTATATAAATGGTTGAACATTTATTTGAGAAAGATAAGATTTCTCCACTTAAATTAAAATTTACAGATCCATCATTTTCAAATTTATAAATATTGGATTTTTTGTGATCCTCATCATGGATAAGCTAGCCTGGTATTTTTGACTCAAAGAATCTTCCACCTTGTTTGATTTCCTTGGGTGGTAATGTATTGAGTAGTCGTAATATTTAATCAACTCCTACAATATTCCTTGGTGCATATTCATCTCCTTTTCTATGAAAATATACTTTAAAATTTTATGACCAGTATAAATGTCACACCTTTCACCATAATGATAATGCCTCCATATCTTTAATGAAAATATTACCACAACTAACTCCAAATAATGAGTTGGGTAATTTTTCTCATGAATTTTCAACTTCTGTGAGGTATAAGCTATCACCATACCATTTTTCATGAGAACACATCCCAACCCCTTCTTGGATGCATCCCGGTAGATCACAAACCTTTGTCCACTACAAAGAAGTGTGAGCACAGGTGCACCGGCTAACCTTATTTTTTTGTCTTTGAAATTCTCTTCACATTCCTCCATCCAAACAAACTTAACTCCTTTTCGAGTCAACTTGGTGTTTATATTAGATAATTGGTAAAAAGCTTTCACAAAATGTCGATAATATCCAGCCAAACCAAGAATAATTTGGATCTCAGTTACCATTTTTGGTCTCAAACATCTTTAAATAACCTCTAGTTTGTTGGAACCATAGATATCCCCTCTATTGAGATTATGTGGCTCAAAAATGAAACATTATGAATCCAAAATTCACACTTGGTAAATTTGGCATAAATATTCTCCTTTCTCAGGGTCTTCAGTATAATTCTCAAGTGATATTTATGTTCTTCCTTTCTCTTTGAATAGACAAGAATATCTTCAATAAAAACTACCACAAACTGATCAAGATAGTCTCTAAAGATTCTATTAATTAGACCCATGAGGACATCAGGGGCATTATTAAGACCAAAAGGCATCAATATAAATTCATAGTGTCCATACATTATATGGAATGTTGTCTTTGGTATATCCTTCTTTTTGACCCTTAATTGATGATATCCTGAACGAAGATCAATCTTGGAAAATTATTGAGCTCCACTTAGTTGGTAAAATAATTCATCAATGCGGGGAAGATGATATTTGTTGTTGATAGTGATCTTGTTAAGTTATTGATAATCAAGGCATAGTTTCATTAGTCCATATTTATTCTTAACAAATAGAACATGTGATCCCCAAGGTGACGCACAAGGGTGTATGAATCCCTTATCAAGATTATCTTGGAGTTTCTTCTTCAATTCCTTCAACTCAAATGGATCCATTTAATAAGGTGTATTTAAAATATTCATATCACCCGACATGAGTTCTATTGAAAAATAAACTTCACAATTTGGTGGATGATTTGGAAATTACTCTGGAAAGACATCATCAAACTCCCGTACGATGGGCTTATTCTTAATCAGGATTTTCTCCCCAACCATTTGAGATAAATAACCTTCATTTATATAAATAAATACCCATAAGATGGAAGAAATTTCTACTGGATGGTTATATTCATCCTTGCATCAATATATGATCATAGATTGATCTCGAAAATGAAATGTGAATTTCTGTCCATGGAAACTGATATGAGATCCATATTGAGAATGCCAATCCATGCCAAGAATCACATCAAATTACACTATAGGAAGGATCATAATATTTGCAGGAAGCACTTTCCCAAAAACTTCAAACATAGACGAATTATAAACTTTTTATGCAACTGTTGTGCCATTAAGAGTTGTCACAGCTAACTCAACATCTAATTATCAAGGTAATATGAAAATAACCTTAAAATATTCTTCAGAAAAAAAAGAGTGGGTGGATCTAGATTCAAATAAAACATTTTATACTTTAGATTGGATGGTAAGTTTACCTTTCAGCACTTCATTATCGTACTCCACATCACCAATAGTGATTACTTGTGACTTTACTTTATCTTTTTCCTTAAGTGTTTGTTGACATCGATAATCATCAATAACCCTTGGATTAGGGAATTGATTGGAATAATTCCCCATTTTCTTACATTCATAACATTGAAGTGTAAGAGATGTATTCTGTGTAGACTTTTCTTTGTTCGTATCGTTAGATATCTTTTTCCCATAACTTCAGCATTCAACTACCCGATGAACTTCTTTTCCACACTTAAAACATTTACTAGTCCCTTTAAGACAATTCCATCCATGTTTCTTTCCACACATTGAGAATAAGGGAAAACTCATCTTATTTCCAGTGTGGTCTTTATATTTTCCTTCGAATTCCATTTTTCTATTCTTATCAATCCCATATGAATAATGGGTTACTCCGATATCCATCTCAACCTTGAGAGCACATTGAAAAATTTACTCATAGCTATTGAAGTCCCTTATGGATAATGCCCTTCGAAGACTTAGTTTTAAGCCACTAAATTATCTACCGATTTTACTCTTAGGTTGGATAATAATTCCAGAAGAATACCTTGAAAGTATTATAAAATTTTCTTTATAGGTACCAAAAGATTCATCATTCTCTTTCTTAAGCACAAGGAACTCCTTATCCATCTTTGTTCTAAGAATATGAGGAATGTACTTGTTGAAAAATAAGTTCTTGAACTCGTCCCATTCCATAGGCTCAATTTCATCTCTTTGATGTGTATTCTTGATAAGATCCCACTATTGATCAACTTAACCTTCCAAATGATATACTTCTAAGATGACATTATCATGTTCATAACATTGTAGAACTAAAAATATATTTTTAGTGGTACTAATCCATTTTTATCCACTAATGGATATGAAGACCTTATGAATAAAGGTGGTCACTACCTCATGAAGTATTCAACATATCGTTGCACACTAATTTTATCATTTTAAGGCAAGTATGATTAATATCTTGAAAAAGTTGTGTGAGAAAGGCTATAAGATTTTATATTCTGTCTCCCGTAACATTTGGTTTTTTAGAGGGACAATCATTGCGTTGCCCATCACATTCCGCATTAACGTGGTTCCTTTGGGTTCTATCCATTGACTAAAACCAAGAAGAATAGTGTGAGAAACCTTAATAATAATGGAAAAACCACATAATTCATGAATAAAATTTCATTTTAGGATGCTTTAGGTATTATCATAGTTTATTCATGAACATCTCTAAAGCACTGGGATAGGATTGTATCCTATACTCAGACATATCCTTAGGGTTCATACTAAGGTTCTCTCATCCTAGTTTCCAAAGGTTAACTATAAATTTTCTTTGATAATAAATATAATGGACCATAATTTACATATATATATTAATTCAACATTGAAGAATATTTATTACATAACATAACAAAAACCATTTGAAGGACGTATATGTTTAGTGTCTTTAAAAACTAGGAAACATAAAAAAATGGTTCATAAAACATCCACATTATCTTCTGCTTATTTCTTCATAACTAGACTCCTTTTTGAAATATCTTAATACCATTATTCATAAACTGGGGAAAAGAAACATATTAAAGGGTGATATCAAATGATCAGTAAGGGTAAACAAGGGAAATATCAATCATATCATAATCATAAGAACATAACATTTGAAAATCTTATCCTGCATATAAAAGATCATAATATCACATCATGGGACAAATCATAAAAGTGAAATGTAATCCCAATAGTCATAACATAAGACAAGATTTTTTTTGGAATGCACACATAAGTAAAGAAACTAATTTCATATTAGTCAAGGCTCATTGATGAGACCATCATAGTGAACAAAGTCCGTTACTAAATCGAGTTCACTCATCGTTCCAGCCTTGTATTACTGATCCAGATTTACCTGCCACTCCAGTCATGTATATATAATGAGATATAATTATTTAACAAATTTATTGGAGGGAGATATAGGTCCCATACATGTCATAAATAAATCATTCTTACATGTGCCACAAAACATAAACCATTCACCATAGCATAACCAAAGGAATATAACAAATGGGTTTCTTAAACATCATTTCATCATAACATAATCCATATAATATAAATGGATTTCATAAAAATAATTCCACAATAAAAAAATCAAATTAAAGTAATAATAGGTATATAAACATAAATATATGTTATCTTATATGGAAAATAATTTTGATAAAACACTTGAGGTCAATTCAGGAGGAAAATATCCTTTCTTCTTCAAAAACGTTTTCCTTCCTCAAAATGACAAATAAGTTTAGAAGAAATAATTTTATGTGAAAATAAACAAGTAATATTTTAGTGGAATCTTCAATAAAACAAGGAATTATGTTATCATAAAAATCCATTTATGCTGTACAAGTAAAAAAATCATTCTTCTTGAACTTTTTCCATAAAAGTCAAAAAGTACCTTGTATTGAAAACGACAAAAGATTCCATTCTTACCATTTAGTAAAAATTAACCAATGGGTAAAATTGAATTTAAAAAATTATAGAAGGATATAAATAATATTTTGAAATACATATTTTTGGAAACATGGAGGTGGATGATAAATACACCCTAGTAAATACTTATGAATAAACAATCTCAGATAAAAACAAGATTTGCAAAGTTAACCATTACTTTAGGTCCGATATGCTTAGTATGTATCCGAAACTCCTGTATAATGATTTAAATAATGTTACTGATTTATTAAAGAATCATAATAATTTTTATTATAACATTTACGATCAAATTTTTATCCATTTTTTAGTAACATTTCATTGTTACTTGTTATTCGGGTTTTAACTACTTTATTTTCTTATACATGTTTTGTCAGATAAGTTCTTATTACTATTTTTAAGTTATAGTTATATCATTTACATAATGGTATTAGTATAAAATATATCATATTTATTCATTCAATTCATTTCTATAATCATGGTTTAATAAAGATCATGTAGAATGAATTGTATCACATTGTGGAGACAGTAGGTCGTACGTAAGCACGAGAGATGATATCATTCACAAAATTATTAAATGATATTGAAATGGATGGTGTATGATAATTAAGAATTATTATAATGTTATAATACTGATATATAGTTATTATTTCAATAATTATGCCCATACATGTAAGGTGGTGGTGAAAAATAGATTACTCCACGACGTGGAGATGGTAAGTCATACGTACGCACACGTGGTGATTTCGTTTTTCGTAGGATGGATAAAAGGTGAAATAAGATTGTTTCATATTTATAATTACATATAATTATATGAGTGTTACTTATGTTATTAATTTATAAATAAACAATTAATTAAGAGGAAGTATAAGAATAAAGAATTTTGAATGAATCGGTAGAATAGATTACCTCTTCCTTGATGTGCTTCCTCTAAATCTCTTCTTAGAGCACTAGAGTTGGTTGTTAAAGATTAAAAAAACCTCTAGAATTAAAATATAAAACTTTAGAAGAAAAAGGTAAGGGTATTAACAATATTTAAGGATCAAAATTAAGGGAATAGGTTAGAGAGGATGTTCCGTTTTATAATTCAGGTGAGGGGCACTTTTGGAAACTCTATAAATAGTAATTTATAACAAAATCAACCCCTAACAAAAAAAACCTCAAAAGTGTCCCAATTTTGAATTTGCGATGATATAGGGTTGTAATATCCTCAACCAATAAATTTGTGACATGTTATTTTTTCAATTTAAACCACATCTTTTTATGTGACACTTTGTTATTCTATTTAATTTTAATTGTGGTAATAATATTCTAAATATTTAATGGTTACAAAATATATACAAATATGATGTAAACTGACCATAGATGAATATTTTATGAAATTTTAGATCTTATAATTATCACTTTGTAATTTTTAAATAATTTAATAAAATATTATTTTCATAAAATATCAAGAATGTCAATTTTGAAACTATTCATTTATTTGACTTTAACAAAAATCCAAACATAAGATAAATTCGAAAAAATTATTCAATACACTCCTAACATGTCATAGTAACATAAAAAAATCACGGGGAATAGTAATTATTTCATATGATATTTCTTTAAATATTTTTAAAACCATTTATTTGATATTTCTATTAATAAAATAATGTTTACATCACTATTGTGTTATCATAAATGGTAATTATTTAATCTTTAAGAATTATAAATAAATTTATATTATGTAGGTAATTATTTTTTATTTACATATACTATATATAGTTGATATTATCTACTAGATATCCATATATTAAAATTAATATACTTAAATAAAATGAGATTGTGATATTTCGTCACATTCATTAGTTTTTATTACATTCATGTCATATTCATAGGAAAGTGGCCATAAAGTGATTCTATTTTGTAACATAAATGATAAGGCTCCAATTTAGTTATAAAATTATATTTTTAAAAGTTTTAAGGCAATAATAAAATATTATTTTTACCATTAATTTCACAATTTACCTTTAACCATGGCTATAAAAATAATTACCAAAGTTACTATTCATAATGCCCAATAATAAAAGTAGCCTATTAACATAATTTGGACCTACTAATTCTAAATATGGAGTCCATTTTTAAAAATTCAAAAAACATAATTTGAAGTAATTAATTTATAATCAATCCCCTTTTCGGAATGAGAGAATTTTTTTTAAAAGTTAAAACATTGTAAAAGATTAAAATATTTTTACATTTGAATTTAATGTAAAAATAATTACATTGACATAAATTATATTAAATAGTAAAAATATATTTTAATTATACTTTTAAACCATTCAACAATATAATTTAACCATATAAATTATTTCAATAAAAAATTTTATTTTCAATTAATATTTTTCTTATTTTTACAATTCATCAAAATATGAAAGCTGTCAAAAAAATATCAGAAATTAATCCAATGTAAATTTTTATACCCCACATAAAAATAACATGTATATGTTGTCATATAAAAATTATTAATGTGTAAAAATATCAATTTAAAAGGGTTTCTCCATTCAAAGGTGTAAAATTAATCTTCTTTTTGAAAAATAGGTTTTTATACATCAAATAGGGTTTATTCACAACCTATGACTAAAATATCAATTGAATGAATATTAAAAATATTTTATTTATTATATAACACATATATATATCATTAATTTCATCACTGAAATTATTTCACTCAAAAATAAAAATATCTAATTTATATTTTTCATAAATAATTCATAGCCAAAGAATTAGAAATGAATTATCATAAGTTAGTTATAATTATTCCTACTAACTTAATGGCTAGGTTATAATAGTAATTTTATACTAAGGGAATCTCAAGGTTCGTTTAAGTTCAGGATTGTGTGAAAGTCAAGCTACTTAAGAATAAAAATTATTTTAAGAAAATATTTCATAAAAACATCCAGGTGTTATAGAAATGGTAGCTTTAGTGGATTTATATAGGAAAAGAGTAGGGATTTCTTTATTATTTCTCAAGCTTAGGTTTTGAACTTTATATAATAAAATAACCAAATCCAAAAACCTTCCCTTGGTTTTTCCCATGGTTTCTGAAAAATGGGGGTGGTATTCATTATTTTATAAGGCTGATATCCTAAATTAATAAAATAATAAACTTTATTTTGGGAATTTAGTCATACTCATAAATAAATGATTCTAATCACTTAAAATATATTAATGGTTTTGGAGGATTAATAATGGCTTTATAAAATTATTAAAATAAAATTAAAATCGCATTTTTTTTAAATGTAAAACATATATTTGGACTTGGATACCATTTATTGTATTTATTACATCACTTTTTGGTCATTATGACGTCATAATACACACCATATATTTATACAGTATTTAATTTTTACCTGAAAATTCGACTATATGAGAAAATTATGAAAAATTCACCATCGGATAATTTAGACATTATGATTCAAAAAATAATATTAATTTTATCAAAATAATTTTCTAAATAATTTAATTTTCACTTTTAAAATAAGAATATTATTTATTGAGAAATGCTGGGTTTCTGACAATAACAGATTTCAAACGCTTATAAAAATTACATTTACTTCATAAAAATTATATGATCATTTCTATTTAATAAAAATTATTTATTAATAATATTTTATTAAAATATTATTTATTTCCAAAATCTATTAATTCGAAAAAATAAATTCGTTAATTGAATTTAAATATTACCCAAAAATACTATTTGGGTTATATTTTATCAAAATAAAAATCATTTATAATGTTACAATAATAGGATGAAAATATATTCATTATTCTATAATCATATTTCTAGTGTCTTGATACATATCCCTTTAATACACCAGAAAACACCCTAATTGTAAAGTTCCCGATGGTGAGACTTTCATGGGGCTGTTTGACGTACATGATTTTGGTGATGATCTCAATGATCTTCAACTTCTCCCGTAAATAGTTTCACTCATGAATATGTTATTTTATATCAGCTTGGTATTGGTTAATGGAAAATACTAGTGATTCTATCTCCCATATAAGCTCTAATAAATGGGCTTTATAGGGTCCGATCCTACTGGTTGTGGCCATCACTTCCATTTTCAGTGTTAATTGGATTTGTTAAAACCCTATATTTATACTAATCAGGTGATCACAATTCAAAGACTATATTATCAATGGTAATGATGATTAAAAGTCATTTAAATATTATATAATAAAATAAAATCAAATAAGTGCATGTGTTTTCTATATCTATAACATATAATATGAAATTTTATTAAATTAGAAGGCGAATTTTATTTATAACGGTTTGGGTCGTTACATGGCATGTATGACATGGCTTGGACAGATCAGAAAAAATAGGATTTACCATCCCATCCTCATCTAGATGAGCTCAAATGGCTTGAATTCAATAATGGGTTCCTCTAAGGCCCACATGACTTAGGATCACTAGTCCACCTTTTCCTCTTACTTGGAGGAATCTCAATCCCATCTGCATGGGATCCTAAGATGGATTTGGTTTAGCCTTACTTCTCAAGAGGTCTAAAGGCCTCCTATTATCTCAATAGTCCCAACCTCACCCATCAATGGACGAGGTGAAAGTACATTACATAGGGGTTGTCTATGACCCTTGGCACTCATTCATTTTAATTAGTCAATTTAATTTTATTAAAACACTCCATTTAATAAAATTAACATTGTTTTCACCCCTCACAGTGAGCCCAAGCATTGGCATGGAACATGAATAAAGTATAAATTCCATGGGACTAGTACACAAGGAAATTTACCTTTTATTATCTTTACCAATTTATCACCAAGGATCAATAATAGATGTCATGGCCCACCCAAGCTCTTCTTAGATAAATCAGGACCATATCCACATCCCAAGCCCCTAAATCATATAAAAAATGCATAGTTCATTAATTAAAAATTATAATAAATCAAATAATTTAAAACCAACACATTTTAATGCTAGATAACTCCTTTAATTATTTCAATGTTCCATAAACACAACAAAAAACTCTCCAAATTCCCATAGAATACCCCCAAACATGAACTGGGAAAAATACCTAACCAAAAATTACTAAAACCATTATTAATTTAATTTAATTTGAGATAAAAATATTTAAAAAATACCCTATAGGAATATCTAAATAAAATGATTCATGGAGACATGTGTTTGAAATGTTGGGATTCCCTCTTCAAAGTTTGAGAATAATCCCCAAATTCAGTGTTAGATTCCACCATGATTTGGTGGAATCATAATAAAAAACCCTAACTGAAGAAGTATAAAATTAAAGTGATAGGTTGAGGGAGACAATGAAGGTTAATGGAAAGAGATATATACCTCAAATCACCTTGAAAAATCCTAATAAGGCACCCCAAAACAAGGGGGAGGAGTAAGGGGAGAGGGGATCCAACCCCTTACAATACACACAAAAAGGAATGAAGAAAAGGGGATTCCCCCACACCACTTAACACTTAGGGGCAGGGGAATAAGGGTAATTTTAACCCTTTAATATCCCCATCATCTTAGCTGGTACAAACTACCGTAGAGCTTATGGTGATAGATACCCACCCAATTATTTTTTTCAGTCACCAACCACCTAGTGGAATCCTTCATCCTAAGATAAAATGGCCACCCGACTACTCTCGAGACCCTCCTGATCCCTCATGTTATCCCCTAAATCCCTGTTCATATCCCAAAAACATCTTTTGGGGGTGTATTAAACCTCAAAATTAAGTTTTAAATGCTAATTATAAAAAAAACCAATCCACCAAATGTAAAATTCAAACATCATATGAATCTCAAACACCCATTTAAACATGGGACTTATAGGTTTCATGTTTTAATAGATGTAAGTTTATTATATAGGAAGAAAAATTGAAAAAATAAAATGGGATCTATGGTAATGATATCCTCAAACCAAACTGTTTCTTTTTTTGGCTATTTCATCCTTCTCATTATTTTTACTACGGATTCTTCTTTAATGTATTCAAAATATCCTTTCACTATTATTTTCCCTTTTCTTTTTAGGAATATACATGTTTTTACCATGTTTAAATTATTTATAATCTAACTAAATGAATTTTTCTAAAATCCTCTATTTTTCCAGAACATCTCACTGACCCTCTTATGTTGTTTCTTCTCTACTCAATAATTATGATCTTTTAGAATAGAACATGATCTATCTTATTCATTTGCTAACCCCAATGGTTATTAATTAATTTATTATTTATGAAATATTTATGAATCTCGTTCCTTTATATGTATTTATTTTAGGAATATGATTTTTATGTTTTATCTTTCGATGTGGTATGAATGATTATGACCATTTTATGATGTGATGAGTGGGAGTTAAATTATATTTCCCTATAATTCATGGGGTAATGTGATATATCTCAAGATATTATGTGCATTATGTTTAAACTTGGCGCTATATATTTTTTACAATTATGATGTTATGATTTATGCACATATGTTATGTGTGAACATGATGCCATACCTATTTACAACTATGTGTAATATTTGAAAAATTTGTTATAATGTTTTATTATTTTTCATGTTACATATTCCATGCCTTTTTCAAAGGATTATGTCATGCTTATGATGATTTTCCCATGCTTATGATATGATAATGGTGACTATTATCTCCTATATACTATTTATTTACATCTCTTATTAATTAAATGTTATTCCTCTCATTACTTGTAATTGAACTCACCCTTTATTTGATTTATATTTTCTTATGAATACATGTACTAAGGATAACATGAAATAATTTAGGATATGAAGGATTTAGATAATTTTGAAGTTTTATTTTATACCTCTCATGTATGAACCTAATTTTCCCAAGATACTAAACCTTTCGATTTGGGAATGTATTACTATTATGTTATTTGTCCTAAATAGGATGTGATAGTCATGTAATAAAAATATGGGTTGCTATAGTTGGTATCATATCAAACTTTAGTTAATTTGGGAATTAGTACTAGAAAATATTAGTGAAAACCCCCAAGTATAAATCTAAGTAGAGGAAAACATCCCAAATTTTGGTATAGAATGGAGTGTTTGGTATTCAAATAATGAAATACTTGTCTGGATACTAAAACTAAATGTGGTTTTGGCATTGATTCACCTAGGGAAAACAAACCTGAAAAGTGTTGGTTAGGTATTAACCCAATATTTACTCTAGGAATGAGTAGTGGGCCTTACTTCACACCTAATTTGATATTCCTAATGGATATTCTTTGATTGATCACATTACATTTGTAAACCATTATGAATGATATATAACTAAATTAATTATTCCTATTATAGTTATAAAAGGATTTCAATACATGATCTTTGAATCAAGGATAGAGAAGTAGGATAAAATTAGGAATCCCATAGGATATGATTTTAGAATTTATTTTTACATGAGAATAAATTATTTAATCATACTTTGTTGACTTATGTTTTTTTCAATATTTTTCAATTTTATAAAATAAAAATAACTAAGAGAAATATGAAAAAATACCCATGTGAGGTAAAATTCAACAGTTATATAAATGACATTCCCAATGCAATGGAAAGTAGAGTTAAAGACTTCATGGAGGTACTTTCCCAGTTGTCCTAGGGTATGAATAATAACCCAAACCATGTTGAATTTTCACTATCACCGAAGAAGTATAAATTACCCATCAAGTCCGTTATATAAAAATGACCCCTAAATTTTAGTGAATCTTTTGATACACATGTCACATAATAGTGGGTTAACTCAATGAAAATTATATGTTATATGCCCCAATATTCTGATAAGGATAATGTTACTCTATCTTTTCATCATTTATAGGGATAATATTATTAATGGTATATATTTATTAAAAATTAAAAGTTGAAATATGAAACAAAATATTTGGAGTGGGAATTATTCAAGAAGAAAAGTCTTAAAAATTATTTACCTTAAACTCTTCAAAAAAAATTTGGAGAGATAATTTATAGAGATTAAGAAAAAGGAGACTGAATATTTTATAGATGAGGAGGAAAATTTCAGGTGTATTTTAAATAATTCCTATAGTTTATTTATCAGAAATAATAGAAAAATAGATAGATTATTTATTGGGTTAAAACCACATCTCTGAAAGGATATATCCATCTAAGACTTTAGGAGTTATGATAAGTAGTTTAATGTGCTCTCAAAGTAGAGATGGTGTTTTGAGACTGGTCCCATGGATCTCGAAATAAGAAGATAAGAATAAAGTTTCAATATGGGGGATCAAATGGAAAAGTATGGAAGAAGATACATCCAATAACACATTAAACATGAGGAATGCAATATCATCGAAGTTTCTATAAAGGGATGGTGAAATTCCTTAAGTTTGGGAGATAAGGCTACCAATCTCAAGGATATTAAAGTGACACAAAGAAGGTGACCAAGATGATTGATGAAAGGAAGGAACTTTTCAATACACCACCCATGGTTCAATGATTCAACATTAAGGAGTAACGTTATTATGCAAGACATTGCCCTAAACCAGGGGTATTCAATGGTAATCAATGTAAACAACCACCAAGGATGAGGGAGAAAGGGAAATATTATTCCATCACCACCACTAAGGTGTAGCATGAAAATGAAGTCATACAATGTACACTTCCTATTCACTCAATAATGAAAAACGTTTTATTTGATTCTGGTTTTAAATATTCCATTATATCCTGCATGTTTTATAAAATTTTGAATGACATACCCGATAATTTAAAGTAGATATATCTATAAAAAACCAAGTGGTTCTATTATTGCAAAGCAAGTGTTGGACTCTTCTCTAATTAGTGTCTGTGGGAATATTCTTCCAGAAAATCTTATAATCCTTCCCTTGGGGAAATTTTATGCTATATTTGGCATAAATTAGATCTCATTATATAGAGTTCACATCAGTTGTCAAGAAAGGAAATATCTTTCCATATACCAAACCATCCCATATTCCTATAAAAATGAAAAAAATATTATAAATCCACTCTGGAAAATCCCTCAATTATGTGGATGTTGATACCGAAAATTGAAGAATATGTTTCTCAAATGTCAATATCAAAGGAAAGCATAAAACTTGATGAAATTCTCATTGTGAGGGAATATACTAATGTTTAGCCCAAATAGTTACCCAAAATTACCGTAAATAGTGAATTATAGTTCTTAATAGAACTCATACCCTTATTCAATACTATATCCAAATTCCCCTATAGGATATCCTTAATAGAATTAGAGTTTAATAAGTAGCTAAGAGATAATTTGGACAAAGGTTTCATACATCCCAGTGCATCACCTAGGGGTGTTTTGATTCTCTTTGTTATGAAAAACTATAGATCATGAGGATGTGAATCGATTATCAAGAGCTCAACATGATCACAATAAAGAAAAAGTATCCCCTACCATGGATTGATGGCTTGTTTGATTAATTTCAAGGAGATCAGTTATTTTTAAAGGTTTATCTTCATTTTTTATATAATATGAAAAAGGTGAAGATAGAATATATATAAAATAAAACCTTCTATATGAGATATGTACACTATGAGTTCATAGTGATATCCTTAAAAATTACTAATTCCTTTGAAATCTTCATGCACTTGATGAGTAGAATATTTAGAGATGACCTTGAAAAATGTTTGGAAGTATTTATTGATGATATATCCATTTAATCCAAGAAAAAGGAGGAATATTAATATCATCTAAAGATTGTGTTGGAAACATTAATAAATGATAAGACATACAATAAGTTCAACAAGTGCGATTTTTGGATATAGTAAGTCACATTATTAGATCATGTTATCATAAGTGAGAGAATTTATATAGGCCCCTCAATGAAAAAGGCAACTGGGGAATGTCCTAGACCCTCAAGTGTCATGGAAATCCATAGTTTCCTTAGATTAAATAGGTAATATTGTTAGTTTTTAAGAAACTTCTCCTGATTTTCAACCCCACAAACTTAGTTAACAAGTAAAGGGGTAAAGTATGAATAGATATAAGAATGTGAGGAAAACTTTAAGGAGCTAAATAAGTTGATAATCATTGAACACGCGCTCAAAATTCCCTCAAGTGGTGAAGATTTTGTGATATACAATGATGCTTCAATAAAATTCTTGGGGTTTTACCCATATATAATGATAAAGTGGTATCACATTTCCCACAATAGTTGAAGATACATGAGTAGAACTACTAGATGCATGATCTGGAGTTGACTGTAGTAATCTTTTTAATGAAGATTTAGTGGCACTATCTATATAGTTAGAAGTTTGGAATATATACAGACCACAAGAGTCTAAATTATATATTCACATAAAAGGATCTCAACATGCATAAATGAAGATGGTCATATTTAATCATGAACTATGATTAATTTATTCACTACCATCCAAGAAATGTGAATAATGTAGTTGATACTCCTAGCATAAAAAACATGCTACATTATCCATGATATAGATTGATAAAGACCATATATTAATGTATATATAAAGGATGGATTTAGAAATCATAATTGTAGGAAAGACATCCTACCTTTCCCAAATTATTTCCTAACCATATATCCAAGAGAAGATAAAGGATGAAAGAAAGGGACGATTTGGAGCTTCAAAATAAGGTCATATCCATAATGGAAGGGATGTTTCATGAATTCAACATTGAAAAATATAGTTTAATTCAGTTTGGAACTAGATTTAGTGTTCTTTAATCACTTGATATAAATAAATAGCTATTGGATAATTCTCATAGTTTATCTTTCTCTATCCATCCTAGAAGTACCAATATGTACCTTGATCTTAAAGATAGATTCTGGTGGAATAACATGAAGAAGGAGATTACTTATTACACCTAAAAGTTCTTGGTATGTTAAAAAGTTAAATTAGAGTGACATAAGTCTAAAGGGATGATGCAACCATCATCTATACCAACATGAAAAATGGGAGAATATCTCTATGAAATTTTTTATTGGTCTCCCGAATACATCCAAAGGAAGCAATGCGATATGGTTTATGGTGGATTGACATACCAAGAACACCCACTTCATGATTATTAAATAATATTTATTGATTGAAAAAATTTACAAGATATACATAAAGGAAGTGGTGAGGCTGCATGGGGCACCACTTTCAATATTTTCAAATTGTGATCCAATGTTCACTTCTAAATTTTGGAGAAGTATTCAGCATGCTATGAATATTAAATTGAACTTCAGTGTGGCTTGTCACCCCTAAACTAATGTATAATATTAAAGGAACATTTATACACTCAATATCATATAAGGATCTTTACTAATAGAATTTAAAGGATGATGGGATCAACATATACAATTGGTTGAGCTCATATACAACAACAACTTCTACTCAAGTATTCAAATTCCTCCATATGAAGATCTATATATGAAGATATGTAATACTATTAAATTTTTTGATAAATTTGGTGAATTAATTAAGCTTGGATATGATCTAGTATAATAAATTACGAAAAAGGTTCAACACATTCCATAATATATTAATTTTTCTCAAAATCTACGAATGAGTTAAGCTAACAATCATCAAAGTGACTCAGAGTTTGAATTTATAAATATATATTATCTTCAAATATAACCTTATAAGAGAGAAATATGGTTTTTAAATAAGGTAAATATCATCCCTAGGTTCATTGGACCCTTTGATATCTTTGATCACATAAGACCTATGGCCTATCAATTAGCACTCCCACTAAACTTGACTCAATTCAATGATGTGTTCCACATATCTCTCCTAAGGAAGTACATACCCAATCCATCTGATGTATTGAATTCTAAGGTAAAAAAACTAGATCCTAAAATATCTATTAAGAGAATTCAGTGAAGATCTTGGACCATAGAGATAATGTTTTATGGAACAAGACAACTCAACTTTTTAAATCACTTTTGTAGAATCATAAGTATGAAGAAGAAACATGGGAACCAAAGGAGGAAATGAAACAAAAGTACCCTCATATATTCTCAATTGAGGATATGAGTTAACGTTTTAGGGAAATAATTTCTATGTGTGGGAATAACATGACAACCCAAACATTTATATATATATATATATATATATATATTAATTTTTAATTCTAAATAGTTTATATTTTTCATAATTAGGTATATAGTATAGTATAAAAACACGCAACACATAATGCCTTATTTCATTAAATTAGAATATTGTGTTTATAAGATAAATATATACATGATAATTGAAAACTTTATAATGGGAAAATAGATAGAAAAGAAATTACAAGAATAGAAAAATTTAGATAATTTTGATCCCCTAGATTCACCATAGTGATAAAAAAACTATAAAAAGGAAACATAAATTTAAAAATCCAATCAAAAAATTTTAAATGAAAAATTTAGAAACACGAGATAAATTGAGGTGAATGAATAATAAAATAATTAAAGATTATTTATAGGATTTAATATGTCCATTGGAATAGTAACATGACCATTAAGAATAGTAACTTCATTGTTGGAACAATAATCCAACCTAAAAATAATAAAATTATATATAAATAATATTTATTAGGTATAATTTAAGAAAATATAAATATTTTATTTCCATAAAATAAATATCAAGATTAAAAAATAAAATAAATTATAATCATTTGTTTAATAATTGTATCTTCGGAGACATCTAATAAGATTGAAAAAATACAAAGAAGATTAAAATGGCCCCTATGTAAGGATGACACACACAAATTGAGAAATGGTTTAAATTTTTGGCTCTCATGTTCTATAAGGTTTTTTACCCTTGGGGTTTTGGGTTTTCTTCTTCGGTGGTGTATTTGGAATTCTCGGTGGATTGGACAAATTCTTGTTGGTTTAGCCCAATGATGGTCCTCGATGACAATGCTACTATCTTGGGTGATGGATGTGATGGTCCTCATTAGATGTGTGAAATCCTAGATGGTGATGGGTGTGCTACATTGATAGTGTATCATCTTTAGATGGCTCCTCATAGTGAGATAGATGCATCAGTGGTCAAAGTGATAGTGGAGATATCACTTCGACAGATGATCTGCATGCGATCTAGATATGAAGGCTGCGGTGATGGGTGGAGATATGAAAGCTTCATCATTGTGGTGCGGTCAGAGTTATTTGGTAATAATGGTGGGTTGTGGAGTCCCTCTATTGCGATGGTAAAGGTAGGTATTGGTCCTTATTCTATTGTGTAGATGTGATCCTATGCTCATCTGATGGGCCTTGGACGGTGATGTGCCTCATGGGTTTTTAGGTCATTGTGAATTTTGGCTCTCTATTCCATGTGTTTTGTAATGGATTTTGTTCTATTAAGATCTCAGGCCACTGAAATTTTAAGGCTATGTGCCTCTAGGCCTTCGGTCTTATAATGGGTTTTCCCTTAACCAAATTCAAAAGGGGTTTCTATTTTTTCTCTTTTTTAATAAAGGGGATTTCCCCAAACTTTTCCATATATTTTAATGTATTTTGTAAAAATCAATTTTTTATTAATAATTAAAATTAACTATGATTATAAATTATTTTTATAAAATTAATTTCATTTTTAGAATTAGCATGTTCAAATTTTCTAAGGGTTATTTTTTGGTAATTTTCTAAAAAACTTCAATTTTTAGGTGAATAGTAAAAATATAGTTTTTATCTAACTGGTAAGTTCTAATCACATCATTCATGATTTAATAATTAAAAATAAATTATATAATTTTAGGTTTTAACAAATAAATATTTATTAAATTAAATAATTCCTGAAATTAGAATTCCAAAACTAATTTTTTTTCAAAGTCTAAAGTCCAAAGTATTCCATTAAAAAACAATTTTTTCATTTTTTTAATTTTATTAAAAAAATAACAAATTCAATTTATAATGGTTTTTAAATTCTTAAAAACATATTTATTTAAAAAAATATAATTCACAATGTTAAAAACATCACTATCATGAGGTTTACCTTGGAAATTATATTTTATTCAATATTTTATCCTAAAAACAAACCTCCCCTCAAGTATAAATATATTGTCTCCCTCCCCATGGAAAACCACTTCACTTCCACTTATCAAAGAAAAATATCTAGTAACTTTACATCTCTTATTCCCTTTAGAATCATTAGGGGAATTATGGATTAAAAATTCCAATATTTAAAGAATTTAAGGGTTGTAGAAAAGGAAAATATTCAATAATGAGGTAATGACCTTTCTTCCTTTTTATTTCATTATCCTTTTTATAATCCCCTACAATTCCCATTATTTTCTAATAAAAATATTTTTAAAAAAATTTCAAGAATATTCTAACATTATCTTGATAATGTTACAAATTTTATTTATAATATATGCATATGTTATATATTTTTCACCTCCTATTTTTAAAATGTTGCATCAACTATTGGTTAACCACCCATGAAGACGTTTCCAAGTCTCTACTTATCACTACCATTATGGATTAATATAATAAATTATTTATAATATATAAATTTATAAATATATTCATTGATAATATTCTGAATTTAATTTTATCAATGTATAAATTTAAATAATCAAAATTAAAAAATTGAAGTAATACAGGATAATTTTAAGGAAAGAATAATATCAAAACCTTACACTTTTAAGAAAGATAATAAGAAAGTAAAAAACCAATGATTATAATTGATCAAGAGTGAAAAAAATGTACAAAACTAACTTATGGTTTCATGTTTTAAGAAATGTGTTTTTATTATACTAGAAGAAGAATGCATAAAAATAAAAATAGGATTTAAGGTAGGGGGATTCTAAAACTAAACTCTTTCATTTTGGGGTATCTCTTATTTTTCATTATTTTCTATATGTATTTTTCTATTATGTGTTAAAATTTTCATTTAAAAATTATTTATCTCTTTATTCTGTGTATATACATGATTCTACATTATCAAAATTATTTATATTCCAACGAAATATATTTTTCAAAAAGAATTAATTTTCCCAAAACACCTCATTGACCCCTATTGAGATATTTCTTCTCCACTCAAGAATGATGATATTTTTATACCAAAATAGGTTATGCCTTATTCATTTGGTAACCCTAAATGTTATTTATTAACACACTATTTAAAATATCATTTCGAAACCCATTTATTCCTATGGGTTTATTTCATGACTATGATTGTTATATATTATCTTTCCATATGTCATGCTAGATTATGAGAATTTTATAATGTGATTGGTGTGACCAAAATTATATATCCCTCTAATTCATTGGGTAATGTGATATATCTCATAAGATAATTTGTATTATTCTTGAACATGATGATATCCTTGTTCACAATATATCTTGACTTATGCACATATGTTATTGCATGAACATGATGTTATCTTTATTCACAAGTATGTATGGTATTTTACCACTATGTTATGATATTTCATTATTATACATTTTCCAAATTCTATATACCTATAAAATCAACATAAATGACATAAAAATTTTCTAGGTATTCGAAGAATGGATGGTCTTTTTGAAGGGAATTTATTTTTTTGTGAGGCGTGACTATATCAATATATATGGGGGTCCCTTTATATATGAAAATTGTGAATCTATATAAGTAAATAGAAACAAGATCCATAAATGAGATACTAGTACTATGAACACATGTTGAAAATAAAATATTCAATCTCTAAGCATATAAACATGTTATGGGGAGAATGCAAACCAATAAAGGGGTGATCTTTTATGCCCCATGAAATATTAATGAACCTATAGAATGTATCTACTAATGGATGTCTCCAACAAAAACAAGTAAATAATGAGAAATTAATGCTGGATGAAGCCTATAATTTCTCTCATAGAAATAGACAGAGTAGCATAATCCCATGTTTTGGTGAGAGGACTTTTAGTCTCAACTAAAATGGAACGCAAATATGGGAGGGAGTGAGGGTTATTGAACTGGGGAAACGGAATAGAGTGAGATGAAAATAGAGCAAGACCCCACCCCATACAAACCAATGGTGGGGAGGGTGACTCAGGTGACCATTGTTAAAAGGGGATACATAGAGATTATGAGCACATGGATATAAAGCACAATGACAATGAGAGGCCTCCCTGCAAATGTATACTAGTAAAAAAATTCCATGAATTAGAATAATACAATTGTTTGGTGATTTTCCATCAATATATTAGTAACTACCAATGTTGATAACTTTCTAGTTTTTTTGTATTAGTAATTCATATATGTATAATTCAATACTTTCAGGATAATGAAATAATGAATTGATGAATAATTCATAAAATGATAAATAAAAATTAAAAATATCCAATACAACTAAACATAATTAAATAACATATCACAATTGTAGAAATCTAAAAATGAAAGGATGATGTGGCCATGGAAAAGACTTTAAAACCGTAGAGAATCCAAAATATTATTCATCATTACATAAAACTACATGAAAATATATCCCCATAAATGTTTTCTTTCTTTTCTTATATAGATCACCAATAGTGAAGAAGCATATATTTCATTTCTTTATATCATTCCTCTAACGCCCCATCATAGACCACCTGAAGGGAACCCGCACGGGGGTCACCACAATACATTTGGTACGACATCCAATATGGATAAGTATTATGACTACAGTTGAGTCCCAAAAAATTCATGGGCTGACTATTCCATAAATAATAAGGCTTGAGGGTAATGATAGAATCTACCAGAAATTTCACATTAACTATCTGCATAACAAAAATCCAAAAAACTAGAGACATAAAACAATGATCAAAATGAGCCCCCATAATGTAGAATGAATAGTAATAAGTCTATCTCCATGATTCATAAAAATGTTATGATGTAGCATCAATATATAAGAAAATGAAACAAAAATCATATAGAATTAAACAAGAAACACTTTCTAGTATTCATGCTGAACTATAACAAAAAATAAAAACATTGGCCTCTAGACCTATTCACATAATTGCACAAATATTTAGCCTCCCAATACTTCTAGACCTACACCCCATGTATATCTCCAAGAAGTACCATTGTCCTGAGAAAATACAACATGTCCTACCCACCTACATCGAAACTATGTCGTGTTTGTGGGTATAGAGAGAGTCCAAAGACCCAATAGGAATCCAAAATTCCTCAACCATACCAAGGGATATTGTGATTAATTGGGTGTGAAAACAATACATATATATGGTTTACAATTATAAATATACAACACACCCACCCAAAAACATAACATGCAGTGTACATATAAAATACCTAAGAGGTAACTATGTAATGACTATCCCTATGTAACTCCCAACTATACCGACTTCAACTCCCTACTATTAGGAATAAGTACCTACATCTTGCCAAAAACTAACCCCTACGCAAATATTCAGGGTATAGTGTCATATAATTTCTCAAACACTTCCCAAAGTTGCTTGGTGGGGTTTCTTTACATCTTGACACATCCATTAACAAATATTAGAGGTCACATGCTAAGCATCTAAGTCATCCCTTTTCACTTAAGGGATAATGCACATGAATTAAACTTATCATCAGTTCTCACACAAACAAGTATGCACAATACATCTCAAGGAACACCTTATAACTTATTATTATCCTAGAAATTCACAAAAAACTAGTACTTCGTATCCCCCATGGATATCCCACCAATGTCATTCCACTCAAGGAGGGGCTAGGCCTTGAGATTTATCTCCCAAACCAGAAAATATCTCATATCACATGTAGACATTGAAAAACATTTATACATTAAATATCAAGCTACAAAGATCATATCATAACTCAAAATCTCAAAACTAGTGTTATAATCACCCAAAATGTAGTTCCACACCTGGAATCCATCCGAAAGTCTATCTACACTCATTGAGGGGTCACTTTCAACCATCCATACCAACTCTTCAATTTGATTCTATAAGATCATATATTATCCTAGGTAAATTCTACTATATGACTTTTTTATCCTTTTTAATTAAGTCAACTAACCTTTGTTCATGGCTAGGTTAGCTTGCAGGAGGTCTTCAGAGGGGAAAGGAGAAGGCATAATGAAATCAAGATACATGAACTAATTCACATAATGAGTGGTTATTGATGACGTAAATGGTTCTAGGTGGATGAAAAGAAATTAATTTAGGGTGTGAAAGGATTTATGGGAAGAAGGGGTTCACCTCAAGAGATTCTATTCAGGATGTGAACGAGTTTTGGGATTTTCAACAAAGGTAATTTTTTTTTGTGAATATGGATACATGAAGATCCACAATGTGAAACCTAGATTCATGTTGTGCATGGGGTTATGTCAAGATATTTTATTTTATTCTTGTTCCTTGGGATTCTCTAAAACCTATATCACATTCTCTTAAATTTTATCCCTCCTTTAGGATATTTTGGTAGTTATCCTTGATCCAAAATCATAATACATTGGATCTTGGAGTTCCAAACTTAGAAATTGATAGTTAGACCCTTGTATCTCCTTCTACTTCATAATTTTCTTGTTTTAATTTTGAGAGAACCCATGATTATGAAATAAATACCATGATCTAGGATTGATTACAATAACTGATAAGGTTTATTTTGAAATCATTAATGGGGAGGAAGGAGGAACCATGTTCAAACTTTTTCCTTGATAAATTTCTTCATGTTGAGTGTACTTGGGGTGGGTTTTCAAAAAAATCCAAAAATTATATTTTAATTTCTCTAGTATGTGCAATGGGTGTGATCGCACAAGTTCACTATACATGAGAATTATCCTAAGTGGTAACCTATTATTTTGATAAAAAAATACACATTAACCTCTATAAAATTTAGGTAGATCATTTGGATTTGAGAACAAGAATTGCAGCCACTCGAGGGGTGTTTCAACCTTCTACTCTTGGATTGAACAAGAATGGAATGAACCTATATACCCATTATTAAATAGAAATTGGATACATTTTAGCATAAAAATAGAATTTTATTTAGCATGTGAATTTATAATTTAGATTATCATGTAATATTCATAAAATGGTAACTATGATAATATACTTGAGAATGAAATTAACAGCTTGGAATAGGTAAATTGGCATGTAATTGGAATTGGTATAAAGGCATGCTGAAATTAAGATGTGATGATATTTTAATTGGTAACATTGATTCAATGATAGTTGAAATGGGACTTGTTAAAATAAATGGGATAATTGGTAACTTGGTTTAAATTGAAAATTGTATATAATTTGGTTGTTTTTGTGAATTGGGAAATGGAATAAATATCATGATAAAAAATTATTAGATGAATTGACTAATACATCATTTGAAAAAACGTTTGGAATGTTTAGTGTTTGTATTATACAAGGACTTCTTGGTATTTTTTATTTTCCTAGATCTTGATTATGTTTGATTATTGAGGTATAGATGCATCATTATATACCACCTGAGGGCTAGGTTCATATTTATTGTATGAGGACTACATATAAGAACATGTACTACCAAAGGACCAGATACATAGTTATATACCTCATTAGGGATTGATGAATGGGTATATTCACCCCAAGGGATGGATTCATTGGTATATACTACTTGAGGGATATATATAGGGGTGAATATTGAAAAAGGGTGAGATACACTATTCTTGATACATATTTGGGTCATTCATCCTCGACACGAGAATTCACTAGTATTATGGGTGATTCATCCTAGGAAATAATATCCTACCTAGATAGATATATATGGAATCATGTCAATATAGGTTTGGTCGACCCTGTGTTTCAACCGAGAACATGAGGTTCAATGTGTTTATTTGGTGTTAGGTATTAATTTATGAATTTATTCCCATGTTTATCATAATGTTTCATTAATTATATATTCTAAATAGATTTTTTTGACAGTGTGGGTATCAGAATATTTATTTATATTCACACCTTGTTCTGGAAGCATTTGGTACAAGGGAAATCCTTATGGATTAAATTATATACAAGGGAAATGGGCACTATACTTCATTTATCTATTTTCAGGTTGGTGTTTTATTATAGGGATGGGAACAAGCATGGGGTTTGAGGAAAAAGTTCCAGAGTATTTTATTTTGAATTTTTTATTCTTTTACTATTTATATTTCAACATGACATCTAGATCGACATACAATATCACATGACATGGTTTATTATTATTATTATTATTATTGGGATCGTTGGTTATTTATTTATATATCATTTGAGTTTGTTATGTCTATATATCTATGGGATAATTTTATTATTTTTTATATTATTATAACTATTATAAAACTATGTAATAGAGGGTATAATATCCACACTATATCACTTACTCCCTTACTAATAGTCGAAAACCTCAGGTATATGTGAAGGTGTTCATGAGGACTAGTAATGAATTGACTTGGCCATGTTAGCTGGAATTGGGATCGGAATATTACAAAGTGGTATTAAAGGTCTGGTATTTTCATTTTTACATTATTTTTAGAGGTATATAGGATATAAGGATGTTTTAGGGTTTGGAAATGAGCACATACATGGGAGAAGCTAACCCAGTGTAAGGTAAAACCCGAGTATCGTCAATATAATTTTTCGTCATGATGTTCCATTATTATCGTTTATATGATATTCAACATTGGGTGATTCACTTGTTGGGTGATTTTACTTTTATTTTTTGGTTTTACTCATCATCTGGTATAGAATAAGGTGAGTATTAATGCTTCATGGTAGGTATGTGCGGTAAAATGTTGACATGAATTATTCATGATAGGGACATATTTAACGCCTATGATATATCTTCTTATCTAAGAAATGAAAAGTAATTACTTGACACACCTTATGAGAAATAAATTAATGAAGAAATTTTGATATACCAATTCACTTTTTAAACAAGTTTGGGAGTATCCTTTTTTCATTAGATGTTTGTTATTTTCATGACCATTCTAGGATAATATTTTTATGAGTCTTATGGATTTTGAGTGAAATGTAAGGTTGGTAGGAATAATAATGGCAGGGTTTGGATGGATTATCAAAATCTTGAGCTAGTACCCGTTTGTTAGATAGTACATTTTGGATCTTAGTATCAAGGATATTATCTATATAAGGATGATAAATGTGAGTGATCTAGTTAGTAGTGCTAGCGCCTTATTGTGTGGATAATGGGAAGGGAAATTGAGTCCAGGATTGGAGGCCCATGACTCATGGGGAGATCACTTTTCTATAGTAAACATTGGTGTTTTCATTCCATGATAGGATTCCTTATTGTATGAGTGATCATGTTTTCATTTCATGGGGTTTTTTGAATTTGGATAAGTAGGGTGGTGATTTGGCTACTTAGAATGTATCATGTCTAATAGATGATACCAAAAGAATCTAGTAACACTAGATCACTAAACAGTGTCGTTCATAGTAACCCTTGGAGTTGGAAACACACATTGGGGAAAGGTTTATGTTATCAGAGATGTATCATTGGTTGATGATTTCATAAATTTTTGATCAGGATAACATTTTTCTATCAACCATAGTTTTTCATATGATAGAAATGTCATGGTGTGATTTTATGGATTTCATGAGATGATGAGATGCATCTAGGTAAAAAACTTAACTCATTATAAGGCTACTAAATAATTTATTTTCACAAAATTAATGGAATATTGAATGAAATAAAAAGTGTTTTAGATGTCTGGGTCTGAGCATAATTTTTTGGTAAATTTTCAATCGGGTATGAATGGAAAATAATGATTAGTAATTTCACTCATTTATGGACTAGTCATGGATGGGAAGACCTATTTAATCACTTCAAGTTAATAAAAAGGATAATCCAATGGTGGGGAGCTTCAACCATATAATGGGTGACATGCCCTTTCTTGTGGGAAGGGTCATGGTATGTGTAAGATAAATTGTTGAACTATCATGTTAGGATACTTTTTGGATGTATTTCTAGAAGAGTTATCTAGAATACCACATGAGAATGAGATTGAGTTTAAAATCGAGTCGGTTTCAGGAGCTGATATAATTTATATACTACCATATATAATTTAACCAGTAGAGATTATTAGTAAAAAGTATAGCTGTAATATATAAGAACTAAGGGTTTTATATAGATAATACATAATTTTGAGGTCATCCATGCTTTTCTTTAAGAAGGATGATGTGACTTTGAGTGTATGTGTTGATTATAGGAGACTGAACTAGATGATGGCAAAGAAGTGGTATCCATTTATGTGCATTGATGATCTCTTAAATCAGCTGAGAGATTCCAAGATTTTCTCAAATATTGGCTTCAGGTCAGGGTTATATCAATTGAGGCTGAGACCATCTAACATGAACTGAATTTTTTAAGAGTAGGTATGGCTTGTAAGTGTTCATGATGATGTAATTAGGTCTTAGAAACACACATGTTGTATTAATGGCCATGATGAATTGGATCTTTAATCTATTCCCAGATCAGTTTGTGGTGGTTTTCATCGATAAAGTATTTGTGTACTCTTATTCTATAAATGATCAGGCCCTACATTTTTACATTATTTTGAGTACTCTGAGAGAGTATCATATTTACAGAAAAATATTTAAATATAGTTTCTATATTAACAAATCAAACGTATTTTGTCATGTCACTTATGAGAATAGAGTGTTAGTGGACTCGATGAAGGTTTTAGTTCAGTATCTTGGGAGTGGCCCAACAAAGTATTTGAGATTCAGACCATTCTAATTATAAATGGAAATTACTTGTGTTTCATCCAGAAATTCTCCCATCTAGTAGTGATAATTTCCATGATGATAATGAATGGGGTGAATTTTCATTGTCATGATTGTTTTGAGGAGGTTTTCCAAGATTTAAAGAGAATGTTATCCTTTTCATCAATCACTGCCTTACTAGAGCTAGGTAAGGAGTATACTATATGCTATGAAGTATCCTAATTCTGAATCATAATAGTTCAGATCATGGAGGATTGAGTTGTTTCTTATGGATCCAATCAATTGAGGTTGTTTGATAGGAATTATACTACCCATGATCTCGAGTTAGCTGTGGTGGTATACTCCCTGATATGCTGGAGGAATTATCTTTTATGTGAGAGTTTTTCGGTGTGCACAGACCACATGATCCTAAAATATATTTTTCACAGTAGGAAATAATAATTAGGCATATTATATAGGTTGAGTATCTAATTTTTTTAAAATTAGAGAATTCATATAATCCATGAATAGTAAAAGTTTTTGTTGATTCCATTAGTAGGAAGACACATATAGAGGTAGTGTAGAAGTCATATGAAAAGTAGGGGCTAATGGTGATCTTTGCAGAGATGCATACTACTATTAATGAATCTTGGGGAAGAGTATATCTAAATTTAATATCTTTGGTACCTATTATTTTATACTATATTAAGAGATATTAGTTATCTGATATGGAGATATTAGCTCTGAAGGAAAAAATATATTTTATAAAGACACTATAGGAATATCCTCTCGGTAGTTAAGTTTGTATACTTTGACAAGTCCATTTGTGGGTTCCTTTGGGATTGTGTGAGAATCCTCTAAGGAAGTTTCATGATTCTAAATGGTTCGTACATCCTATCCTATAAAATATGTATCATGTCCTCCTTAGGTAGTAATGGTGTCTTTGTATAAAGAATGAAATAAAAATATTTTTTGTGCAATGATTCACCTATCAGTAGGTGTAGGATAAGTAATAGAGGTCTACTTGGTTATTACAACCTTTTCCAAATTCTAGAATGGATTTTTCAGGATGCTACCATGGAATTCTTGACTTTATTACCATGGAAAACTTAGAAAAGTGAAGCCATATTGGTGATCTATGATAGACTGATGAAAGCATCCCACCTCTTTCTTATTTGATATACCTTCACCATCGATGATCATAGTAACCTCTACGTTTGAGATATATTTTGAATAATATATTATATGATGAGTAATCTTTCTAATGTAGATCCTCATTTTGAATGAAAGTTATGGTGGGGATAATAAACGGAATTGGGATCATTGTTTTTTTCTATGAACATCCTTCCATCCTTAGACCAATGGTGAATCTAAATAGATGATTTATATTCTATAGGATATATTACATGACCATGTTTTATATTTTTCTGGTTCATGGGAGTAGTATATAGCACTCAAGAAGTTTTTTTATAATAACATATACATGGTATCAATTTAAGTGGTTCATTTTAAGGCCCTGTAAAAATGGATATGTTGTTAAACTCGGTAATTGGTATAGGTAGGTGAGTCAATGCTTATTAGACATAGTATCTTGAAGTAGATGTCTAAGTAGGTTAAGTTGATCTAGAAGTAGTGGGTGAACATGCATATCCAAAACAAGTTCATACAAAGACTATCAAATAAGAACAATAGATTTGGAAGTCATACACTAGGTTTGTCATTGGGTCTTTTCTAGGATGGGAAAACATTAAATCTAGAAGTAGGGAATGCTAGAACCTAGGTTTGTTGGGTCATTTGACATAGTGAAGAGGATAATACCAATGTCATACTAATTGGATATTTCATAGCATTACAGTCCCATTCATTATTTTTTTAATGTTTTGTAGCTTCTATAATATCAATTGAACCATTCTCATATGATAAATATTGATGGTGTGGGTTGGATATTGATGTGTCTATTGAGTAGAATCAAATTGGTATCATGTATTGTGGTGGGAAGAATTTACAAGGAATGGTAGTTCCTGTAATGTGAATGTAGTGGAAGCATGGGATTTTTTTGGATGATACCAAGGAGATAGAGTATAATATATAGAATAAATGTCCTAGGTTGTTTATCGATAACCCACAACAATTCATGTGAATATATCTTAATGATTAAATATAACATAGTGGTGATGTTGTAAGATCACATCTTTTTATGGCATGTTCTTCTTTATTTTTTCCTTTGAGACTTTTGAATTCTATCAATGAGCCCTTATTCCAAGATGGGATAATTTGATGGAGATGTTTGAAGTGGAAAAGAGAAGGGAAAAGAAAATATGAAGATATGACCTATTTCACACCCAGAATAGGTATTCATGATATGAATAGTTCTAGGTGAATGACATGAATTTCATTTAGGTTGTGAATGGTTTTTAGGGAAGAATTGGTTCATGAAAAGAGATTCAATTCACAATGTGAACTAATTTTCAAGTTTTAATCCAAGGAGACATGTTTTCTATCATTATATAAAATCAATGATTAATGACATAAACCCTGAATAATATCATTAAAGATGTTGTTTCTAGTAGTTTTATTTAATTCCAATTCCTTTTGAATCTCTAAATCCCCTTTCAATTTTCTATTAAACTCAATCCCTCCCATGGATGATTTTAGAAGTTATATGTGATGAAAATATAGATTAAATTGGATCTTAGTACACCAGTCTACAAAATTAATGGTAAACCTCTTGTTTATTCTTCTACATCTTGTATCGTCAATTTTCCTTTTGATATAACCCTTCATCAGGACTAACATAACTGGATATATGATTTATGTATAGTGATGAAAAATATTTTTTAAATTTTGTTGAAGGGGATGAAGGAGGAACTTAGTCATTCCTTTAAAGTTGGGTAATTTATTTTTGTTTATAATTCATGAGGTCTATGTTTTAGAAAAACTCCATAAATTCTATTTTAAGTTGAACAGTATGTGTAATGTGTGTTATCATGCTAGAACACTATATAGAAAGAATATTCTAAATGGAAACCCATTATTTTCATTAACCCTTATGACTTATCCCCACCTCTAATTATTTTGGATTCATTGTCGTTGAGGCTAGGACTTGATTCCACCCAAGGGGTGTGCAAACCTTTGTCTCATTGTTAAAACATGAATGAAATGAACCAAAATAACCTTTAAAAATTATAAATTTGGTTTAGCATGTTAATCATTTATTTGGAAGAAAATGGAATTTTCATAACTTGATGATTATGATAATAGGCTTCAGAATGAATTTCCTTGCTTGAATGAGGTAAATTGCTATCTAATTGGAATTTTTATAAAGCCATGATGAAATTTGGAAATAATGATATCTATATTGGTAATTGTACATAAATGATATGTGAAATGGTAATGGTAACAACTATTTGGATAATTGGAAACATGAATTAATGTGATATTTAACTTGATTTTGTTGTTTAAATCAATTAATCAATGGAATAAATGGAATGATAATTGGTTATATGGTGAAATAATCAAAAATTATTTTAAAAACATATTTTTCATGTTTATTTTTGGTATTATACATAGATTTCTTGGTATATTGTCTTATCATGACTGATTATTAAGTTTGATCCCTAAGGGATTGATGAATGTTATATACCACCTAAGGGCAAGGTTAATGGTTAAATACCATCATAGGTATATATTCATGGACACATATTGACTAAGGGACATATGCACAACTTCATACTGTCCAAGGTCCTTATGCATGGGTACATTCCTCTTGAGTGATAAATACCGAGAAACATACCGAATAAGGGCTAGATACAAGGGTACATGTTTCATGATACTGAGATTCCCAATAACTTGATTCTTGAGGATGAGATCTATTATTCTTGATACATGATTTGGGTGATTCAAACTTGGTAAAAAAATACACAAACGGTATGGGACATTTTTCCAAGGTAGTATATTGTTCCCGTGGACGGAGATATCTGGTATAATTCTGAATAATGTTTTGTTGAACTTGAGTGTCAACCTAAAGCTTGAGGGTTGACATGTTTTTTTGATTTTATGAATTAATCTATTAATTTATTCACCTATTTATCATATTGTTTTGTGAAAAATATTTTCATACTTGATTGTTTAGATACTATGTGTGTTTTCCCATTGAGTTGTACTGACACCCTATTCTGGTTCCATTTATACCTATGAAGAATTGATAGATGTATTTATGGACAAGGGAAAGGATCCCCATTCTTTATTTATTTAAATACTCGTTGGGACTGGAGCATCGAGAGGGAACCAAGCATGGGGTTCAGTACACGAGTTTTAGAGTATTTTTTTTAGTTTGTTAGTATTTTACTTTTGCGACTTCAGTAAGAAATATACATTGGCATACAATATAGAATTAAATTATTTATTATTAATTTGATGATTTTTTCTTATTCATATATGTAAGGTCAGAGATTGCTAGGTATTCTTATAAAATGGTTTATTTTATTGTTTTTATCTTATTTATACTACTATTGCAACTATTTACCAGACTATATATTCTACACAATATATCCCTTACACCATTGCCTCTAGTCAGAAACCTATGATTTATGGGTAGGAAAATATAAGGTTATTAATGACCTAACTTGGTCACATGATGAAGTAATTTTTCATCCCAAGAATTTTAAACATACCATCACATGTTTTTTAGATATAAGTATCCAATAAGTACGTCTAAAAGATCACGTGGCCTAGTGTCTTTAAAAGAATAGGTTTATATTACATTAAAAGGATACTAAAACAGGGAAGTCTTGTTTTATTCACCAAAATGTTCTTCTAAATCCCTTGATTGAATAAAACAACATATGATACCCTGGGGAAATACATAAATAATGGGGAGCTAAAAATACCAATAAAGAAATAACATGATTAGGAAGCATAAATTCTGAGTCAAATTTATAACATGATATCATGAAATAGAAGGATCAAGAGTAATCAAATCAGAGAAGAAAATAAATAACATGGTATGATAAGATCATGGAAACATATGAAATGTGGAAGTGATATATATCAGGATAATAACTTTCTAGACAATATCCCATGGTTGAAATTCCTATAATGGATTAGGTTTACTCAACAATTCCATGCACGAAATGTAATGATACTAAAACATTACCCTATGCATTGGAGGGTTATATAATTTGGGGCCCACTCATCACATTCATATCATGTACAAAGATATTTGTGCCACATAATAAAATCAATCATTATGAATAAACATCAGAATTACCCATAAATGTAAAGGTTAATAATATAGGTATAAATGAAAGTTTAATGTACTGGTTATAAAAATAAGATAAGTGTTTTTGTTGTGAATGATTAGACTTAAATAATAAAAGAATAAAATTATAAAATGATAGAAATATAAAAGATATATAGATAAATAAAATTATGGTATATTTAATTAAAAATAAAATTATTTCTTTAATTATTAGTACACTCTATAATCATCTGAAAAAATGATTCAAAAGGATGGTCTTGGGTCAGATATATTGGTTTTATCTTAATATCTTCCTAGAGAAGGTATAGAGTGATGCTTAATTTACTGAACGACATCATGAATATCATGAAGCTTTACCAACAAACGTTAAAATTTACTGATGAAAACCTATTTCCATTTTTCAGAATATTTCTTGAATCTTTTCATATTCTCAAAGTCCTAAATATTTACGTTAAAAATTTCATTTACTAACTCTTTAGAATGAACGCATTTGGAAAACTGATCTTTCTTTATGAAGAACTAGATCCAACTAGGATTCACTTGAGGTATGATGACTGGTCAAACTTATTTGATTATCCAATAAAACATTGAAGGGATTACTGTCACCCTGAAGATTGTGCATTATATTAATGAAATTAGATAAAACAATAGGTATGACCTAAAATATTATGATCAAATACAATGAATTTTGTTTTGTAGAGGTTGATTCCTGGTGACATACTCTTATGGAATCAAATTATATAACCAACAACTACTCTAACTCATCAAAATATGACTTTCTCATTGATTCTCCATTTAAATTTCATATTTCTCTAGATAGAGTTCAGATAAAATCGTCAATATCACCTATAGAAAAAAATATCTTAAATATATGTGAATTGAGTCTGATGATATTTAAACATGGCTCTAGTAAATGTATAACTTATTAAATTTGGAACATTATTTTTTTCAATTTCCAAATCATATCATAGAAACAATTTTTTTCATTCAACTGATAGAATTTAAGAATCATAGAATTTTTTATTTATGTACAATGAGTCGAAATACACATTAGAAGGTTACCCTGATTGATGTCCAAGTTCAACTATAGCAAGCCTTTGCTCTTCTTTTGAAACTTCTATCCTCAATCCCAATGCATATATTTCTGTACATACAAAACCAGCAACAACAATAGATATATTTACAAGGGAGTTTCCACTGGAAATGGGAACCACTTCCTCATGTTGGTTTTTCAATTTATCCACTTTCTCAACATCCTCATCCAATTGAGCTAGATTCTCAATTCATTCATCTATCTATCCTTTGACATCAAAAATATTAATTAATATTCTTCTAATTTGAGGATGACCAAACTCTTTACATCTGGATTCGACTTTATATTCTTCATTCATGGGTCTCAAAATACCAATAGATATTACCATTCTATCGTCCCTATGAATTGTTTCCATCATTATTTTTTGTTCTTTTATTCCAAAATGGTATAGGCTACCCCCAGAATCACTCCAAATGTATCCCAAATTCCTTATAGTTTCATAATTTATATTATTAATATGATGAAATATTTTTCGTGAAGATATTTTTCATATTTTTCAAAATATGAATAATAAGAGAGAAAAAATCCTTCTATAAGGAAATAAGCCCATTATTTCTTCTTTATGACAAAAATGACACAATTATCTTAGCATATACTGACTAAAATTCAGATTATTATTGTTCAAAATAAAAAATAGAACACACATATCTTGATACAAAATTTTCTCTAACACAAACGTCCTAAGAACAATTAAGGATTGAATAAATATAATCAAGACCTTTTGATCTATTATAATTTATTTAGTCATTGTCTTTTAAATATTTTGATTTCCCAAAAGATAAAACATTATATCTCATTACATAATTTTTTTTCTCTATTATTTCATAAGTCAAAATGAGATTCACCCTTATGATAATACACCAAAATCCTAGCTATTTCTAATAATGAAATAGAAAATTCGTTATTATAAATTATAGAGATATCAATCCCTTCATCATCTACAAAACTAAAGGAAATATTTCAAAAAATTTATTTTAAATGAACTTAAAATACCATAGGAATATTACCATATCCGAAAATATATTCCAAACTATAAAATATAATAGAATTGACCAATAATAATTTTTTTTTGTCGTAACCATTCAAAATCAATTAACTTTCCTTGTATAAATTTTTGATACTTCACATGTTGGCAGACATTCTCACTTAGATCAACTTCATCAACTCTTGTTAATGTTTCCAATGACGATGATTTGACAATTGAATATTTTTAGGCTAGGGAATTGGAAAACCAAAATGAGAGATGGTCTAAAATCCAAATAATATTAATGGTGTAAGATAGTGTGTGGGATAATTTTGATATTTTAGTGACATGGTCTGATTTTCCAGTGATTGAGAATGTATTCAAATTTTTTAAAGGGGCATTTGAAAAAGAAAAAAAATGTATGAAAAAATGGATAATTTTAAAATTCATATAGAATTAACCATTTAAAATAAACTAATAAACATTTATTTAAAAATAAATATTCTTAACTCTCCCTTAATAAAATAAAATCTTTTAGTGTAAGTGGTTTAGTAAAAATATCAGTTAATATATATTCAGTATTTCAAAATTCTAATGATATATCCTTTTTAGAATAAAACCCATTAGAAAACGGTGCCTTGTATCAATATTATTAGTTAAAGAGTGACTAATAGTATTTTTGAAAATATTAATGGCAATATACTTATCATATTAAATAGTTATATTGTTAAAATTTAGTCCAAATCTATTATACTGTGTTTCATCAACAACACTTATGCACTGAAACTACCTACATATATATATTCTAATTTGGTTATTGATAGGGAAATTGACTGTTGTTTCTTAGATGACCATGATAGTAAATATTTTCCAAAAATTTTATTGGTTTCTAATGATTTTTTAGTCTAATTTACATCCTCCAAAGTAAGAATCTGAATAAGAAATTAAATAAAAATCATATGTTTTGGGGAAATGTATAAATTGAAAAATAGTTCCATTTAAATATCTAAAAAAGAGCTAAATATTTCATATCATGATCTATTTGTTTTTAAATCCATAAAGAGATTTAGTATGTTTAATAATAGAATTTGGATTAGGAGGGTTTTCAGAACATAATGGTTTCAAAACATAAATTTCATCCACTTTATATCTATTTAAAAAGGAAGATTTAACATCAACATGATATAATTTAAATTTCATATGATATGAATATAATAAAATAAGTCTAATTGATTCTAATCTAGCTATAGTTGCAAACGTTTCTTCATAATATATTCCATTATTCAGATTATATCCTTTAACTACTAATCTATTTTTGTTTCTATTTATGATTCCTTGGTCATCCTATTTATTACTAAATATAAATTTATTTCCAATTACTGGATAATTTGATGGTCTATCTACTAAATCCCAAGCATTATTCCTACAGTATTGGTATAGTTTCTCTTGCATCGCTAACAAAAAACATGTTCCTTATAAATATTCTTTAATAGACATAGGTTCTAAATGAGATAGAATGAAAGATAATTCGATTTTTATTTCAACAATAAATCTATACTTGACACATGTTTCTAGGTTTACAATAATAGTTTCTAATGGAATCTCCTTTAAGGATATAGAATATTTTGGTAAGACACTTTCTGGTTCTTCGGTTTCAAGTCTCATGTTTCCAAAATATTTGGTATTTTCATTTGTCTTATCATTCATTATAATGAATATGTTAGTTTCATCAAGCTTCATATGAACTGATTCATCAATAATCCTTTACATTTTATCGAACACTCTATAGGATTTAGAAGGAGAAGAATATTATAGAAAGATTCCTTCATTATATTTTGGATTAGGTTTACCAAGGTTATTATTAGTATTCAAGATATATACCCTGTGTCCAAAGACATTAATGTACATTAATTTAGGTTTTGTATTATTCTAGAGTTCACAGTGGGTATTTTTTATAATTAGTATAATTAAAACTCAATACATGCATTAGAAATATTTCTATTCAAATTAATTCCATAATAGGTATGATGAATCTATTAATTTAGCATAGTCCTTTCTATTTAGTAAATAATTATGTTTCTTCTTTCAAAAATTCATATTTTATGTGTTTTTTGTGGCAGAGACAGTGTGTTTAAAACCAAAATTTTAGAAAAATATAATTAAATTCTTGATTCCCAAGTTCTAAAACATTATAACCTATCAATGAATTTATTTAAAAAACCTATTTTATGTTGAACTATTTTGAAAAGGCTTTAAAAAATAGTGAATACCTCAATTTTTTGTTTTATAAAATAATCCCTATTAAATATTTAAAAATAATCTACTAAAAGATAAAAATTTAATATACCATCCAAAATTTCTACCCTAGGTGGTCTATAAAATCCATATGGATAAGTTCTAATGGTTTGGATGTATAAATTTTTTTAGTATATTTGAAATATGATTTGCATTGTTTACCTATTAGGGATGTATCATAGAATCAATCATTATCATATTTAATACTGGGTAAATAATGAATTAATTTTTTATAAGATACTTTATGTAATGTATATATATTGAAATGTACATGTCTCCTATACTATATACATGACTCATTTGAGTTTCTAGTTAAACAATTAACATTCAATTCACACAAGGAATTTAGATCAAGATTATAAAAACCTTCAATTCTATGTTATATAAATTTAAGAAATTTATCTTTGAAAAGTGAGCAGAAATAGTTAGAAAAAAATCAATAAGAAATAAATCATTACAATGTTAATAAATTATTATTAGATTATTCTTTATCCCTTGTATATAAAACACTTTGTTGTTTGAGATTGCCTTTGGATCTCAAATATGTCCAATTCCAATAATTTTTCCTTTTGAATTGTCACAAAAAGTGAGTAGACCTCCATCCATTTGCTTCAGTGAATTGAATGTTTTAGATTCTCCACTAAAGTTTCATGAACATCCATTATCCATATACCATATATCATTTTCATCTCAAATTTTCCCTAAAAATTAATTTAACCATATTTTTTTTGGTATATATATTTTCTTAGTTCCTACTGTGTCAGCAAGTAGTGATTTAGGAATCCAAATCTACCATATTTTCAATAATTTATATTACTTACATCCATTATATATTTGGAAATAAAAGACATTTTAATACAATTTATTTGGGGTTTTTTAAATAACATTTTTTTGTATAATGACCTATTATTCCAGAATAATAACATGTATCATTTTTTGAATTGGGAACAAATAATTTTTTTATCAATTAGATTTTTCCCCTTCTCTTTGTTACATATTTTTGTCTTTTAATAACAATATTTCCAATAATTTAATTATGATTTTTCTATATTTTTTTTGACATGATAGAAGAACTTTTATAAGATTCTACATTATGATGCTATGTTTTTATTCATTTTTCATGATCAATATAGTTAGATGTAGATAAATTGGTTTTTTGAATTAGTTATGTATTGAGTTTTAACATAGTGTCTCTTTATTATACAACAACATTGTGAATATTATTTAAAGATTTATGCTTCTTTATTAAGGATTCATATTTCTCTTTGACCATTGAGAATTTTACAACTAATTATTATTTGAGAAGCTTGAATATTTAGAGGCATATAAGTAATAGGATTGTAACTATTCTTCTTATTTATCCATAAAGAACATATTTTCTTCATGATTTGGTGGATTTTTCTCTGAATCATATTTTTAAGAGCTACTGGATTCTTCATATATAGCCCACATAGAATTCATTTTTCTCTTCTATTTATGTTCATAATCATATTTCTTCTGATATTTATTTTCAGTACATCATTCATATTTCAATTGGGGACAACCGGGTTAGATGTGACCCATCCATTTATATTGTAAACATCTTAATTCTCTAGTTTCTCATTCATCATTATGAAATGATTTTATAAATCCAGTTTTTTCTTTTAGAATTTTTTAAACTTGTTGTATAGATAATCATGTTCCATTTTCGAGTCTAAATTGTCAATTTTTTTTCCTGTTTTGACAAGTGGTTTTGATTTTCTTTTATGATTATGAGAAATCAGTTTAGGGTTAGTGTTATCCCTTCTCAAAATCATATGATATTTAGCTTCATCTTTCATTTCTTCTTTGTACATCACCCATGATGAAAATTAGTTCATTCATAGTCAAATTATTGAAAGGTAATTATTATCAAATAACTACAGATATTATATTCCATTTAGAGATATGTACTCTTTGTACATTGGATACTTGATCAAATTGGGAAATAAGACCTCCCAAGGAAGTAATATTGTTGAAAATATCTATTAACTATCAATTCATTTGAGTTATTCTTTCACCATAAATAATTATGAATGTGCCAAACTTTAGTTTTGTGTTATCATACCTCATATATCAAATTCTTTATGTTCCTCCATATGGTATATCTATTGTCGGCCACATTTCATCCTCAATAGGGCACTGCGATACTTGATTGAATTCATTTGGTCCATGTACACAAATTATAGTATTCATTTCCTTGGAGTTTTTGTCACATCTAGAATATGTTGTACCATTCCAAGTATCTCGTTTCTTAGGAATTACATAATGATTTATGTTATATAAATAAATTTAAATCCCAGATTCATTAGATAGATGATCACTCATTATTTCTTGCATCCACAATTGTCACAAAAAAAATACAGAGCATGAATCATAGACAAACCTTCTTTCAGATCAGACATTTCCAAATTCTTTATATTGACTTTTGAATTTGGTCATTCTAGTGTTTTTATCACAAAATATCACATTATAAGACAATTTTAGGTTGAAAAAAATAAAAAGATACCCATGATGTGGTGAATTGGGTTCTTTGGTAATCTTTATTGACTATGGATTTTAAATATCTTTGCAATTTGTGTAGATATGCATAGTTCTCTTCTAAATGAAATATGAGAATCATATAAACATAAAATAATAACACAATAATTTTTATACTACTTCGAGGAACAAATATCACATATTCCACTACACCAATGTTCTTTATATGAGATTGGTGATTTTAACTATAATGGTTCTCTTATCACAAGAACTTCAAATCTATAACGTGGTGCAGGATGTTGACACCTTTACAATATGGAAAAATAGGGAATTATGGTTTTTTAATAGGGAATCTATTATCCAAAGCTTAAAAAAAGAATCTAACACTTTTACCATAACTAATTATGAGAATTTGGAACTCCAATAAACCAATTTTTGTTTCATTTTTTGATTGTTTGAGTTGAAATTCATAGTATTAATAACAACTACCAACAAGTGGATCTTCCTCAATGATAAAAATCTTTAAGTTGTATTAGATTCAATGAATTCTTTGTCTCAAAATATTTTTAGGAAAGAATAACAACAAACAAGAATCATTAGTTACAATATTTTGAGGTTAAAAATGTTGAGCATCAAGGTATAAACACTCTTAGAAAATAATTGAGATAATTGATCTTTTTATCAATTCTGTAGAGATTCAAAAAAATAATGTAGTTTTATATTCTAAGTATCTTAGTTATCATATTTCTAAAATACTACATTAATATAAATTGATATATTTTCTTTGAGTTGAGAAGTTCTAAGAATTTTTTCTAAAAGATTGCATATATTCAAATTTGAATCTTCTAGGGGAGTTACAACTTCCATTATGAATAAGAATTATTTTCTATATTTAATATGATTCTTTGAATCAATAATAATGAACCATTAATAATTCATGCTATATATTTCAATTGATATTTATTTCTATCAAGACTATTGCATAAATCTCAGATAAATATATCGAATTAAATCTTAGTTGTTGAATAGACTAACATAGGGTTGAACTGTGTAGTGTAAGGTTATATTGTGTACTTTAGGGTTCCATTTCATAGAATAGGGTTCAATTTAATAACATAGGGTTCCTTTTCATAGTTTAGGGTTCATTTACATAGTTTTATGTTCCTTTTCATACCATAAAGTTCATTTTATTATTGTTCCAAAACAATACATTCATCTGAGCATAAAAAAGATCAAAATTAATGTTGGGGTGAGAATTCATTTAGTCAACCTTCTAGCATATAGTTTTTTTCAAAGGTAGGGTTGATTAACTTTATATTCATTCTATGAACATAAATATTGAACAATGATTCTAAACTTTATCATCGAATAGATATTCCATATGTTTATTCAAATGTAGGGTTTCCAATCCATATGTTTACTATTTAGTGTTCAAATGTTTATCTATACATTCATTCAACGAACGTTGGGTATGAAAAGTCTTTCCATAAAAAATCTCGTAGAATTGTATTATAAAAAAAATATACATATATTAACGATATATATATTCTAAAAAAATACCTAAAGGATATTTATAATAAAACTGACAAGGGAATTTGTGAGCATCAAAATAAATAAGATTTATAATTTATTGATGAGAAAATAAATTTCCAGCATTTTCCTTGAACTTTATGTTCATGATCACTACATTTCACTCAGATTGGTTTCATTATATGTTTATGAAAAAGATATTCTGATGAATAAGGTTAAACAAAAATGTTGTTATGAGAATAATATTCTAGTTTTAGGAAGAGTAAGATGAAACATTTAATTATAAAAATTTTTAGAAGGCGATTTATATTCTGAATCCAAAAATATTGATTAATAATTTCAAATCACAAATTTTCAAAATAATGTTTTACATATGAAAATTATATTAAATTAATGAATTAAATAAAATAATAAAACATCCATAAATAATAAATTATAAAACAATGAAAATATTAAGGATTAAAGAATTTCATACAACTAGTTTTTTAAGAAAAAAAATATTTTCCAAAGATTGTTTGAATTCAAATATATTTTAAATTATGTTTATATATATTTGTTTATTTTAACAATTTTTTTAAACATAATCATGTAATTATATAAATTAGGTTTTTATAGCATGATTCAAAGAGTGATAAATTATATTAAAAAGTTTCATAAAAAATTTCAATCCCCTTATATAAAAAAATATTTCTATTAAAACAAATATATAAATATGGTAATGAAAAAAATCATGTGTCATTGGTTCCAATTCTAAGGATTTTTCCAAAATAGAATTAACTTCATAGTTGACCACTCCATTGTTAAAATAAAAATTGACTTATTCTTTTGAGACATAAACATAATTATTTCACTATTCAGTGTAGTGGTGTATGCCTAGATACCTAAAATACAATATTTTTGATGGTTTCCAAATACGTTTTGGTCACATAGTGTTAGTAATTAACAATTTATTAAATGCAATCTTTTTTGTTTTGAGTAGGGTATAAACTTCCAAAAGTAGATAGTTCATTAAAATAATAATCATGTTTAAAACTAGAAAATTGAGGTATTCTAAAGTGACTTTCATATACATAATGTCTTTTATTCCATAATAAAAAAATTTCATAGTAGGAATGATTTTACAATTTGAACTTGGAAAAGAAATTCCTACCTAAATTATCCTTTTCACAATTAATTGAAATCCTAATTTTTTTATGAATTTAATTTTTTCCAAGAAGTTAACTTAAATAATTTTATTTTTTTATAAGAAAACTAGTGGATTATTTTAAAGTATTAACTTTATACAATACTAATTTAATTTTAATTTTGTGTATATCATAAGAAATTTGGGAAAACATATATCTTAAATCAATAGTATTATTTGACAAACACTCTAGATCAATTGAAATTGAATCATAGGATTTTTTATTTCTTTATATATTCATATTTATGTTTAATCATAAAATAATATTTATTAACATCATTATATGAATTTTTTCATAGTTATTGTTTTGTGAGAAAGAATATTGTATATCATCATTATAATCCACAAGACATAAATTCACCATTATATATTTAGTCTATTCACAATAGCTTGTAGTATATTTATCAATTGAAGTAGAATAATCACTCTAATTCTCCAGGATAATTTTTTTCCTTTTTCTATTACAAATGGGTTTCCATCATTCTTTGAGCAAAGGATAATCAGAATTTTTATAGATTTTATCTTTGTATTCAAATAATATATCTTCTTTAATCCCATTAATTATTGGGTATTGTTTTTTAAATAGTTAATAATGATCTAATAAAGTTTTACCAGATATTGGATAACATTAATTAGATGATTCATCCATATTATTTTTATGTTTAGCATCATTATATCTGATAGAAACATGATTTTTAGCATAAAATTTCATCTCAAATTCATTCATAATCAATCTTCAAATTTATTCTTTCATTCATAATAATTTAACTAGGTTTGATTGACCTATAAAAGAACATATTCAATTCCACATAGAAGGAATTATTTTATGTACTTTTAATGACTGGTGAAATTTTATAATTGGATCTCCCAAAGTGGAATCATTTTGAGAACTTATATCAATATATCATTCATCTAAGTGATGTTCTCATCATCACACATTCAAAAAATAAAGAATATTAATTTTATGTATTGTATCACAGTTGCATGATATTATTAGTTCCTCCAAATGAAATAGAAATAGTCTTCCACATTACATATATAGTATAACATTAAGAAACTCAATTATACTCATCAGTTCATAAATCACAAACAATACCATTCATTTCATTTGAATTAAAATCATATTACTTTTCAAGATAATAGTATAATGTTTTACATCATATTTATGAATTTAATAAGGAATTGCAACCTTAAAATAAAATAATATTCCATGATTTTTCTGTTAAATAGTCATGCATGCTATCCAAAATCCATAATTACCACCATTAATGTAAGGATTATAGATCATCGACATACCTACTTTATGATTAGCCATTTTGAGAGTTTATGTTGTCTGAGTCATTAAATAATGATTTTTATAGCCTAACGAATCCACTTATATTGAAAAAGAGTCCATACTTTTAATTAACATTATAGTATCAAAAGGGAAAAAATAATTAAGTATTTCAAAATGATAAATATAGTGATTGATAAAAACCTATTATATTAATTATTTTGGATCACGAAAATAGAACTCAATTTACAAGGATTTCCAAAAGGAGACCAATATCATACAGTGAAAAACCCTTAATACCACTTGACATGTCAGAATGACTATGATGAAGACACAAGATGGGGTGAATTGTGATTCTTTAAAAACAATTATAAAGTCCAATTGTCCCTCTTCATATGTAGTGATTCATTCCTTCTCTCTTAAATGAGTGGTATATATAAGTAATTAAAATAACATGGTGATGTATAATGGTTTAAGGTAAAAGGACCCCTTAGTACACCCTACCAAGGGCATCTCCATGATATTTTTTATTTTCTCTTCTAATTATTTTTATAGGGGACTTCTTAAATTGAGTAAAAATTATTGATACCTATACAATAATTCATTTACAAGGACATAAAATTATTTTACAGGGAAGAAAAATATCCACAACATAGTCATAAATGATTAAACTCCTCTACACCAAGACTGAGTCTGAGGAACTAAAACTCCAATAAAAAAATACATATTGTTTATATTGATGAAAAAAAATTTCTTATAAATCAAGTTACAAAAGATAGATGTGTTTGATCTTTAATAATTCTTAGTAAAAACAAAAAACTCTTCAACATCACAACGAGTTTTTTTTTAAAAAGTGTTAGAGAAAACACTATGAAGCTAAATATGCATGTATGTATCCATAGTGTAGCACTTAGAAACTATCTTTTGAACTAAAAACGTGGATTTAAAAATAACATATAATAGTTAAAAAAGAAAAAACACAAATAAAATTGATTTCATCCACCAGAATAAAACATGCTTGTCACCACAATTTAGATCTATAGGAAAACCAAAGTTTTATTTACAAGAACATAAATTATTCATGATAAGAATATCTATACATTTAAATAATTATTATCTTAGTATTTATCATAACGGTCAAATGGATTCTGGTAAAACATCTCCAGATTTACACCACAATAAATGATGAATATTTTAATTCAAATAAACCATTCATAGTCATAAATTCCCCTAGAAATAAGAACAATTTAATACATTGAGCATGATCCTATGAATCATTTATAAAATAGCTTAATGAGATATTAACATCCAATGAGGCCATTGTATAATACAAAAATAATTTCATTAATTTATAACTCCATTATTGATGAATTCAAACATAGGTTTTTTAATGTAATAATAATGATCAAAATTATTGTTGAAAAATTATGGTTGATTAAAAATTAGGTTCAATGATCCATAAGGGTTTCCTAAAATGTTGGGTTTCTTCAAAAAATATTATTACTTATCCATAATTTTTCCAAATTGTATGGTTCATGATCCTTATATTTTATTCCAAATATAGGGTTCTATAACCATAAGTTTACAAATAAATGGTATGTATGAACATTATTTAAATATTACTTTGAAACATGCACAAAAAACTTAGTAAGAAATATTCACAATGATTAATGAGTTTTAAGAGATTCTAGAATAAAAGTAAATATTTTATTGAATATCATCCTTTAATTTACTTAATATAGACATCATTCGTAACATAAATGTGGGTTTTTGAGGGCATAAAAATTAAAACAAAATGAAAAAAAACCATTAAATCAAAACATTAAAAACCATAATTAATACAAAAATTAAACATTTCAATGAATTTCAGAATGTTCTATGGAAAAAATGGTTATAAACCATACATAGTAAAGAAAATGATATAATGACACAACATATACCCATTAGAGTAAAAATAATTTTTTTTCATTGATGATAAAAAATACCATAAATATATATATATAAACTACTGAGGAAATTATTATTTTAATTTTTAAAATCACCTTTAATGAACAAAAAACCTTTTTGAATTCCTTTTATTTTAAATTCACTTTTAATAACGTAGAATGACCAAAATATTGTGAAAAAAAATTAATTTAAAATTATTATTGTTAACAAGAAATTTATTTTTCAATTAAATGATGTTCATGAATGGGGGTAATTTTTTCCTGCCATAATAGTTAAAAATAACATAAATCTTTCACGATTAAATTGTTATAAAAGTTCCTTATTTGGAGAATTATAGGAATATTCCTATATCATTTTTTTTGTAAAATCTAAATAAAAATTATTCAAAAAAGGAAAAAAGATTCCATTTAAATATTTTAACAAAAATATAAAATGGGTACTATTTTATTTTATAAATCATTTTGAAAAGGTTATAAACAATTTCAAACCTTCATTTAAAAAATATGGCTGTGGATGAAAATATGTTTTCGACAGAAGGGAGAAAAATGATTTCTTTTCCTAAAAACATTTTCTCATTTCATTTAACTACCAATGTGTGGAAAAATGGTACTAATAAATGAAAGTATCATTAATAACATGAATAGAATATATTAATTTATTACTAGGAAATGGACAAATAATTTCATTATAATGAAATTTATAAATAAACAATATCAATTAGAATTAAATTTTAAAATAAACCATTAGACTAAACATAACATTGAAGTGAGAATTACTAAATCGGTATATTATTGTTTTCAACTATTAATCCACATAAATGAAGTGGAAGTACAACATAATTTCATTATAAGTAATTATACCCACAAACATAGAATTACATAACCAATGATGTATATATTTAACCCATTAAATGGAAATTGATTTAAGAAATGACATACTTAACAGTACATATTGATTGAACATTATTTTACCACTTATATTGTGGTTTTAAATAGTTTATTACCTTACAAGATAAGATTATTAATATTTATAATATCATATACTATACTTTAATAACTTCCAAAAACTTATTCATCTGTAATAATTATTTATTTTCATTGTTTTGAGTGTTAATTTCCTTGTATTATTATGTGTGTTTCGACATTAAATATAAAGTTCTTGAATAGATTACATAGTTTCAAAATCTCCAGAATAATAATTTTGAAATAATTATAATATATTTAAATATATTATAATTTTAAAACCAATCGTGAATTATCATTTTGAAAAATGACGTCGGTTAAGTTCATGTACATTGTAGGTCGTACATACACATTAATAGTGTTTATATTTTCCAATGATCATTAAAAAATAATGTTCGTAATACATTGTCTTTATAGAATTAAAATAATATCATATATACCAAATAATTTACTTATATATATATATATAACTTTGATGTGGTGTGGTGAAGAAAAGAGAGTCACATTGCTTCATATATGTGGTAGTGCACACATATACAAATGAGGTTACCATATTTAGCTGACTGAAAATATATGAAAGGAACTGATATATTATAATTAATTAATGATATTTTTTTCATTTTTATAATAATTATTTCATTTATATCAGATATAATGATTAAATATTCTTTATCACCTTAAATGTGAAGAGTTAGTGAAAGATGAATCACATCGCTTTGTGAGTTTTGTTGTTCTCTGTACAACATGAGGACATTATCTGGACTAGAATAAAAAATTTAAATATAGTATATAATGAATCCATATAAATTCAAATTTTATAAATATCATATATATATATATAATTTATCTACATCAATATACACAAATGTGAATGGATGTAATGGATGAACAAATGTCATCGGCTTATGAGATGGTAGTCCACAATACACAAGAACAATGATTTCATAACCCATTTGATGGAAGTGGAGATGATTTCATATTATTTACTTATTATAATAACATCATAGTATATTTAATTTAACAATGATATTATATCATCATGGGTGAATAAACACTAGAGTTGAGAAAATACATTATATAAAGATGCTTCTTGATGAACATTAATTTTTATTCAGGTATCACCTTAGGTTTTCACTAAATCCTTCCTAGTGTTTTTTATCCCAAAATAATGATTCAAAAATAATTGAATGGAATCAAGTATTTTATATGGTTAGGTGTTTTCTTATACAATGTGTTTCAAATTAGTTAATACAAGAGTAGTGGGGGTGTAATTTTATAAGCTAGGTGAATGGCACAATTATAATTTTTTGAAAAGATTTTGGCATGAAATAATTTTTACAAGGACACTAGAATCCAAATTGTTATATACTATAATATATAATATATATAAGGTTAAATATTTCCTGAAAATTGGTGTTGTACAAGTTGTTATTTCATTTTCAACCCATACCTTATTCGTTTAACCCCCAATAAATCAATTTATACCTTAGCCACTATAATGAATTTGAATTAATTTCACTATTGATTATTGTCCAAAAACAAGTTTACCAAGTATGGAAATATAAATTTTTTTGATTCAAAATAATTTATCTAATTTTTTAAATTAAATTCATATAATTGGAAATTTTTATTTTTAAATTTATCATGCTAAATTGATGAGAAAGCGATTTTTAAAGAGAAAATGTTCAAAAGTGTATAATGTTTTATATCAAAATTAAATATTAAAATAATTAAAATTAACTTAGTGAAAATAGTTTACATATAATTTAACTATTTTTACATCAAACGTAATTAAAAATATAATTTAAAAATATAAATAATTTAAATGAAAATTCAGTTTTCAATTAAAATTTATTATTATTCATTATACATAAAAAACCAATATTTTCTGAAACATACATAAAATTCACTATAATATTATTTTGGTATTTTAATTTATAAAAGTGAGTTTAATTTTTCAAATAATTTTTTTAAATGTACTAAAAAATAATTTTAAATTATTTGGGTAAAGAATGATTAAATGGTCTTAAAGATAACTACAGTTTATCATAATGAAATTTCCCCTAATATAAATGATACTTATTTTATTCATAATTAATAAATTAAAAATTAATGTGTATAAAATATATATATATATATATATATATTCCTATTTTGTTTACTATTATTCATAACTTCCATTTAAATGTATAAGTGATAACTATCACATAAAATACAAATATTTTACTAATATGTCATGTTTCATTTAAACACTATGTGGCATGTAAATAATGATAATCTTAGTTATGTGTGTAATAATAGTTATTAAAGATTTTTATTTAATTTATTAAAAACTATATTATAAAATAATAGGTTTTTATAATTTCATTAAATCTCAATTTTGTGTGTTACATAAATTATCAAATATAATATTTTTTTAGAATTATCATATTATAAAAGATATTTTGAATTTTACTTAATAACCATTGATATCAAATAAATATTTATTTAGAAATGAAATGTTCTTCACTCTCCTATGTTTTCTCATAAACCAAATATATTAAACATAAAGGAATAAATAAAAAATGAGTGGGTTTCTTGGAAAACATGATAACCCATGGAAAAAATTTTCTTAAATAAATATAATTTTACCCTAATTTGAAAAATATATCTTTAAATCAAATGAAAATTAGTTTAGCTTTTGAAATAAAAAAATTTCTTTGAAAAATATTTTTGAATAATTTATTGGCCATGTATGTTTCTTTGGTACAATATCTTTATAAAACCAACATAATAATCCTTGGAGTTAGAATAACCATATTCTAAAATTCAAATATTGTTCTTCAAATAACATATTCATTACCCAATTAATTTGAGAGTTATACAAGTATCACCTACTCATAAAAAATTTCCAAGGACAATAATATCTATAAAACACATATAGAAATTTATTTCCATATTTAAAATATCCTTTTCAACGTGTAATTACATCATTATATTAATATGATATATCCCAATACTATGTTCCAATATTTTTTAATGTACATCTAAATTTAATATTTAAAAAACCTCTTTGAGGTTTTATTTTGTCTCAATCTTAGTTATCGAGCCTTAAACTGACTATGTTTTTGTGGGAAGAAGTATGAAAGTTGATCCAAAAATAATAATTATTAGATTCTATGTAGTTGATCTATGTGGTGTGTAATATGATTGGTTATTGTTACATGTAATATTAGGTTGATATATAGTGATCTTAATAGAATTGGTTTAGAGCCACTAACCATTCAATCAAAGATTCAGAATGGTGGAAAGCTTCAGCATTTCCCTTTCCTTTATTTATGAGCACTGTGGCCTAGAGAGGAGGTATCAGTTGAAAGGACCTCGGGGTTGTATTTGGTTGGTTCTAAAGAATTTTATATCTTTGAAACATGGATATAGCCTACAATATAGCCTAAATATATACTTTCTAGGTTATGTGACATGTTGTATTTTAATAATCCATAATCCCTATTATGGTGAAAAATATTTTCCCCATGAACCTATCCATTATATTTGTAAATATATTGACTGAGAAGGATACATCATTGTCTAGGGTTATTTTTTCATGAAATCAGTGGTATAAAAAATGGTTATAGATGTTTCACTGTGGTATTATTTTTCTCACACGATCTCAAATTTTCATGCACTCCATATGAATGGGTTTTTAGGCCATATTTGTTCATGAACCATAGCTGACCCAAAGATATTTTTGAATGTAAAAAAAATCCAATTTTCATCAAATTCAACCTTTATGTTCTAGTTATCCTAACATGGTGATATAATATTTTACTTGGAAACTACTGATTTCTCACCCTGAACTAGAATAATGATTAACTAGATCTTGGTTTTCAAGGCATATATTTTTAAGAAATGACTATCTAATCAATGTATTGGATGTTGAGGATATATAAGTATTGAATCTACATTTGAATATGGTGATCTATAATAACCCCATAAAGTATATTTTCTATCATTCTAGTATAGAAACAATTATGATCATATTGGAACACCATGTGCATACCCTTTATAATCGAATAAATAACATTGATGAAAAACACTATGAATAGACCTACAATTGAAACATCGAGTCCATTCACATTGTGACTATTATTATTTACACCCAAGAGGTGATTCTACCTTTGAAATTATATTTATCATGATGACTTGGTATCATGAATTTATGCATAAATATGAAATGTATTGATTTCCTCATGTAGGACTACATAGACTACTAACCAGTTAATAGAAATGTAATCATCAACATAACATCCCATGTATTTATAAAATAAAATAAAATTAACATCTATTAATATTTATGAATAATATATTAATTTTTCATTAAATAATACTCTTTTCCAAAATAATACTTGACATGCACCAACGGGTTTCTCTGAAATCTGATGTTGCACAAAATACTGAGTAATATAGTAAAATTATAAAATAATATTATTATTATTTTAAATGGTAGTTAATTCCAACCTATTTTATTGGGATTAATGAATATAAGTAACTAAAATATTATTATAGATGTTTATTAAAAGTTGTTACATTTATCCAACAAATATTAGAGGATTAAACTTAGAATGAATCCAATTTTAAACATAAAATACTCTAATATTTTTAAAAGTGTTTTACATTCTTTTTATAGTGAACCATTATTAAATATATCTTCTTCCAATTTTTATATTATATTTTTCAAAATTAAATCTTCTTTTGAATTGAAAATATACAATTTTCTTTGTTTCAAATTTTGGTATTTTTGGGATAAAATTAATATTTTAATGAATACTGAAAAATACTACATTTTTATTTCAAAAAACTATTTTCATCTAATATTTTGTATTTATAGGTTATCATTTGAATTGTATTTAAATTATATTTAGATTAGGTTTTTATCATTTATTCCAATATTGGTCATTGGAGGTAATTTGACATTTAAATTTGATATAAATACATGCTAATATTTTGATGGTTTTTACTTCTAAAAAAACTTGTTCTCTTTCTATAACAAAAATAATTAATTTAAATTAATAATTGAAACTAAAGTGTTTTGAATTTAGAAAAAATGACTCCATATTTGGAATCAGAACCTCCAAATTAGGTAAATATGGCCTTTTTTGAAATGATGAATAGTCACTTTAGTAATTATTTTTGTTTACCACATTTAATGGGTAAATCAAGTAAATAAGGGTAAAAATAATAATAAAATAATTTAAAACTACTCTAAAACTTTTCTGATTCCTATTGGATGATATATATCTGACCAAGAGAACCCTTGGAACGAAACTTTGGCCTTTAGAAGTAACATGGGAGAAATTTTGACAGTTATAACTTTTAATTTAAAGAAAAGGAAAATTTGTTATAAACATAAATTTTCCTAATAAAAAATTACAATACTCGTTAATATAAGTGATATCTTTGACTATGAATATTAATTTGAAATAAAAAAATATTTCACACAACATGGTAATTTAAAACTCTTTTTCGCTCTGCTTATATCTCTATCCTGATTAATGGTACCCCTAGAGGTTTCTTCAATTGCTCAAAAGGTGTTAGGCAGGGCAACCCACTTTCTGCTATCCTTTTTGTTATTGCTAAGGATTACCTTAGTAGACTTCTTAAAAATTTGGTTGATCATAATATGCTTAAACCCATACAAGTTTCCTGGTACTTAAATTACCCTACCCACCTTTTATATGCCGATGATATTATTTTATTCATTAAAGGGGATCAAAAAATATTCATGTTCTCAAGCATGCTATTTCTCACTATGAACAAATTTCAGGTCAAGCAATTTCTTGGAACAAATCATATATCTTTTTTGGGAAAAATTTTCCTGTAAGAAGGAAATCTATTATCACCACTTATCTGGGTATTAAAGAGGGGTTTTTACCTTTCATTTAATTGGGTGTTCCAATATTTTGGGGTCGGCCCAAAGAAACCTATTTTGCTAACATCATTGATCAAATCACAAATCAACTCTCTAGATGGAAAGGGAAATCCCTCTCCATGGCTGGGAGAATTTGTTTGGTTAATTCGACCATTGTTTCTAAAATGGTCTATTCCCTTATAGTCAATAAATGGCCCGCCAACATCTTTAAAAAAATTAATACATATTTTATAAAATTTATTTGGTCTGGAAGCATCTTTGAAAGGAAGCTAGTTACAATAACTTGGAAATCTTGCTGTAAACCCATTGCTAATGGTGGTATTGGCTTAAAAAATTTAAAGTGGTTCAATGATGCTCTTCATGACCACCTCACATGGCACATTATTAATTCCACTTCTAAGGATACTGAATTCCTGAACCATAGATTCCTCTTTAAGCTTTTAAAAGGAATTTTAATTTCATCAACTCATCCATATGGCCTTCTATCCGGGACTCTTATCACAATATCATGCAAAATTCTAGATAGATAGTCAGTGCTGATTCTTCCATAAATTTTTGGTGTGCCAATTGGCATGGTACCCCTATGATATCCTTGTTACCCTCTAATAACCCTCCTGAAGATGCTAATCAGACTATAAAGGAGGTCTTACAATCGTGCCAACATGATCTCCCTGATAATTTTGCTCAAATTATTGATAATCATCCTTTTTCTACTGATGGTGATTTCTTGTTTGGGAACCTTCTACCAATGGAATTATTGATTCAAAAAATTATTATAATCATAATTTCTCTGAAAATGACTGTAGTTTTCTCTGGGTGAATCATTTTAACAAACCCTGGATTAAACCTTCTAGGATCACCCTTATCTGGCGCATTACCCATAATAGATTACCAACAGAAACTGGTCTTCAAACTTTTGGTTTTCAACTTTTCTCTAAATGTCGCCTGTGTAATCAGCATAGGGAGGATGTTAATAATCTTTTTATATCTTGTGCGGCGGCCTCTTCTATTTGGAATTATATTTCTGAATTATTTAATTGCAGATGGTTTTTTACTGACTCAATTTCCTTGTTATTAAAAAATTGCACTAGACATGATGTTTCTCTGTAGATTAATTTTTTTTTCTGGCGGTAGTGGAGGAACTTCTTCATGAGATCAGGTACATTAGAAATTCTCTCATTCACAATAATCACTCTCTCAATCTAAATGCAGGGAAATCTCGGATTCTTCTTGCGGCTCCTGAGGCTGCCTCAATTCAAAAAGACTATTGCAACAACTCGATTGGTGACTTTGAGATCCTTCGTCATCTCCGTGTTCCTGACATCTATCCAAATCCCAAACACTCATTTGAAGTGTTCTGGAAATCACCAATGCCAGGATGGATCAAAGTGAATGTTGATGGAGCTTCCAAAGGCAACCCAGGCCCTGCCAGTTGTGGTGCTATCTTCATAGATTCAGCTAGCCAGTGTCAGGGCTGTTTCTATGTTGGATGTGGTCACTCTACATATTTGGAGGTGGAAATGCTGGGGGTCATTCATGCTGTTGATCTTGCTCTCCAAAGATGTTGGAGAAAACTATGGATTGAAAGCAATTAAACCACTATCATTCATGCCATCTGGAATGGAAACATTCATCTGGCTTGGACACTTACCACTCGTTGGATGAATTGTCTAAACTTTCTTCATGGGATCGATTATATAGCTACTCATTCCTACCATGAATAAATTGTGCCTTGGTCTCTCCCCAAAGCATTACCTTTAAAAAAAAAAGTAAAATGAATTGTAAAACATGAAATAATTGATGTTTTATAAAATTATTAATATACTAAATTATCTAAAAATACTAAAAATATTTTAAAGTTTCAAAATTTCTATGATAAGTTCTTCAAGTTTATTTTTTGTCTAATTATGGGATATTGACCTAATATAATTATAATTAATATCCTCTTAATAATTAAAAATTTATTACTATAATTAAGGGTCAACCAAAATGATAAGGTTTAAAATAAAATCAATAAATTTCTAAAAAATATTGGATGAGAGTACTTTTACCTATCCTCATCTTATATTCTACATATCCCATGTTTTTTCCATCTTTAATAAAAAATTAATTTATATTATTTTAATAATTTAAGAGTTTACAAGGGTTCCACTTTCCTTTCCAATTAAAAGGAATCCTCTTTTCTCTAATACTCACACATGAAGAACCCTTTGTTTCACCCACACATTGACCAAAAATCTTCCTAGAAACCCTCCTATTAATCTAGAAGTCTCACTTGGGAAAAAAATCCTCCTATAGAAGCCTTTTGATATCAACCAAAAGTAGTTACCCGATTAAGATGTAACACCTTCTCTCATGCTTTTTAGTCTCATTTCCATTCTCTACTACCTAAGAATTTATTACTATATGATTTAATAAAAACCCATGTTTCCTAAATATACTAGGATGTTGTTATTCTATATTTTTGATCTACACATACACACCCCTCTGTTTAATGGGTAACGAACATACTGTTTATGTGTATTGTGATCTAAAATCTCACGAAATGATGATTTTCCAATTTTTCCCTTACACATCTAATGGTGACCATTATAATGGATACTAATTTAAATGTGAAATATATTATATTTATCTTTTCTATTTTCTTCTATAATTATTACTTATAACATACCTCTATTCTTTCAATGATGTGAAAATACGATAATTCCTTTTAAGGATGTGTGGACTACAACCCCCTCAAAGCAATATGACTTGTTCCCACTATACATGTAATGTATTAAGGATTGTTTTATTAATACTGTGAGACATACATGAAATTAATATAACATGAGTATTATAATATACAAACCATTTGATTAATTTTCTTTGAATATGACAAATAAATGGATATAACATTCATGTGTACGAATGGCCTACTATCTTCATAAACAATGAATTTCATTTTTTATCTTCAAATATTATAGGTATTATAAATACATATATAATGGATATATATGATATTTAAATCATGAATAATATTATGGAGATGATCTAATTTTAACTAAATGGAAAATTTATATCAAAACAAGTTTATTTTCAACTCAATTACTGAATATCGACAAAATGTCTGATATGAACAAAAATGATTAATTAATTTTTATAAAATGGTAATAAGTGGTATAAATAGAATAATAAACTTGAAAAAGTTTCTCCAAAAGGTATAAATTAACACATGTTTATTATTCAGGAACATAATAATTGTATGTGTCGAGTCAGATGCAAGGTAAGGGAATTCATCTCAATCTCCTTTTATTGAGGCATATTTTGATAATATACACCCCCTTATTTTATAATTTGTACAGTAAAACCCAATGACATTTAATTTCATTCAAAGGGAATCCTTTTTCTACGAATCATTTTACTAAATGAAAAAATGAATGTTTTTAACATATGTCCTGACAATGAATTCTCCATTGACGTAACTGCTATTTTATATTTGGATTCCTCTATAAGAATTAATGTTTTTTTAAAATGAAAATAAATCCTATATTCCATTTTTTGGTGTTTTGATATTGAAAATTATTTTGAAAGTGGATTTACTATTTCAATATCTTTAAATTATTTCTCATTATTGTAAAATAAATGTTAATAGTGAAATGATAATAATTTCAATCTTCAAGTGTTCTAATTATATAATGGAACATGGACATTTTATGGGTGGTTATGTGATAAACCAAAGATAGGTGGTTATGCGATAAAGAAACTGTAGTTACTTCCTTGATAAACCATGGATGTGTTATTATGTTATAACCTCCAATGCATTGGGTATGGAAGTCGGTAGTATGGCTATTTTATTTGTAATAATGATATGTGTATAAGTCGACCATATAGTTACTCCATTTATGTATGTTTATGTACTAAGATACCTTTTATATGTTATGTGTGATTTCTATGGGTTTTATGGTAATATTTTGTTTAAAAAATCATAATAAATGAGATTATATTTATTGAAAAATATTTACTACTTCATAAACATGAGAAGTATTAAATTGTTATATTGTATTCATTATTTTGATGTTTTATAAATGATAAACATTTTCCTTATTTTTATATCCTTTACTAATCTTTTTATGCCCATCATAATCTTTTAAAATGTTTTTACAGGGCTTAAAGATGAGTAAGAGAAAGGATTAAGTTAATAATATTTTTATCAGGAAAAGAAATCCGGTTTTATTTTTAAAAGGGTTTCCTTTGGTATAAAAAATTAATACTATATTGATAGTATATTTTTGAATTACTATGGGATGATATGTATTAATAATGCCATAATTCTGAAAAAATATAAACCTGAAAGATCCTTGATGTGAATTAATGTCAAATTATTGACTTATCTCAAGATTTTGTAATGTTTTAAGGCCGGGGCCTTATAATCTAGTCATGTTAAACTGATAAATTGTGGAAATGTTTACATGTTAATGATTTTGGGATAGATTTATAAATAGAACAGAATTTTTTAATTTTTTATAGTAAATTATAATCTGAATCAATTAAATATAAATGGGTTTATAAATTTTAATTTTATGAATTGAAGATATTTTCTTATGAAGACATATCAATAATTATTTCTTCTTGGATGAGTTAATTAATTTAATATATTTTTCCTTGAAAAGAAGATGTTGTGATTTATTACATAGGCTATGAATTTTATAAGATTGTTAAACCATATCTTGTTATGAAATATAGTACGGAATGGTGTCTCCTGGAATGATATGTGAAACATGAAGGTATAGTTTTGGTTATGAACTCTTATTGAGGGTGTGATGCATGGTATTTGATACATCCTCAGGGTAGGATGCATGGGGTAAATACTACCTAATGTTCATATATATGGCCACATGATGCCTGAGGATGAGATTATAAATTTTCCTAGGGTTGCGATCATTTTTTCAAGATATCTAATTTCTGATTAATCATCATATGGAAAATATTCTAGTTACTTTGGTGTCCATATGGATATAGGAAGATCCAATTTGAGGCTAAGATACCCGACGTGATGTTGAATCAAATTTTCCTAACCATAAGTGTCAACCTAGAGATCATGGGTATGTGGGTTTATTTCAAATGTATTATTATTTGACAATATTAATAAACATGTTTATTTATTTACTTCATTGTAAATATACTCAAATGGACTATTTTAGATGTGGTTGGTTGTGGTATATGGATTTGTAAACACACCCTATTTAGTCCACCATTTGGTAACTGGGATTATTTCATGGTTGTAGGTATGGATAAGAGAAAGGGACATTTCATTGATTGATTGTTTTCTTGATGGGTAGGAGCATAGGGAAGTTCCCCATATTGGGATCATCACATTTATGTTGGTATTATTTTAATTCATCTATTTATCCTTTTTTAAATGACTTTTATTACATTATTTAGATTCATTCAGAATGTTATATATATTATATTATTACTAGGATTTTATATTCTCCTTCATTATACTATTATACCTTTTTGACTATTATTGTTTTTTATTTATTCTTCGTATGTTATTGAAATACTATACTATAGGGTATAGTCTCCCCACTACATACCTTATACAATCACTATTACTTGGTATCCTTTGGTTTATAGGGTGGAGGGCCTGAGGTCACATAATAACATGGATCGCTTATATGAAGCTGTATCGGGTAACAAACGTTACAATGTTGTATCAATTCCAGGCTTCTTTTCTATCTCCACAATATTGGGGAATGGTAAGATGTAGACAAGGATATATTGGGACCTGGTAATATTCTTTTTCATTGGAGGACCTAACATGTATATGGTGTATGTTTTAAGTGGTAAATGATTGTATTAATGTTTATTCTATTTTCCAACTACAATCTTGATGATATTTTACCATGGGTGATTCACATAATGATTAATGTTATTTTTGTTAAGATATTACTAATCAGAAGACACTGCATGAGATGAGTATTCATGCATCAAGGTTGGAGCATATGGATATATTTTTGCAACCATTTTTCTTTGTAGGAAAATATTTATTGCATTTGGTATACCTACCCATTTGAATTGAGAAATGAAATTCCTTGATATAGGTGGAAAAAATGAAATCAATAAAAATGTTATATTTTTAGAACTCAAATGTAAAAATATTTATAAAGACACCGTGGATTATTTGTTTTCTATTTTTTCACCATTTTAGTTTGACCATATTTTTAACTAGTAAAATAAAGATTATGTTAACCATTATAAAGAAATTGACTACTTATAACCTTGGAATTGATTACCAGGAGAGTAGTTATCTATACAGTCCTAATGAATATGTTCCGGAACATCCTTCTACTCTTTATAATTAGTTATAATACTACATCAATAACATATTATTTTGGTTAATGTGATACATTTAATGATATGTTGTTTTTACCAATCCATAATTATTAGAATTGATGAGGCATTTCCAACATACACGTCTACAAACATTAACAATATAATAAGGCCCTTATTCAACAATTTTATGGATTGAGTCAGTCCAAATGACCATTATGAACCCTAATACACCAAAATATTTGTATTTAAAGCCCAATACATATAATATATGTTTACTATCCTAGTATTCATGATAAATTCTAGAGAAAAATGGGTAGTATGAGGTGTTATAAGAGAATTAATTAGATATAAAATTCATTATACACTTATATCAAAATACTTTTAGGGATAAGAGGGATAATGACTTAATAAAAATAAAAATTCATGGAATTTTAGTGATGTAATGTTATATATGCCTCACCAACTATCAGTTATATTATCTATACTTTGATACTAATTAGGTTTCCTAAAAGAGATGCTCCTATGATTGTATTTTTTATTAGATAAGGTCATTGGTAAAATTATTTCACCAAAGAAGCCTTTTGAATCTTTTGAATCATGCTCCCATCACAGAATGTAACTGGATTGAGTCCCAAATTAGTTTCTAAAGAGTTTCAATAGGTGATCAAGGATATCTTATTTTGGTGGAAGGAATCACTTCTATGACTGTTTTATCTAGAGATATAGCAGAAATAGAATACATGGAAGTGTAATTAAAAAAAATCTAGTAGCATGACGTAGATATTCCAGTATAGAAGGGAAGTCCACAAGAAAAAACCATTTAATTTCACCATAGGGGAGTTGACTGATTGTAGTATGTTGTGACATCTATCAAATTTAACTTCTCTGTTGATTATAAAAGGTATAACCAAATTATATCGAAGAACACCTATCCCCATATATTTATAAATGATCTCATTGATAATCTAAATTGTTCAAGGATTTTATACATGATTGACTTGACATCAATGAAACATCAGTTTAGTGTGATATAATCTCAAATACCTCTAATGGGTCTTATGAGTAAATATGGATTATAGATGTTCATGGTGATATAATTTGACTTGAAAAATGAATTAATGATATTAATTACGGTGATGAATTAGTTCTTTTAGCCATTCTAGGATTAGTTAAAGGTTGTTATTTATGAATACATCTTGGTGGACTCATAGTCTATAAACGATCATGAACAACATATTGAAATCATTTGGATTACACTGAGAGATAATCATCATAGAGAGAATCTATCTAAATTTTGTTTCTCAGATTAAGTTATCATTTATTGGGCCATTTAATATCTTAGAATGGAGTGGATGTAGAAAAAAATAAGTTTTCCATAATAGTATATTTAGTGAATAAATAATGTCTTAAATATCTGGTTAGTTCTAGGTAAAGAAGAAAATTATCTACATTTCATCTCATACTTCTCCAATATAGAGGCCCTGATATCCATATTGAAAATAAAAGGGTTTAGTTTCTTTGTCACACGACTACAAGAGAGTATTTCAGTAGATAAATATAATATTCACCTTACCATTAATCATCACATTTCTTATGTTGGGAAGAAAATATACCATGTATAGTTACACATTCTTAGTTGGACATGGATCCGTGCTGATATATGAGGACCAAGTGTCAACTTATGGATCCCAACAAATGATACCACATAATAAGAATTAACCTAACATTGAACTGGATTTAGTTATTGTGGTAGATTTCTTGAGATTATGGATACAATATCTTTTGGTCTCAAGGTTTATGGTGTATGTAGAGTACAATAGTATCTTAAAAAACATTACTCAGTTTGACTCGAACATTTATCATAAGATGGGGGTCAAGTTTCTGTAGTCTTTCAACAACGATCAACATTAAACTATGGGAAAATTAATTATTTTTGTTAATGAATTTAGTTAGATTATGAAAATAGAGGAGGTGAAGGAGGCTTTTAATGAGTAGGGATAGATGTAACTCATTCTATACATGAATATTGATGTTTACACGTCTCAAGGATTAATAGATTTGACATCGACATCTGTATCATCCTAATTTCTATACCTGATTAGAATACATAGGTTATTTGATATCGAGGCCAAAATTTATATGGAAAAATTTATATGGTAGTAAGTTAAAATTAGGAAGGCCTATTATAAAAGGTTATTTTATTATTACGTATGGATGATTATTTGTTTCTATTCCCTTACACAAGGAGATGATGATGTATTTTTATGTTTTTAATCGGAGGTATATCATGGAATGATGAAGATGTATAATGATCTTTGTAGAAAATAATGGGTTCCATTGATGACAAATGATATAATGAGTTTTGTGGTTGGATTTTTTAGTTTTCTGTAGGTGAAATCTACGATTTAGAGGCCTAATATATCATTTCACTCTCAAACCATTCTCGAATGCAAGTAGGATTATGTTACTAATGAATATTTGACAATATTAAATAGGATACCCTACATGAATGATACAATATAGGTGATCTTGTATGAAATCATGAAGGTAGAAAAATTCTATCCTATCTATGAGAACATCAATTCCAATGATCTAAGTGGCCTCTACATTCAAGAAAGAGTTCTGCTACAATGGTTTTTGAAAAGTATAATTTCATATCTGGATCCCCATTTCACATCTTATTTCTGGAAGGGTGTTCATACAGCCTTGGGATTGCACGTTCATCTGAGTACAACCTTACATCATCATACTGGAAGCTAATTAGAATATATAATTCAGTTTTTTGATGTTTATTTGTGAGCTAGTGTACTTAAAATTGGATGTTCTTAGTATTTTAATATTGCATTCGTGTATTTGAATATTAGAACATCATTCATATATTGAAACAAGCTCATCCTATTGAGGCCTTGTGTGGTAGGACATGTTAGTCTCCTCTTTACTAGTTAGAGGCATGTGATTCTATGATCATTAGACCTAGTATCATTATATATATGTTTTACCACAATAGTTGTATTATAAATATTTTTTTGACTATAAAGAGCTATCCTAAATCATATGATAGAATTTAGATATGAACTCTAGAGTTTGAGGTTGGTCATCATGTTTTTCTTTTGGTGTTATATAGGCTAGGGAAACTCTTTATCATGATTAAATGGAAGCTATGGCCTAGATTTTATTGGGAAATTTGAGATAGTGGAAAGTTTAGGTCTTTAGGAGTACCATTTCCCCCTCCATGATGATATAAAAACATTCTTGACATATTTCACATTTCTCATATTCAGAGATAACATATTGAAACATTAACTTGATATAAATTGATCTTGTCGAGATGGATATTTATGTGTCCATTGAAAATAATCTGATCTGTATCATGGGATACATTGAGACAGATCTCTCTAGGAAGACTCTTCCCCCAGTGTGAGTGTAGAGGAAGCTTGAGTTAGTGAATTTGTTGACCTAGGAGAGGGCTTCCCATATGAAGATATAGTGGTTAGACATCACTAGCACCCCTATTCATAGTTAATGTAGCTTAGGGCTGAGTATATATATGAATGTGTGGTTATAAGATCCTGTATTACTTTAGGTAGATCACCATTTATGTTTCTGTGAACATAATTGAACTTGTTTTTTTTAATCATTGGTTTTGAAGAATTATTTTTTTGGGTTTTATTGGGAGTAAATAGAAAATATGGGCTTGAATATTTAATGTATATGATTTTTCGTCATGGAGCAATGGGCTATGATATAATGTTTGTCTCTATTGAATGGATTCTCGAGTTACAGTGTCAGGGATTTCAATGGATTAATTTCAGATCCATTACTATTTGAATAATAGTTTTATCATGGTAGCATGTTGTAGAGTACTCCTTCCCTTGGATGTTGAGCTTTGTGGTAGGGAGTGGACTACTATGATATAGTGGTGAGAGGGTGGTATTTTTTTGGTTCTAAGAGACTACGTTGTGGTGTCTTTTTTTATAGAATTAGTATAAACACCATGAAACCCTATGAATTATTTATTATTTCATATTTTTTTCTCAAAACCTAGGCACCTCATATAACATTTTGATGTATATTAGATCCCCATTTATCTAATTTGACCCCTATCTTCTAGGGATCAATACATTGCGATTCAATCCTTTTAAATAAAATCTCTAAGAATCCGCCTTAAACTATAAGCACAAATAATTAGATATTTTTGTTCCATTCTTTGAGATTGAAGAAAATATAATCAATCACTATAGAATGTCTTCAGGTTATATAAATGTTGATATTCCATTTGAGGTGGGTGTTAATTAAAATCTCTCTAAAATATTTTTTATATCCTTATAGTATTTTTACTAATTACAGTCTTGTTGGCATTCCATGCACATGTCCTATACAATTAAATAAATCACGGTTCATGATAATCACTATTTTTTTACCGCTAATGGATCTTGTTAGGTTAATTGACACTTTGGTCAGGCTTGTGGCCACCAGAGAGGTGATCCTACCCTTGGATTAATAGCGAACATGAATACATTATAATGATTTTTTTAAATAAATTTAAAATTTAGTGATATCCTAAGATAGGATAACTAATAATAAAAATTAGTTAATTCATGTGAAATCGGATAATCATGTTTACATGATAAATTGTGGATATATTTAAATGTTATCATAATTTGGTACAATTGATAAGTGGAATGGAAAACATAAAATATTTATTATAAATGAAATCCCAATTATATAAATTGTTAATGGATCAATAAATGGAATTTTAATGAATTTATCACCATTTCTTATGATTAAATATTTGTTATTATTTATGCTTGTTCTATGTGAATTTATATCATTGATTTTTCAATTATATGACATTATTTTCATTGATTCTTAAGGTAGGGATGTTACTTTTCTTCATGAGACATATCTTATTATTCTAATGATTAGTTTTTTAATGTTACATATGTGAAAAATGAGGGTATAGTTGTGGGTAATGAAATCCACATGAAACATATTGGATTTTTTGTGTACTGTTTTAGATATTATATAGATTGATTATAAGACTAGGCACTACGACAACATGAATTTATAAGGCCATGTGTGTCTAGAATAATTTATTTTAAAATATTAAAATATTTAATAATATGGTCGTGTAGTTTTCATAAAAAAGTGAAATAATTCATAAATGGGTACCCAAATCAAAAAATCTAAGGACACTGTTGAGTTCATAATGGTAGTTTTACCCTTGGAGTGACTCAACTTTTGTCAGCACGGGTCATCTGTAGAAAAAATCACCATGGACAAAACCAGAAATAAAATAATTAAATAAATTTATCTTTTTTTAGGCAATTAGTAATAACACATTAATGGGGACTCAGATTGGATATCCAAAACCACTCTTGAGTTTGTAATGCAGTTTTTTACTTATCCATGACATAACCATAGTTAGAGATTTCCATTTTTGAAAAGTCCTCACAACCGCCAAAATGTATAATATTATTTAATAAAAAAATTTATGTTCATTTTTCTAACACAATGATTTTTCAATATTTTAATATATTTTAATTATAGAGATCCAATGATATCCTAATAACCCTGGAGATAGTATAGGTCCACTACTGAGAGCCTCATATAGTCCACTCAAGCAAGCATCAACAGATAATGGATCAATCAATCGACACAACCTTAGATTCAACAGATCAATAATCAATGAATGATAACAACACAAATTTATTCTTTATCAATGATCGATCCAACTCGAGGTAGGGAATTTATTTAAATTTATTAATTTCCCCCATTGGTAATGTCTACAATGAAGGTGAATCAATCAGTGAACAGATTGAATCCTAGATCGTGTGTATTGCTGGTAGGGTTTTGTTTTGTGTGGATTTCATCAGGAGAAGTCTCTATGGTTTAATTTTGATGATGGATTTGTTTTTCATTTAACTGAAAAAAACCAATACCCACATGAACATCAATCAATGTTTTTTCATATTTATTGGTGGTTCTTTTCTCTCCCAATTCTTTATTTCCTCATGCATGTTCTTCATTGGATGAATTTATTACACATCCCGATCAATCGATCTTTACATAATTGATTCTGGGTTCAATAATAAGATATCAAAAATATTGGATCGACATGGAACGATAGAGGTGTGATGATTAAGATAGCGGAATTTTGACAATCGATGCTTCCATAATTTGTGTTCATTGGCATTCATCCATGCATTATGAAGAAAGATGATTTAATCTATTTGGAGAGAATATCTTGAGACATGATGTACTATTCAACAATGACAAGGCTTGAACGGGCTTAGAGCTATTATGGTTCATTTTTTTGGGAATAAGAGAAGATGTGGAGGCTCAGAGTGTTATAGGCGATGATACATAGCTAGGTGAGTTGCTGGTGATGGATGGCCGGTACCGCTCGCGGCAGAGCCATGTGTCACTGTACCAGCAGGGACATATACATGTGAGGTGACGGTGTAGGCAGACACAAATGTAGCGGTGGCGCAATATGAGGCGAGGTGGACCCGACATGGGTGGATGGACATGGATAGGTCAGTCAAGTTGGGCCATGTGGGTTGTGATAGGAAGGTGGACCGGATCAGAACTGGGTCGGACTCGGGTCAGATCAGGGGTAACCAGAGCAGAAGCTAGTGATGGTCGACTACTGTAGTTGACTATTATTCATGACATTTCTAGTATCCATGGTTGCAGGGACCGTGTAGCCAAGCCATGATGGTCGACCATATTGGTCATTTTACATTGTAGGTGGACTGACCGTGGTGGTCATTCCACAGGTGGTTGGTCCACGAGAGGTAGGTTCGCAGGCCCCCAGGGGTCTGATGTTGTTTCATTCAAATGAGCATATCTCCTAAAAAGAGATTCCAATGAATGATCCGCCTATTTCGTTGGGACCCTAATAATGATATTGTCATTTTGAAAAAAATATTGGTATTTTACATTTGACCATTATAGGTTGAGATCATTCCCTTGGTCCTCTCCTCAAGGGTTTGGTAAATAATTTCATCCACGTCACTCGATTGTAATCCTCTCTAAAGGATTTGTCTTAGATAGATTATGGTATCTATCATTGATAATATAGTGTGATCCTTTTTAAACCCTAGTGGATTATACTGAATCATGTGACATACTCGATTAGGGAACTGATCATCCATCTGATGGGATGAATCAGTAGGGTTTGTGCTATCCCACAACAGCTCTAGCCAAGATCTTCTATGTAGTAGGTTGATCCAGATTGGGTACGTGGTATCCCAATGTTGTTATAGGTGGGATCTGTTAAATCCCCTAGTGGTTTTGGGCTTGATCCCCTCTTTTTTTATCATGGTATTCCTTGGTCAATGCATTCTATTTGGGAGGAGGCAAAAATATATAGACATATTCTTCGATATTCTATGATGATGTCATGGATCGAGGAGTGACCTCTCCTAGAACGAGTGTTCATAGAGATGATTCCTATGGAAGGTAGATAGTTATGACCACCTGATAGCATGGTGTCTCTCTTGAGTATATTTGGGTGTTCTATTTCTATATTGGGATCTGTTTAAACATAGATTGGTATAACATTTGTTGAGTTTACTATACATGGTGCTTCATGTTTTGTGTGTTCAGTTTTCCCTACTGAGTATTGTTATACTCACCCCTACATGGTATTTTCCAACATGTGTACTATATTGTGATAATGGTGTGCCTTCGGAAAGTTTCCTTGGAGGACTGAGAGTAGGTGGATCATAACTGTAGATAGGTATATTGAGGTTTATATCCTAGGAGTATCATTGATGCAGTCCTCTCCCTTGGAGTAGGTCAGACATCTACATTTTCATTTAGACTTTGGTTCAAAGGCTTTTGATGTGGGCCAGTATAATGGAACTATTTAATATCTGGTACATTAATTACTGTACTCTGGTTATGGGTTCATAGTTTAATTTATGCATCCTTTAAGTTGTCTTACATTCCATCATTTTTTGGCTAGGAGATGTGTATGTGTGTACATTTAATTTATGATAATGCCTCCAATTTATGGGATATACCTACTCAGTGCTAGTCAGCAGCCCTAGGAATATTAGAGGTAGGCATGGGGAAGTCATGGAGTGGGCCCCTATGGGATGGTTCATGAAAAAGTGGTATCATAGAGGTCAGTTGTAATTTAGGAAAATGAGTATATGAGGATGGTTTGGGAAAACCATGTAATGTGTTGCAAGTTCTGATTTCAGTCCAGGGACTCCAGTGTTGGTGCAGTGGTTGACATATCCATACACCAAAACTCTGATAACCTTCATTTATACATGGTACATGAGAATTCTTGTTATAGGGAAAAAATGATACATGCATCATATTTGAATGGTTGTGTCTTCCATGTCCTTCTAGATTCATCTCCCCCGATATACTCTCTTAACTGTGGTATATCATGGTTTATTTTAGGATGTATCTGCATAGATAGTAAGCTAGGATTCCATCATGTGAATGAGGATGATCAGTCAAGTGTTGAGGCATCGGTATTGGGATTTAAACTAGAAACAACACCTCCAGGTGGTGCACCACCCATACAACCACAGGTAGAGAAACCCATGGTACCAGCAGTACGAGTAGATGAGGTGTATAAGATGAGAATGCTTTATGCATTTTAGTAGTAGAAAAACCTCAGGTTTTAAGGTGTTCATGACACACAGGTGGATGAGGGTTGGCTTGAGGCGGTGACCTAAGACTTCTATCTAGCTAGAACACTAGCAGATTAGATGGTGGTCCATGAAGAAATCATTCTATAAGGAACAGTAGAGAGATGGATGGGTTTAGTTACCTGATCTTACAATTAGGTAAATCTTCCATAGAAATAGTTTGAGAACCTTTTTATAGAGGATTTATTACCTATATATGCTAAGGTCTATGCATAACTATGAGATTTTATAGCTCTAGTGGGATGACATGTTGATATTTGCGTATTTATCAAGGCATACCAACATCTACAAGTACTCCATAGATATGATACTTGATCAGTACATTAGGTATTGGAACTTCTAGTGAGGTATTCATGGGACTTCTAAGAATTTTTTACCCTCTGGCCATTCCTACTTATACAATGGTGCTCGAGAATGATTTCATGGTCGAAGTTTCTTGGATAAGCGGATACATCCAATGATTGTCAATAGTGGTAAAGTAGGAGTATTGAATTCAGCATAAGTAATCTAATTTCAGTCTTAGGGACATGGATGTGCAAGATATTTCAAGAGGAGGTCATAGGATAGATGATCTATTGTTTAATAATCACAGGGTGGGTCTATTTATCCTATATAGAAGTGGTGATACTAATGTGATGGCATGGTACATATCGCTCGACATTGTCCAACTCATTGTACTTCTGACAGGGGTAAATGGATGGATCACTGTGGTAGAGACAGTGACCAAAGCAGATAGATCAACAAGGAGGCAGACATGGTCGAGTAGACATGATAGTAGTAGGAGGTGGTAAATGTTTTGATATGTTGTCACCCCACCCACATGTGGTCCATGACGGGCTTAGGAAGTGGGAGGAAAGGTGTGGGGGGACAACTACATGTAGTCGAGGTGTATGAACCAGGGGATCCATGAATGTTTCAAGGTATGAACTATGTCTTTTCTACTTCAGTTTTCATATTGATAGAAATAGGTTCTATTCATTCATTTCATTCCATGAATCATGTTTGAGTCTCAGAGATTCTGGTTGAACTATTTACTCGACCCTTAATCATGGAGACTCTTACTGGTGGAGCACAATGATCACACATTGGTGATGATAGTTTTTCTTTACTCCTAGAGGTGAGTATTTTAGTTGGAATGTCTTGGTATAGTGTCGAGGCCTTATGAAATAATTCTTGGTATGGACTAGTTATCTTTAGTTCATGATAATATTGACTATTTTAGGAAAAGAGTGTGGTGTGTCTACAGTGATGGAACTATGTTTTCGAATTTTATTGAAAAAAGAAATGAAGGCAGTGCAGAAAGGGATATGTGAGACCCAATGTTTCACAACGGAAATCACCAAATTTTTTCCCAATAAGGTAGACATGAGATTGAGATTATTTTTGTATTTTCGTTTCATAAACCGGGTGACTGTGAAGAACATGTATCCACTACTAAAGATTAATGACCCACATTGATTTGTTGCGAAGGGAATGATGGTTTTTTATGGTTTAACTCTGGTCAGTTCTTTTAAGAGATGAGGAAGAGTTTCCAAAGTTCTCCAATGTTGAGATTTTTATAGGGGGTGTTGAGTACATTTTATATTTCAATCCACTGGGCAACAGGATTTATTGTGTCATAATGAAAAGGTTATTAGCGATTGCCTATGATTTATTCTATTTGAGAACACTAGAGAAGAACTACATGATCCATGATATTAATTTATCAGTAGTAGTCTTCACATGGAATATTTGGAGAAACTACCTACTGGGAAATCAATTTATCATCTAATCCAATCATAATCTTCTCAACTATATATTCTCTCAGAAATATCTTAAATTGAGACAAAAAAGATGGATAGAGGTCCTATAGGAATATTATATTTAGAGTGTCAATACTCCATGGAATGAGAGTGTGGTGGAAGATGCTCTTAGCATAAGATATTTTTCACAATTGTTGAATGTGGTATCATAGTAGTTGGTATCATTGATGATATCCTTTATGTATGGAGAGGGATTATCATACCTCTAGTTGATAGTTTGTACCCCTCTACTCTTACAACGATTCATGGAGGCACATCGTGGGGATACAGACTATGAGTCCCTACATGCTCAGATATCCGATGGGAATGCCCCTAATGGATATTCAAGAGGGGATTACGTCATTATTTTCAATGAATACACTGTAGTATCAGTGGTGTTGTGGGAGGAGGTCATGAGGGAGTTTTGTACATCCCCTTTGGTAGTACATCTAGGTGTGGAGAATATGAACTAGGACCTTTGACTTTAGTTTTGGTGGACAAGGATGAAGATATGATTTGTAGAGTTCATTTCTTGATGCTTTACTTGTCAACAAGTGATGGATGAGCACCAGGTCCTAGTGGGTTTAGATCAACCATTGAGGTGCTATAATGGAAGATGTAAGGGATATAAATATACATTGTGATGGATTTACGATGTACATCCAGGGGACATGATGCCATATGGGTGGTCATTGACTGAATCGCAAAGGAGACCCACTTCTTAACTACCTGAGAACATAATTCAGTTGATAGCATGGGATGCCTCTATGTTCTAGAGATATTTCGACTCCATGGAGTTCCATCAATGAGTGTTTGAGATCGCGATACTCACATTAAATCCCTATTGTCTAAGGTATTGCTGGAGGAGTTTGGGACCATGTTATGCTCCATCATAGTTTCTCACCCACAAATGGACAGCTAGAATAATTGGACCACTCAGGTTTCATAGGACATGATACAGACATTCATGGTAGACTTTGGCATAGTTGGGAGGATCACCTACCACGAGTGGAGTATACATACAAAAACATGTAGTAGTACACTATTAGTATGAAACGATTAGAGGTTTTTTATGTGAAAACTTGTAGGTCACAACATTTTTGGATAGGAAAATGAGATTAATAACTCATGGGACTAATGATGGTGGGAGCTACTACAGAAAAAGATTAGATCATCTGGGTGTAGATTAACACTGCATAGAGCTGTCAGAACTCTTATAATGACAGGCGATGGAGGTCGTTGGCGTTCGAGGAAGGAGGCCATGTCTTCATTCAGATTTCATCTTTAAGGGGATTACTGAGATTTTACTAAGGCATTAAGCTATCTTCAAGGTTTATTGTCCCCTTCCAAATATTATGTTGGGATCGCGTGGTGGTGCCCCTCTAAGAGCTACCACCATAGCTTGATACGGTACACAATGTCATCCACATGTCATAGATGTGGAGGTAAGTGCAGACTCATCGCACGTCATCGACATGGGTGATTTGGACATCGAGATTAGAGAGACTGCTGTTTAGTACCCAATGGAGATCAAGGATCAGTTGTAGAGGATCCTTCATGGTAGATTGAATGATTTAGAATGTGTCTAGTGGTAGCACAAAAATCTCTAGGAGATCACATGGGAGCGAGAGTCTAGGATTTAATTATTATTACCCTCATCTATTTGAGTAGCCCCTATTTTTGGATTTTCTGGGACATAAAGGCCCATGGTGGGGTTAATTTAATGTCTCTTATTTCCTGTGTACTGTTTTTAGATATTATATGGGTTGATTAAAAGACTAGGTTCTAAGACGATATGTGATTCCGAGGCACAGTGTGTCCAAAAAATTTGTTTGAAATATATTAAAATATTTAATAGAACGCACACACAGTTGTCCTAAAAAATTAGAATAACTATTAAATGGGAAACAAGATAAAAAAAATAAAAGGGCAAAATTGAGTTCAAAATGGTGGTTTTACCATAGGCCCGACCCAAATTTTGTCATCTCAAGTCATATGTATAAATAGTCCCCAAGGATATATCCATAAATAAATTAATTAAATATAATTATTTTTTTGATAATGCTAATCCTCATAAAATTTGAATAGGGACTTAGATTGGAATTTTGAGTGCACTATTTAGTTCATACTATTGTTTTTTTCTTAGGCGGGACATAGTTGTAGTTCGCGTAGGCCGTTTGTGAAATGTCTTCACGAGCACATAAATGAATAAAATTATTTATGTAGAGTATTTAATTTACTTTTTATGACATGATGATTTTATAAATAAATAATTATATTGTTATGATGGATAACTAGGGATTTTCCCATAACACTAGAGACATCACAGGTTCTCTAGAGAGATCCTCAAGAAATCCCCTCATGCGAGCGGTGGAAGATCGTGGATCGATCAATCGATGCAACCTCATATTTGACCAATCAAGGATCGATTAACGAACATGATGCAAATTCATTTTTCATCAATGATAAATCCAACTAGAGGTATAGAATTTGTTTAAATTGTTTTATTAACCCATTCTTGAATTCCAAAATGAGATTGAATCAATTGACGAACGAATTTATTCATGAATAGTATGTATTACGAGACGAGTTTTTTTTCTCATTGAATATATCTAGAAATATTTATATGGTTTAATTTTTGTGGTCTAATTTTTCTGTTTAATGGAAAGGAACCATGTTTGACACGAAATTAGATTTATATTTTTTCTTATTGATTGCGGGTGCTTTTCTCCCCCAATTTTTTGTTCCACTACGGGCGTTCTCTATTAGCACGGGGTTCAACACATCCTAGTCAATTGATCATTTCAAACCTGATTTATGGGGAAGTAATCACATATCACAGATTGGGATCAGCACTGCACAAATGAGGTGGGACAATGAAGATAAAGAAATTCAGATAACGAACAATCCCAAAATTTTAATTCTCTGACCCACAACATTGAATAATGATTTAATCCATTTTTCACGAAGATCTAGTGACGAGAGCCATTACTCATTAAAGGAAAGTCATGGATGAGAATGGATCTATGAACAATCATTTTTTTGGCATCTGAAGTGATGCGAAGGATTTAATAAGTTAAAGTTGTTATAGTTGGTGTAGGTGGCTACACACAGCAGCGCACAATATTGCATAGTGGCTAGGGTGGCCTACTAAAGATGATTGGTGTTGTGGATTGAAGAGTCACGAGTTATTGTACTGGATAGGTCGTTGGAGGCAGATGTATCGGTGGCACAGTGTGAGGCCAGGTGGGCCGGGATGGGCCAAGTGGGCCGGTTCCGGCTGGTGGGTTAGACAAGACTTGGTTTATACTAGGTAGGATCCATGGTAACCAGTGAGAAATCCAATGATATTTGACCATACGGGTCAACTGTGATCCATGACAGCTCGTGATTCCATGGCTGAAGCAACAGTGCTTCCAGACTATGACTATCGAGCATAGAGGTTGGTCAACGTGAGAGGTGTACTTACCATAGTGAACATTCCTTCAGTGGATGATTCATGGGTGGTTGACCATGAAAAAAGGTCTGCAGGCCCCCAGCGGGTCTATGGAAGTTTCTTTTAAATGATCATATCTCCCAAATAGAGTCTCCAATCGATGAGTTATCTAAGGCACTAAGACCATGACATTGAATGGCTAGTTTGAGAAAAATTGGGGGTTTTTAGTTTTTACTAGAATAGGTTGAGAGCGTTCCATTGGTTCTTTTTCTTGAGGGATTGGTGTGTCATTACATCCACGTCACTGGATTGTAATATCCCGTAGAGGTGAAGTCTCATATAGAGTATGGTATCCCTCCCCGAGACGGAAGTGTGATCCTTTGTCCCCCAGAGCGGAGTTCATGAAATCACATGACCTACATGAGAAGGGAAATCTAGCAGGCTACATTGTTAGGGTCTATGGTATCCTCCAGCCATTCTGGGAAAGATACCATATATATCGGTTTGATCTACATTAGGAACATAGTACCCCTAGAGGTTCTAAGTGTGAAGAATGACCTCCCTTAGTTGGTCTAGGTGTGATCAACTATTTTTGTATCATAGTATTGACCAATGAATTCTATTTTGTTGCAGTCCAAATGAGCTATACATCATCACTGTGTGTCTCCGATGATATCATGGCTCAAGGAGTGATTTTTCACAGAACAAGCATGAATATAGAAGAATCATTAGGCTGGTAGAACATTTTGACCTGCTGATGGCATAGTGTCATTATTGAGTATATATAGGCATTTTGTTTATCTCCCAAAATCTATTTATAAATATATTTCTATATCATGTTGTGATGAAAAAACGTTCTGTTTTGTTTTTATTATTTTTGGGGTGTCCTATTGATTATTTTTATACTCACACCTATATGGACTATGCCCACTCGTGTTGTGACTTGTGTAGACGGTGTCCCTCTTGATGTTTTACTAGGAGAACTAAGAGTAGGTGGTGCATAGATTAAGTTGGACATACTGAGTATTTTATCGGGATCATACCTTTGACGTAGTCCTCTCCCTTGGAGCATGTCATACTTCTATATTTGCTGTTAGATTTTTGTTCAGAATATTTTGTGGAGGGACTTTATTCTAGCATTGTATACATTCTATTACATTCACTATTATACTCTAGTTCTGGGATCCTAGTTTTATGCCTGAATCCATTCAGTTGTTTTAAATTTTATAATTTTGATTCTTTGATATTTTTGATTGTATATATGTACATTAGGATAATATCTACCATTTCTAAGATATTCCTTCTCGGTGCTAGTCACCGCCCCTAGCCTATTGGATATGGGATGTGGGTAGTCACAGTATGGGCCACTTTGGGATGTTTATGACTCCACCAAAGTGTGAAATGAATGGTATTTGATATATCCTAATGGAAATATTTATTGATTTAAGATTACTAGAGGGTGACATATAAGGTCTCGTGATACCTGACAGTTAGATGCTTGATTTCGTGATGGGTGAGATCATCTGTTTATGACATGTTATGTGTGATTCATCATTACTAGTAGAATCTTCCACTGATTTGTGTGAGATTTCCAAATAGATGATGTTATTCGATGATAAAGACATACCCAACATGAATCTTATATTGGTTTGGCTTACCCAAGGTATCAACCTAGAGCATGAGGTTCAGTTGGTTTATTTCATGGATTTTATATAATAATTAAATTAATCCTCTTTTTTATTTTCATTATTAAATATATTATATACCAAGAATAATTTTTTTTATATTTCATTAGTGGTGACCTATTCTAGTGTACCCACACACATTTTTTTTATTTTGTATGGAACTCGTGATGATTTCATTTTTTCAAGTGCGGATAAGTGAAAGAGTAGATATATTGATTTTTTTCATTCATGGTGAGTTAGAGTTTGGATAGGGTTCCAAAATCGGGATCGTGCCTGAGGTGTTGGGAGTATTCAATCAACTATTTTTGGTGTTTTATTTGTATGAATTTATACACATCATTATGATACATTCATAATATCATTGCATTGTACCATTAAAATATAAATTTTCATTTTTCCATCATTAAACAATAATTTATTATTGATTATTATTTCCACTTATTTGATATTTTATTGTTATGACTAACTTATACCAAATTGTGTAGTTTCCCAACCATATTCATGACAACCTCACAGCTAGTCTAAATCTATTAGCTATGGGAGGAATTCCTAAGGTCGTGTTATAACCAGTCAATGTCAAGTGATGAAGTTCTGGGTTAGGAATATTCAAATTTCATTTAAAATAAAATATTCCAAAATAAAATTACCAAAAAAATTGGGAATATGGTATTTGTTTTATGAAAAAAAAGGAATCATATAAAGGATTCCAAAAAAATGGCCATAGTGGAAATAAAACCCTTTTACATTATATATGTCAAAAAACATTCCTTAATTTCTTTTTCCCAAAAAAACAGCATAAATACATATATTTATTCTCCTTGGAAAATGATTGAAGAAATTCAAAAATTGATGTAATTTGTTCCTTATAATTTATTTATGTCCATATAAAAACATATAAAAACAACTTCTAATAATATGGACATGGTTGAAAAATATTAAGAAAATAAATTATTAATATATTTAAAAAGAGGTTCTTTTTGTAAAGTGTTTCTTACATTGAGTATGACATGTTGTGGATGTTATTTACCTTCATGAATAATAAAATTATATTAACTATTTAATTGATTAATATATTTATTAACTATTATTATTCCTTTTATTTTATTTATTTCTATGTTATATAAAATTAGTTGTCAATTAGTTTCTTGTAAGACATTTGGATGGTATTCATGTCATATGATCAAAATGACTTCAGTAGGATGAAAACGTAAAGAGTGTCTGTTATTATATTATAAATAGAATAATAAACCAGAAAAAATATAAATTTTTGAAATTAAATAGATGTTTAATATAATAAAAGAATTATGGTTATGAAAAAGGAACTACATTACAACAATGAATGTGGTAGGTCATATGTACGCATGAGTAATGTTTTCAATATTCAATGATCATGATGAAAATATTATAATTATTATTTTATATCTCTTGAATTTTTATTATGTAATAAATTCAACATTATTTCATTACATATAGTTCTATATACCATCCATGTGATATGGTGATGAAAATAGAATCATATCGCTTCGGTGAGGTCGTAATCCACATATACGCACGAACGACATTATCATATTCCATGAATGGAAATGTAATACTTTATTATATATTACTGTTATATAATTATATATACTTCCTTTATTTCATAAATATATTTTAAATCCATCATTATATCTATTTTTGAGAGGCAGTGATGGAAAATTAATAATATCAGTTCGCGAGGCGGAAGTCTGTTATACAAACGAACATGGGTTTCTTTTCCAATCTGACGGAAGTGGTGATGAATATTTATAATATAGTCAGAATTATATAACCTATGTATATAGAAGATTATGATTTTATTGTTTCATAATTTTTAAATAAGTATTCATTTATTTACCAAAATAATTAAAATTATAATTCTCAGTTAAGTATTGTACATCTTCTTTGAAAAACCTCTTTTGGATTATAATTAAATTCATTCTATGTTTCTTTTTTATCAACCTAGGTCCTATAATACATGGTAAAAAATGTAAATAATAGTTTCTTGAATGTAATTAATGATACAAGAATCATTCCATGTGTGAAAAAAATGAACGAGGGTGTTCCGTTATAAGAGAGAAGGGCGACGTAGTCATCGAATTTCAAAAAGTATTAAATTAATATAAGTTCACATTCAACAAAAAATCATATTTAATTGATATAATTAGAATAAATTGATATGATTTATTGAAATAATTTCATCCAATAAAATTTGGGCTTGTTCAGATTATGATTTACCATTATCATTTTGTTTTAACATATGTTAGCCTTTTTTTTTGATTTCCATGACCACATTTTTTTTACTCTTTAAGGGTAAAGATAGTTATTATAAAATGATAATTGACCAATAAAATTTTAATATATGATAATTTAAACCATAATAAAATAAATTTTCTAATTATATTAATTTTGGAATTTGAAATCATTTAGAAAAATATTATAAATTATTAAATATTAGTAATGATATTTTTGTAACAATATATCTAATTTGAATTTGTAAAAAACATGAAAGCACAAAAATTATAATATAATCTTTAAACACATCAAGAATATGTTATATATATAAAAAATTGAATGGAACTTATTTATTAATACCAATAATATTACCATCAATATTTGAGGACCATTTATTTTATTGTTCAATTAATGGGATAAATAGAAAGACTGCATTGCATAAGAATTTAATGTAAAAAAATAATTACTAAAATTTATAAATAAATTAACAGGATAAAACATAATTTATATTTTAAATAAAGATTTATATCCCAATTTATGTTATTTTTATCCTTTTTCCAAATTAGTATATATGTGAAAAGGAAAAAAATTGATAATTTTGACATTAAATTTTACATAAATATTATAAAGTTAAATATAAAAGAAATATGTCACCAGGTAAAAATATTTCTAAAAATAGTTTTGAAATTTATGAACTCTACTCATACAGTATGATAAAGGATAGTTCTGGGTATTTTTTAGAACTTATGATGTTATTTTAAACCACCATATTTACCAATACCATGGTTATATTCATTTATTATTATTACTGTTCATAATGAAAAAAAATGAAATGTGATTTCTTTTAAAATTTTATCCTCATAATTCCAAATATAAAATATAATTTTAATAATTAAATTCCTAGAAATATGGAAATATTAAATTGGGTATAAAATGTAGAAAATAATAAAAATATTATTTTAGAAAAATTCCATTTTATGTATAAAAATGTTTTCAAACCAAATTCCACAATAAAATTTATTCCAATGAAAAAAATTAGATCATTAATAAGATAATATAATTAATATTAAGTTTAAATAATTTAAAAAGATTGAACTTTATAAAATCCTGATAAAAAATTCATTTTTCAATAATAATAATTATGTTTTTCTATTTAATGTAAAATCAGTATTTTCAGAAAGCTCAAGAAAATTCACAGAAACCTAATTTTAACTTGATAATTTCATAAATGATATAATTTTTTCATAAAAAATATTCTAAATGTTCTATAAAATATTTATAATAATCTCTCATGAAATGAAATTAACTTCATTTTGAAGGAAATGTATTTTGAAAGAATAAAATAACATCACAAAATATTGAGTACCTATTTACTAAGAATTAATCAATTTTTTATTGATTATGACTTATATGTATATTAAAATGTTGGTAATCCAATTATTAAAAAGAATATATGCAGCTAATTTATGATAGTTATACTGAAATAATGATAATTTGTGGTTTATTTACGCTCAATGTTTTGTATCTTCTATGTTGTCTAATATAATCTTTATTTTCAAATATAAATATATTAATTCCCCCACTACATTTTTAAAATATCATTATTACTATTTAAAATTGATATTGTTAAATAATATTATTTTATTTTCATGTAATTTAGTGGAAATCCCACATCTTGAAGGGGTTAATAAAATGACCCTTTATAAGGAGAGAATTAGACTTATGATTTTCATCTGGATTAACACATACTAGATTTCCAAATAGGGTAACATTTGTATGAGGTGAAAATATGGATTTTGAGGAAAAATTATTATCCAAATAATTATGGAGAGTGGAAAAGTTCATTGATCATGAGGAATTTAATGATCAATAAAATGTTGAAATACACCAAACCATAAATCAAAGAGATGTGAAAAAGACCATCAATTTATCAGAAATGATGGTAATGTGTTGGTTTTTTTTCAAGATTATTTTCCCATTGCAGATGAATTAATTTACCATGAATAATATTAAAAAAATTAAACAGATTTACAAGACAAGTAAAATTTCATTATTTAATGAATTTCCTCAACAATCTCATCTTTTCACCAAATAATGAGTTTTGAAGAACAATTTTCTATGCCTATATTAGTGAAATCAACATCAGATAGATCACATAATTATAAAAAATGATTAAAATGTATTATTTATATTTTATATATTATAAAAAATGGTTATCATAAGGTATGATATTTCCAAAAATGAATAAACATTTATATAATGATACGATTCATTAGCCTCCAAAATTAAATAATAAGACCCGATTTTAAGGTAAATCATTCAATACAAAACTACCATTAAATTTTGTCAAAATATTCTTCACTAATATTTAAAAATAAATTATTAGAATAATCTTATCACATACTCTTCAAATATAAACTTTACATTGTATAAAAATAACATCAATCACTCTTAAAGTCAAATACCAAAAATATATAGCTGTTAGTAATATAAACTCAATGATATGATAATAATTTTTACAAATTCCATGAATAACCCTAAATCCAAATTAAAATTATATAATAAACAAAAATATAAATCATCCATTAATCCTATAATAAAATCCATAAGATTATATCTATCATAATCTTATAATGTTCCTAAAAAATATAGTAATCACCTTATAAAATAACTTTAAACACTTAATCACCAAATAAATTTTCTATCCAATTATTATCTATACAATAAAAAATATGTTCCCAACATCAATGTAATATTTATTTTTAAATATATTTATTTAGTTTTATATTTATTAATACATCATGTGGTCTAATGGTATGTGTTTCACCCTTTTCTTCCTTCAATTTTATGTTCAAGCCTTGTGGCCATGCTAGCTGTAATGGATTGACCTTTTACAAAACCCTTATTAATAAAATTCTAATAGCATTACCAATAAATTATGGAAAGCATAAAATATAATAACAATAACTTCAATATTAAATAAGGGTTTATCCTCCTTGATTAACTCAACCATTTAATCAAAGATTCCATGTAAAACTACCACCTGAGTTCCACACAACAGTTCCATGAGCTGATCAAATACATGACATCAAGAAAGCATCCCCATATTCTTGATGTTTCCTAGTAGTAGTGAGGGTCTAATATTCATCATACTGAGACAATACCCTCTTTATGAGAGTATCAAAAAAGTGTAAATAAATACAAATAACCAAATGATATAAACAATTACAAACCAAACTAGAATAAAAACAAGACCAAACAGGAAATACAATATCCAAAAATAAATAGTAGATAGGTCATTCCAAAAATGTGTCATGTGAAAGTATGAAATCCCAAAATTAAATAGATACTAGAAACTCCCATCCAGGTCCTAAAACCATGTATGGTTCCCTCATCTATGCTCTATCTAGGATCAACCATCTAACACCCCACCCATTCTCTTTTCATGTACATCAAACATGAAGTCAATTCGGGTACCAATCATGAAACATGAATATGGTGTGAGTAAAATACAGTAGCCCACCAAAAATGGTGTATAAAACAATATCCAATAATTAATTGTTTATGCAGTTTTATAAAGATTACAATAAAAACAATAATTTAAACATTTCATATTTGTTTAGATATTTTTTATTTAACCACTCAATCCCTTTGGTTCCTAGGGACACCTGTACCATCAATTAGTACTGGAAACTTCACCTATGCCAATGGTTTTTAACAATTGGTATAGGTCCCAAAACTATTTGTATAGGCTATACTAATGGTTTGGGTGACTGTGTGGTACCGTGGGGTCTGTATAGACCTATACCAATGGTTCGGGGAAACCATGGGTAAATGTGATATATATTACCCATGACACCAACACATCAAAGAATAAACCACTATATCTGACTTCAGGTCATGCATAGGATGGTTCTATTCATATGGCCTCAACTATGAATACCCATAGAGGATAACAAGATCTCCCTACATCCACACTACTCAAAGCTCAGTCCAATAAGCTTCATGTAACATTGTATACTCCTCACATGGCTCTGGTAGGATCAATATTGGTTTCATTGTCAAATTATTCTTCTACTAATAGAATGAATTCTATCATTCTCCATACCATTAAATCTTTATCCCATTCTAGGTTAACCCATAACGTGGTTCTTCAAAGTGGGAAAATTCTGGGATGAGCCTATGATAATATCCCACTATCCCCATAAAAATACATATATTTTTAATGTTCTTGGGATTCTACAAAGATATGAATTCATGAACCTTCTACAGGTCCACTGACACACATTCCATTTAGATTATGTGACCCATGAATTGTACTTGATCAATCTAGAACTAAAACTTAAATAGAATGGAATATAATTGGTACATTTTCAAGGTAATCAAGATGATTTCTAGATGTTGGGCATGATCATCATTAGTCTTTATGTTCACCATGATGTCGTCCACAAACACTACAAAAAACTAATCAAAGTACAGGTGGAAGATTATGTTCATCAGGTGGATAAACACAACGACTATGTTCGTCAACCTGAACTACTTCTCAATAAACTCATAAATTTAATACCTTCTTCTGAATTCATCCCTTGATATATCAGAAGGTAGAAATATCAGTTGATGGTACCCTGATCAAAATTCAAATATGAAAAAGACAAATCATTCCCTAAATTGGTCAAATAAGTCATTAATACGTGGAAGAATATATCGGTTCATCATTGTAATCTTATTCAACATCTCGTAATTAGCACATAAAATCAATGTGGGGAACCACAGAGAGACATACTTATAGAGATAAACCCATTATCTACCAACTCTTCCAATTTAGTCTTATGATATTGAATGACTATTGATATAATTTTTATGGTTTTATAGAAACTAGATCATACCCCAACATGATATCAATGGTAAATTCCATATCTCTCTCAGGTGGCACCCTAAGAGGTCATCAAGAAACACATACTACAGATAGACCACTAAGGGTGGAAATAAATCATTCTTCATACCACATGTATTCTAGTAATAGACTCATAAAATGTGTTGGTCGGAGTAGATTACTCAAGAGGGGAGGGGTGAATTGATTAACTATAAAAGTTTTTGTAAAAATTAGTTCGAAATGGTTTCCCCAAAGATTAAATATAACCCAGTTAATCGAGGTTATACAGTTATAAGAGTATGACTATTTAAGTAACTTATCAGAAGATTGATAAATTATCAGTAATCTTAATTTGTGTTATTAATATTACTTTTGAAGTTATTCTACTTAGATAAGCCAGTTATAACATCTTTCCAAGACTAACTATCAATGTGAAATTAGTGATTTCTGGATTATATGGTAAAGCAATAAAATAGAGAAAACTAAATTAAGCAGCAAAGCAGATATAAAACAAGTGGTTCAGTCTCAAGACAAGACCTGATCCACTCCACTTGTTGATCACCTACCACCAAGAAGTTTATATAAATAAACCTTGATCCACACCCTAGATCGGGGTTAAAAACAGTACAGAGATTTTCCAGGTCACATAGGGACCTCTTCCACATTTTTCGTGGGGAAAAAATAACCAGGACACATAGGGACCTCTTCCACACTTATCCGTGGGTATAAACAAGAGTAAGAGAATGTTTTAGTAAGGATATCTTGTATTCTTCCATTTAATGCGGGAGATAGAGTGTGTTGTTCTATAGGTACACACTCTGATCGAAAGGTAATAAACAAATATACAATAGAGAAGAAATATAGAGATGGGTTTAGAAGTGCTCTGAGTGTTTGTCTTTGCAACTTTGGACTTCTGAGATGAAGCATATTCAGAGTTCGAGTCCTTGTCTGTAAAACAAAGTGTCGCGATTCATCTTGTGTTCTTCGTGAGGTTCAATAGAGCAAATATGTTCTCTAAGATTCAAATATGCTTCATGTGTTCTTCAGCAGTGTCGAGTTATTTGCAGTAGGCCTTTTTCTTTTGATACTTTCTCTAAGTGTGTTATTCGATATCTTGCTCATAACCTTGTTTTTCATTTTTGTATCAGGCACGTTTTATTCTTATCCACCATTTTCTTTTATCTTGGAATGCATTTGTTAGAGCCGATAGGTTTCATGTATTTTGTACTTCGTACCTCATAGTATCCGATGATATGTATACAAACAAACATTAATTAAGTCAGTGCATTAAAATCATCAAATATGACAGTTAGAAATTAAATTGAAAGACGGAAAAATAGTGTAAGAAACATTGTCACAATAAATCATGGAAACAGTGTCTTCTTCACATGGTGTCTAGATTGATCACGGTATCTGAGTGTCACGGTGTCTCATGGTCACAGTGTCTCATGACCATGGTGTCTTGTTTCACTGTGTCTTGCTTCACGGTGTCTTTCTTCACGGTGTCTTGCTCACGGTGTCTTGTTCACGGTGACTTTTTCACAGTGTCTTGTTCACGTTGTCTTGTTCATGGTGTCTTGCTTCACGATGTCTTATGGTCATGGTGACTGCTTCACGGTGTCTCGTGGTCACGGTGTCTCCTTCACTGTGTCTTGTTCACGGTGTCTTGCTTCATGGTGTCTTGTGGTCACAATGATAGAAAGACATAGCCACTGGAAGACTCATGGCGTCTCAGACTTTTCAAAGTAACTGTGTTCAAACTTAATCAATGATGATAGTAAAATGGATTAGACTTAAGCATTTGTCAAAGAAGGTATTATGAGAGTAGATCAATGATAGTATAAAGTAAGTAAACTGAATAGATAGCAATTAAGATCTTGAATGGATCTTTTTAAAGCATGAGACTACTTTAAACATTAATACATATGATTTGATATAATTTACAGGAGTTAACTAGGTTGAATAAGATTTGTGATCATTAAAACATGATTAATACATGAAGAGTCCAACAATATCCCCCTTTTTGATTATCAAAAATCATGTAAAGTTAAGGTGTAAATTGGATTAAACTATAGAGAGAAATGGCTAACATATAAAAATTATGGCTAAAATATATAAATTATGGCTAACATATAGAAATTTCTCCCCCTTTGGGGATTATTAAAAAGATGGAATCAGAGAATTAAAAATGCACATTACATTAATAGAAAATAAGGTCCAGTACAACAAAAGAGTAATAAAAAATCAATAGCATCCCTATAAAAAAGAGTAATCACTATTATTCTTCGTGGGCTGACCTGCTTTTTTCCTTTAGTTGTAGTGGTAGAAGAGGAATCCATTGGGGCAAAGGTCGAGGTAGAAGAAGGAAGTGAGGTGGTTGATAAAGAGGGTAACGGAAGGCCTTCAAAGACCGAGGGAGCCAAAGTAGGAGAAGTAGAAGATATAGGTAGTTGTTGATCGAGAATCACATGACTGATCCAACTTAGTGCTTGGCTGATAGACATAGTGGTTGAGGCTAGGGTAGAGGTGAAGTTAGGCAGCCCAGGTTTTAGAGGTGCAGCCACTAGAGCAACAATGGTTGTACTCTGGACATGAAGATAGGGTCTCAGGAGTTTGATGAAATCTGTAATGATCTCTCCACTATACTGCATGGATTTCTCAAAATCATCTTTGTTCTCAATAAACTTGTCCAAAAATCTCGTAAAACTTGTGAGCTTATGGACTTGGGTCTTGAAAGCTTGTGTCATTGGATGAATCCACAAATTTCCAACTAGATACTAGAAATGGATTGTTATATCGGTCTTGGAGAAGATTCTATTCAAGTAGAAATCCACTTTCTTGGCAATCTCTTGCTGATAATCATTAGTAATTTTGGAGTGGATTTGAACTAGGTCAAGAAATCTATCACTGTTCTTGAAAAATTCAAATAGGGAAGCTGTATTGAAACCACTGAGTACATTCTGAAGCTCTTCATTGACTACATTTCTGAGAAGATCACTATTCAAGGAGGGTTTGGAGGATTGACCAGATTCTTTATAGGCTTTGAAATTTGTGGTCAGAGATTTGAGTTGATTCAGCACCATTTGAAGACACCCTATATAGTCATCAGTGAGTTTATTAATATTGACAACGATCACTCTCATTTCCTTAACAATTTGTTTGTTCCTTTCAGCGATCTTTTCATATAAGGAAGCTAAATCAGGTTGAATTTGAGACACAATAGCCTATGATATTTGAGGATAAACAGGTTCTACAGGAGGAGTAGTAGGCTCAGATATCAAATGCAGCACTCTCTACATGTATTCAACCATACTTCTTAGGGTCTTTACTTAATTAATTTGGAGCTTATTTTAAATTATTACTTCTTTAATATCATGGAGCATCTTAGGTTGTATTTTACAAATAATTTTCTCCATTAATAGTGAGGCATCTCTCTCAATTAAATTGGTCACAGGAAGAGGTTGAGTATTCATGAGTTTCTTAACTCCAGATAAGAGGGTAGCACCAAATTACTTTAGATCACCCTTACTTAAAAAAGGATGTTGTTCAAATAACAGTTTAGGATTAGGGATAGGTACAGGCTCATGTTCCTTCTTAGGTGTGATATTGGAGACTGATTTTAACTGGAATATAGAGGAAAGATCAAGTCATGTTGCTATAACCTGCTGAGAGTCATCCACATCATAGAAACTGGGAAATTTATACTGAGTTTCTATAGGACTTGACTTAGTTGGATGTGAAGCTTCAATAGACTCGAGATTTGGGGTTTTATCCCCCTCAACAAGTGCCTCCTTCTTAGGATTGAGAGTCTTAGGATCTTGGACTAATTCCACATTTTAACTCTAAGTTCCTCACTCATTTCTTGTCTAGCTAGTTGAAAAGCTTGCTCCATCCATTCTTCAACTGAAGGGATGATTTCAGGAACAGATTGTTCCACTGGGAGTTCCTCAAGATTGGTTTCATGCATAACAGGTTGCTCTTCCACTATAGGCTCTTCTACTGTAGGCTCTTCCATGGAATGCTTTTCAGGTTCTTTGGCAACTTATTCTGTTACAGCTTCAGGTTGAGTTTCTAGATCAATAGATTCTTTAGGATCAGGGACTTCTTCTTCAAGAACTATATGAGGAATAATAGTCCTATCTTCCTTAACAATAACAACTTCTTTAGGTGGTACTTCAGCCTCTTCTTCCTCTTCTTCAAGATACTCAACAATCTCATATGGTTCCAAACCAGGATCTGAAATATTTCTAGGTCTTGAGGGATAATCCACCGGATTGAATTTCTCATAAATTCTATCATTGCCTTCCACCCATTCATTTTTCCAAGGATTCTAGTTTATATTAATTATTTTGAAAGTGTATTTTGAGAGACAGTACTCACAGTCCTTAATCACTTCCTCATTAGGTACAACCATACCTTTGGTAAGAAGCATGGCTGAGATTATCTGAGAGTAAAACAGTGAAGTTAACTTGGATGTGACTTTGATAAATTCACACATATGGTGTATGATATAATTGTATAGGTTGATCTTATGCCCATTTTTCATAAGGTGAATCAGAAACACATATTGATATTTTAAAATAGAAAAATCACATTTTCTGGGACTAACCAAATTTGGTATAAACTTGAACAGAAAACTTTATTCTTCATCTAATTCAGTAGCAATGGCTCTCCTCTAGGTTCCATTTCCATTTAAGGTTTTCAGGGAATCTTTTAAATCAAAGAATTAGATTGAAGGTGGAGGTCCTATCTAATAATCCTCACAGATGCCTTTGTGAGGCATCCTAAGGCATGCAACCCATAATCTCTAAGAGAATGAGCATCTCTGGCTGTTGACCTAGCTTCTTACAGCATAAATATCAACAAAATAAAAAGAGAACTGTACATACTGGTAAAACTGAGCCACTAACCTAGGTTAGATGGGTCTATCTTCCTTCAAGAACCATTCTAACCATATTTTTTGTTCTAACACTTTCAATACCAGAGATTTACTAGACATAAGCAATTTGGGGAAAATATCTTTATCAGGAACAACAATGTGGTTTACCATATTCAGATTTAAAGGTCTTTCTGGTGTTAGCTTAGGTGAAATATTCTTCTTCTTCAAGATGCGCTTATCAAGTGTCGACGATGACAGACGTTTCATTATTGGAATTCACTGAAGGTTCAAGCGATAGAAAGGTTGCAGGGATGAAGAAGGGTTCAAAATGAGTAAGTAGAAGAAACCCTGTGTGAAGAATTGAGTGATACATTATTTATTTTACCATTTTAGAATACCAAACGTCACAAAAATAAAAACATATGAAAATAAGGAAGGGAAAATAATAATTACAACGATATGGATTTTTTACAAAAAAAAATTATAAATAATTTTTTTACGGTGAGACCGTGTCTGGTCATTAAGGTGAGATAGTAAACTATGAGATAGTAAGCGAGCTTCATGGTGAGACCGTGAATGAACTTCTTAGTGTGCATTACGGTGAGATAGTAAATGTTAGACATTAAGTACAAAATACTAACTGTGAGACCGTAAACATAAACTTTATGGTGAGACAGTAAACATGAAACACTAGCTGAGAAACTATAATCATGAAACAGTAAAGTATAAAATAGTAAGATATTGAACAGTAAGATCTGAAACAGTAACAAGTAAGGTATCTATTTGAGATTTATCAAGACTAGTTCATGTATGATGTAGTCTATTCTCTCATAATTTAATGATTTGGTGAATATATCAACAAGTTGATATTCAGTACCAATGAATTCCAAAGTGATATCACCTTTTTGATAATGATATCCCAAAAAGTGATGTCTTACATCAATGTGCTTTGTCCTAGAATGTTAAACATGATTTTTAGATGTTAATATCACTTGTTTTGTCACAATTTATAGGTACATGTCTGAATTAATATCCATAATCTAATAATGTGTGTTTCATCAACAAAATTTGTGCACAACAACTGCCAGCAGCTATGTATTCAGCTTCTGCAGTAGATAATGCAATAAATTTTTTTTCTTACTACACCATGACACTAGTAACTTACCTAAAAGGTGACATGTTCTAGAGGTGATTTTTCTATCTAACTTACAGCCACCGAAGTCGGCATCATAATAACATACTAATTCAAATGATTGTCCTTTAGGATAAAACAGTCCTAGATTGGGTGTATGCTTGAGCTATTTGAAAATTCTATTTACATCATTTAAATGATATTACTTAGTTTTTTCTTGAAAAAGAGCACACATACACACACTAAACATAATGTCAGGATGACTAGCAGTTAAGTAGAGTAAACTTCCAATCATACATCTATAAGTGTTTTGATCAATATATTTTCCATATTCACCAAGATCCAACTTAAAAGTGGTACACATGGGAGTTTCACTAATTTTAGTGCTATCCAATCCAAAATGTTTTAGAATACATCTAGTATATTTAATTTGGGTTAAAAAAATTCCATAATTATTTAGAAAGATTTTAAATCCTAGAATGAATTTTAGTTCACCCATTAAACTCATTTCAAATTCATTTTGCATCATTTTAAAAAAATAAACACATAAAGAATTATTCAAAGATCCAAAAATAATGTCATCTACATAGATTTGAACAACTAAAACATCATTAGAAATTCATTTTATAAAATGGGTAGGATCAGCTATTCCTATTGTAAAACCTTTGTAAATAATAAAGGTACTCAATCTATCATACCAAGATCTTGGAGCTTATTTAAACCACATAAGGCTTTTGAGTGTTTAAAAATATGACTTGGAAAATGAGGGTTTGTAAATCTAGGGTGTTGTTCAACAAAAACATCCTCAAATATATTCCCATTTAAGAATTCACTCTTAACATCCATTTTATATAGTTTGAAATTAAAATGTGCAGCATAGGCAAGCAGGATTCAGATGGCTTTAGGTCTGACTATTGGTGAAATGATCTCCTCATAGTCAATTCCTTCTTCTTGACTGTAGACTTGTGCAAATAATCCATCCTTGTTTCTAACTATGTTAACAACTTCAAATACCTTATTTATAAACACCCATTTAGTTTCAATGGTAAAAGTGTCCTTGGGTCTTTCAACAAGTTTCCAAACTTTGTTCCTTTCAAAATGATTAAGTTCTTCTTGCATAGCCATCACCCAAAATTCATCATTGATAGCATCATTATTGTTTTTAGGTTCAAGTTGTGACAAGAAGACTTGATGTTCAACTTTATTTCTAATAGAATCTCTAGTTTGAGTTCCTTTGTCTAAGTCTCCTACAACAACATCTAAGGGATGGTTGTTATGAGTTCTAACAGTTCTAGAAAAAGAGGGACTAGTAATTTCAGGTTCATCAATAGATTCAGGTTCATTGTGACTTGATTCTAAGGAATTTCTAGAGTTGGAAGTTTTCACAGAGTCTTTCATAGAAGAATTTGAGGATTTTTAATCGATATTCAGATTCGATACATCATCATCCAAATTCTCTAAGATGGTTTTAGGCTCATGTGGGTCTGTTTCATCAAATTTGACATGAACATATTCTTCCACACATTTAGTTCTTTTATTGAACACTCTATAGGATTTACTAGACATGGATTATCCTAAAAGTTACCTTCATCACTTTTGGATTCAAATTTTTCAAGATTGTCTTTGGTATTAATAATATATACTTTTCAACCAAAAAACTTCGAAGTAGCTAACCTTGGGTTTTCTATTATTCCATAATTCATAAGGAGTCCTCTTAAGAATAGTTCTGATCACCACTCTATTGTTTATGTAGAATGTTGTATTGATAGCTTCAGCCAAAAAATAAATAGGTAGGTCATATTCATTAAGAATTGTTTTAGCAATTTATGGCAGGGTTCTATTTCTTCTCTCTACAAATCCATTCTGTTGAGGTGTTCTAGGGGCAGAGAAATTGCGACTATAACCATTTTGTTAGAAAAATGATTCAAACTCTTGATTTTCAAACTCACAACCATGATCACTTCTTAATGATTTAATTCTAAGTCCACTTAGATTTTCTACAGACTTGGAATATTTGTGGAAATAAGAGTAGGCTTCACTTTTGTGAGCCATAAAGAAGGTCCAAGTATATCTTGAAAATTCTTCTACAAGAACATAAACATAGTGCTTCCCATTTAAGATAGAAACTCTAAATGGTCCAAAAAAATCCATGTGAACCAGTTCGAGAGGATGAGAAGTTGGCACTTATTTCTTTGTTTTGAAAGAATCTTTGTGTTGTTTTCCTTTTTGACAGGGATTACACAATTTGTCATTTGGAAACTCAAGTTTGGGTAAGTCTTTAACTAGGCCTTTTTGGCTAGTTTTCTAAGGGAGTGAAAATTACAGTGTTCTAGTCTCCTATTCTAGAGCCAAGGTTCTTTATGAAATACACTTAAGAATGAATCATTTTGAGAGGCTAAAGAATCTAAATTAACAGAATAATCATTTTCATTTCTTAATGTAGAAAATACTAATTCATATTTTGAATTAAGGACATTACAAGAATCATTTTCAAATCTAACATGAAATCCATCATCATATAATTGTGAGATACTAAGTAGATTGTATTTTAATCCATCAACAAACAGTACTTTAGAAATTAAAACCGTGTTAGAGTTACCGATTTGGATGAGGCCAATAATCATTCCCTTGGAATTGTAACCAAATGTGACATGCCCTTCATCTAATTTTATCAGGTTTTTGAAGAATGAGTAGTCTCCTATCATGTGTCTTGAACATCCACTGTCCATGTACCATAGACTTTTGTAGGATCTCTTTAAGCAACTTTCCTTCAAAAAAATTACGCAAAAACAGATTTTGGTACCCATACTTGTTTGGGTCCAATAATATTAGTAATAACTGCTTTAGGAACCCATATTTTCATCACAGGTTTCCTATAAGCATTGTGTAAAGTATTTGAAAAATAAACTGTATTTGGTCCACTAGAACTTGAAACAGTAGAATATGTATCATGGATTGAATTAGGTGATTTAAGTCCAGAATTGGGAGTAAAACTGTATGTCCTAGATTTTGAAACAAAATTTTCTCTACCAAGGTTTCTTTTACACAGTTGATAACCAATGCCAATGTTATATTTAGGGGCAATTTTTTTTCCTAGCATTTGGGTAAGGGTATTTTCCCAATTAGTAAAATTTTCTAGGACACTCATTAATTGCTCATTAGAAATTTTTAAATAATTGTATTATTTGAGCAGTTGATATTTTTCTCCTTTTCAGTTGTGATTTCATATTTAACAGTTACGGTAAGAGCATGATGTTTCTTTAATGATTTATATTTGTCTTTTAGTTCATTGCATGTTTCCTCAAGCATGTTACAATATTCAAACATTTATTCATTAGTAATTTTTTCAGAGTCAGTTTAATCTTCAGAAAAATATGAGTTATGTATAGACGAGTCCAGTGTTACCTCAGATGTGTTTGTCATGACACACATATTGGCTTTCTTAGCCTGTTCATCATGTGATGTCTCTGAGTCTCTTGAAGTATCCTTGGACGCACTCCAAGTTTCTTTCATTGTCTTTTTGTACCTCTTGTCCTTTTCCTCATATTTATTTTTCTACTTGAGCTTAAGACAGTCAGCCTTTATATGCCCTCTGTGCTTATATTAATAGTAGACAATTTCATCAGTCTTATCACTTATTTTCCAGTCCTTCTTCCAGTTTCCTTTTTGGTCATATTTTCCCTTGAATTTAGGCGTTCTAAAAAATTTCTTCCTTTTGTAAAATAGTTTGAATCTTTTGGCTAGTTGAGCCATCTCCTCATCAATATTGAATAATGATTGTTCACTGGTGGAGCTTTCTACAGAAGCTTCCAGTTTCCCTTTGTCTTTATGCTTAGAGGTGGTGGTCTTTAATGCAACATATTTTTTCTTTGGTTCATCATCCTCTTTATTGAATTTCAGCTCTTCCTCATACATCATCAGTTTCCCAATGAGTTCTTTTATAGGTAGTTTACTGATTTCACATGATTATCTAATAGAGACAAAGGTTCCCCTTCATCTGTCAGTTAGACATCTAAGGATTCTCATGATCTGTTCCTTGGAAGTGACTTCTCTTCCAAGAGAAATTATTATGTTGAAAATCTCATTGAAACTAAGATACAAGTCAGAAATAGGATCATAAGGTTTCATTTTAAAATTATCATATTTGATAGTATAAGTATTAAGTATCATTTCTTTTTCACTAGATGTTCCTTGATGTTTGACATATAGGGTATCCCAAATTTCATGGTCAATCTTACAAGAAGAAATTCTATTAAACCCTTATCTCCTAAGGAGCAGTATAAAGCATTCATAGCTTTGAAATTGTTATTTTAGGTAGTTTTGGTAGGTTCATCCCATGTGATTCTATCAGTAGAAGGCATTTTATATACTTTTCTTCTTCCAATTGTATTTGAATTTAGTGGAAATATTATACAACTTTTATGATTTTTATAAACATTCCCCAATGAAAATATTACATCATGAAATTATTTCATAATATCAAATCCTTATATACACTAAGGTGGACTCTCAGTCTCAATGGAATTGTAAAATCATAAAAAAAATATTCCCATTTGGATAATATATTATGAAGAATCTACATTTTACAATGAGAACAAAACTAATTTTTTATGTATTCAAAATTTGTGTATCCTTCATACATATAAGAGGATATACTTTTAACTTCATTATCATTCCAATTATTATTTTATAAGTAAAAAAATCATTTTCCATGCCTATAAGAGAAAAAATATAAAGTAAGTATTTTTAAGAAGTATCAAATGTGTGGAAACTCAAATTCCCATGATATTTTAATAATTATTATTATCAAACATTGTAAGAACACATCTATAACATTTCTATTATTATAATTTCATGATAAGAGTGTACTAATGAAGCTGAAATGTTTTTTTATACACATCCATGTTATAATTTTATAAATTTCAATAAAAAATATTAATTTTTTCAGTGAAGTAAGAATACGAAAAAATATATTTAAAATATATCATTTTAAACCCATAATATCATTATGAACATCAGAACAAAAATCAATATTACATGAAAAATATATACTCTTTGTTTATTTGTAATTATGGTAAACTAATATAAAAGTATTATCAATTATCATATAATTATGGAATCAAATATTTTTCAAGTTATCATATTATATGATAAGTATTTGGATCTTAGGAATCAATACAATGTAAAATATTTATTTTTCGTGAACATTGTATTTTGTTTGAACTATTGTTGGATTCCAACGATATGTGATGAATTCTATATCTTTATTTATAATATTAGTTTCCTCCTATAATAAGATGAAATATTTTAGGAAGACATTATTTCTATGTATAATAAATCCAAGGTGGATTATTAACATCCATTAAATATAATGACTTGTTGGAATAAATGTGTCATCGAGAAGTATGTCAACAAATAGGGTTCCATATAATCGATAACAGAATCAGAAATTCTATAATGTTTTCCCCTACTATCATCTCATAAAATTTTCCCACCATTTCATTTTAACCCATGCCTCATATACAGAAGTCCGGGAATCATAAATTAATTTTTCATCACTCATTTAAAATGATTATTTTCATTATTTACCACATGTATAATCATAAAAGTTTCATAATTAATTGAACTATTTATTTAATGATTATTAATAAATAAATACTGAGTATATATAAAATAATCTATTCTTCTCCATGAATTTCAGTGAGAGAGTTGGATATTTTCATATATCTACACTACATTGCATTTATAGTAGTTTGATTGAAAATAACTTTTTTATAAGTCATCTAAATTTTTCCTGTTTAAATATTTCCTTTTAAAAAAACTCTAAAAAGGGTTGTGTATATGACCTCTATCAGAAAAATTGTTGAGTAAAAAATCATAAAAATAATTAAACTTCATTTGTAAATTAATTTAGATATGATCCCTATAAGATTTTAAATTTCTATGTATTCAATAAAATAATTTTTAAATAGAAATTTAGTAATCATATTTTGAAAAATTCTTGAAATTAATTAATCTTTTTAACATAAATCATATATAAGAATCTCATTTACATAGAGTTTTTTACATTTAATAATTTTTATTCAATTCAGTTATGCTGGGATTAGTTTGGATAGAAATAAATAAAAGTATATATATTCCTCAAAGAATAATTTTTAACCATATTCTATTTTCAGGTTAAATAAATCTAATTAAATAATTATTTATTTATCAAAAAAATTCATTTATTCAATAATGAAAATAAAGAAACACATAACATGAAAAATCCTCTCATTGATATATATATATTTATCAAATTAATATTAATAATACTTGAAGGAATATTTTAGTATCACTTGTTTTATGATATTTCTAATATGATAATAAAAATATAAATTTTAATATTAAATTTATAAAATAATTCTTGTATCTATCCATAAAAATAATATTAGATGTTATATTCTATATTACATGCTACTACTAGTTACACCAACAATTTATATGACATGGAGTGGAAAAATAAAAATATATGTTATTATGTTGAGTACATTTAGTGAGTAACTAATAACTGAAAATTAATTAATTCACAACATGAGTTTTCCAATATTTAACACCATACTAAATTGATATTAAAAACACATTAATTTTTAATTTTCAGGGATTAAAATGATATAATAAAATGAATAGTTTCATAACTATATAAGTGAATTATAAAAAAATATATTATGATGAGTAAATATATATTCTCCTACTATATATTACATAATAGAATAAATTTATTATTGATTTATTAAGAAGTATCATGTTACTACATTAAAAAAATATCAGTGATCACATTTATTCTTAAATACCACAGAAATTATAATATTATTAAACCATTTTTCAATCGATCAAGAATAATCAGAAACATATAAGATTTTGGATATTATTCAAGGCCATGGTAAAAATTAAAATTATGCTCAGTAGAATAGATGATGGATTTTAACTCAACAATTTGATCTTCATGAATAAAAAATACAATAAAATAAAGAGTTAGGGGAGATTACCATGGAAAAGGAAGGGGATACTTCCACACATAGTACAGAGGATTTTGGGGTCATGGGGGGGAGGATATACAACACTTTTTATATGAGACAGATCTATTCCAATAGTTCTTAAAAAACTAGTATAAATTAACCAAAACATTTAGTTTTTAAAAAAAATATTTGGTATTGGGTACCTTCATTCATTCTATACCAACTGTTAGCCTAATAAATTATATAAAAATAGCTTTAGAAAACTGATGGTATAGTGGAATGGTAATATACCTAATTTCAAGTAGTTCCTTAATTAATTTTAAAATTCAATTTTTTTAAAGTTGAATATTCGATGATATTTAGCGTCTTGCCCGGTTTTCTAGCCAAATAATGCTTTAGGTCAGTTGGACACTAGGCCTTTGGAGTACATCCCCACAAAACAATGGCTGGAAACTAGTAGTGAGGGTTAGATGAGGTGATAGTGGGGAGACTATACACTCAAGTGGTGATAATAATAGTTTTCCATATGTATATAACATATTTTAATAATGGGTGGAGTCATATGAAGATCTATAAACTATGAAAATGAATATTAATAGTAGCAGTAATAATCATTAATACTAAAGGAAATAATACCATTTTAATATGAAACATGCTATAACATGCCATAAAATAAATAGATAAATATGGTCCCTAGTGGTGACCATATCCATACATATATAAGGAATAGACAATATCTAAATAAACCCCATATCAATGTTGATAAACCACCAGATCCACTACCATTCATTCCAATGAAAAGGTTTTTGTATGATTTATAAGGTCTATCACCCAATCCTAAATCCTTACATAATCTCAAAAGTGTAATGTATACAAACATCTCAAGGGGGCTATGTAGGGTTTTAGTATGAAATGAGTAGGCCACCACTAATGTGATCTTATCTTATTTCCATAATTATAAAGTAATTTGTAAAATATAAATAAAATGGTGAAACACACACATTTTATATTTTACCCCTTCACATGTTCTCAACAACCACAATTGATCATTCTATATACTTTGACCAATGAAAGAATATATCTGATCACATTCCCCCATATATATATATTTATAATACATCAATTGTCTATATATATATATATATTATAGTGAGGACCAAGGGGTTAATTCCCAAGGCATTCTCTGAAAAAATATCATTCCTTGTGAACCATCAGGTTCATCCTTCCAAAACAACACATGGTACGTGGTTCCATCAATCAAGTAGTCAAAAACAAAGAAGCATGTCCAAAAATTGATTCCACGTTTACATAAACCATCACTCAAAATATCCCATTGGCTCTCATCCCAATTTACTTAGGCACAATGATATATTTCCTCTAATATGTAATAATTTTCATCTCAATAGCTCACTTCTCCAGGGACAATGATATACATCATTACATAATCTCGACCCATTGGGATAAAGAATAATGAAAAGAATCATCCCCAAATAAATGGTCTCAAAACCATATTCTAATGGTCCATCACCATCCATGTGTATTTATGTGATGAGAAACTCTGACATATCTGATGTTCAACACCAAAAACTAAGAAAAAATATCTATGAAGGATTCCACCAACTACATTTGGTCAACACCACCTCGAATGAGTACTATATATGTGAACATGAATCAAATAACATATCATGTAATAATGGTTATTTTAAATCACCAAAAAACCATAGAAACAACATTTTACAACTCGTTCCTCTATGGCTATGTCTCTAAAACCTGATGGTCAAATCCATCTCAAATCACATGTGTCAAGCACTGATATAAGCAATCTGGTTAACTCATGTCTCTAAAACGTCTTTTCATTAATATGGTTATCATCATAAACCCATATTTCTAGGGCCACATCCACCTATTGAACCACATCACCTCAGTCCAAGTGATCAACATCACCTTAATCCCTGGGCCATCCATAACATGTTCCCACTGAACTCAAGCTATCAATATAAAAAATATAATAAATTCATGATACACACCAATCCTAAACCGACCGATATTTTTCAAGACTATTAGCCAGATTAACCATTTTTAGTAAAGAGAGAGAATGGCCATATGAGTCTCATATATGCGATGAAAAAAAATAAAAAGGCATGTATTAATTAATTAGGGTTTCATATAGAAGAAACACATTGATATATTTATAAGGAACCTTAAAAACACCCATAAAATTAATTATATATCTAGGAACTACCTACCATATACTAGTAGGTTATCTCTTATCTAATATCATCCTTTAACTCAATCGGAAAGAAGAGAAATCATGCTTTTAGAAAAAAGCACTGAAAATAGGTCAAATGATCTTAGATGGATTTATAATTATTAATGATATGGTAACAATATAATTGAAGTAATATGATTAAAATCCTTTCTGATTAACTTCCAAAGAGACCGATGGTTCTCCATTCAGTGTTTAGATTAAGATAGTAGGCCAAAGAGTTTGTGGGGAAGGAAATGGGGGAACCCCTCCATGTTTGTGGTCGAAACAAAAGAAAGAGGGAGGAAAACCAAATAACTAGGGAAGGGGTGTTTTTAAATTTCCCCCGAAATAAAAAATCATCACATTTTAGATACCCTATTTGGATAACTATAAGAAAACCATGTTGTTCCCACATTATTAACACCACACATGTATGGGTTTGACACATGGTGTTCCAATCCATTCAAACCATGTGACTCCCCTCTGCTAAAAACAATAGAGGTGCTATATGAAAAAGAACCACCACCAGCATGATTTGAAAAAATAGTGTCCTGCTTAGTTAATTTTGGGAGGAAATATGTTTTACCAAACCCCGCCCTTCTATATACACTTTCCTGAAATAGGGTTTCTAGGTTCTGATGAACCTAAAACTCATCTAAACCCCTAAGGCACTTCTCGGTCCTTAAATCCATTCTAAAATCAAGTCTTTGGATTAATAAAACTCCCGAAATTAGGTTCCAATGATCTTGGGAAGAGTTGGTCAAAACACCAAACATGTAAATTAGAACATGTTGTGGAATTTCAACCTGGTCAAAATCATAGGATATTATAGTCAATCTACCTTATAACAGCTCATACATAAGCTATGAATTCTTACCCAGTGATGGTATCTAACATACCCATATCATTACATCATCTTGGTTTATCCCATTTTATTGAACACTGGTTAACTCCACTCAAGGTGCTCCTCACCTTAAGAGTTACCTACTCGCTCTCGTATTGATCCAAAATAATCATTTTTTGATGCCAATTTCCATTATCAGACTCAAAATTCCTCCCATGATGCATCATCATTCGTATACCTCATCCGGATCCCTATTCATTGATATGTCAACCAGACACCCATCATGTCCCACATCTCTTTAGATTCCCATAAGTACATGTGCACAACATGAAACTCATAAAATCCTGCATCTCACCAGATTCCAATAAGTCCTACATCACATCAATTCACATATTAATACTTACCTCATATACTAATTTATATCACTTCAATGCCCAGACTATTACACACATCAATAATATATATATATACTGATACCAACACACTAACAAATATTTGGTCAATATAAAATAATACATATTCACCTCATTCATAAAAAGTTGATAAAGAACCAAACAAAATAAAAAACTATCATGCACATGATATAGAATTTACATCAATTTAATCCTCACCCTACTATGACCTTCGATCCTCAACAGTATGCACTAATCCTAAAAAACAAGTACATGAGGCCCTGACTCCCTTTGGGGATGCACTAGTTTCAAACACATACCCCACTACTGAGTCTCTATACCTCTACCATGACTACCACATGTAGCTAAATCCTTGATAATAAATGTTGGTATTACTCCTATTCTGACCTCGAATTCCTATTTCTACCATAGTCACTGACTCCCTTTTTTCTGATAATTATTCTTACATAACCTCTCTAGATGGGACATCTATCTAAATAGAAAACACTTCCTTAGAACCCTATCACATTAAAAAATCACATTCCCTATCTTAACTAAATGGATGAAAACTATGGATTATCAACTCTTCGGTGATATTCTTGAAACTCTATCATGACTACCTTTCTTAGACTCTTCATGACCCCTCTTACTGATACCAGAAGATTCACCGCTAATCTTAAATAACACCATCACCCAGCTTGAATTAGTCATTTCCATCAAGTATCCCTTGACTATCTGTTTTTAATTAAATACATTTTATTAGGATACAACCCTACATAAATTCACCTTCATCTTTTTCCCATGTTTTCAACCACCCTAAAAAATCCCTACCCTAGTGATGTCGCCCTCCACCATAAAAGGTGAAAAACGGGGCTTGCGAATGAAATATGTTCTGTAATCCATTACAGACGTGTCTCTAAATTAATGATTCATGAACATGTGGGCTCAATCAACCCTCATCATCTTGAGAAATAATTTCTCAAAGTACCCCATCTTGAAGGCCATCCATGACAGTCCCTTATGTTTTCCTACCTAAACAAGAAAATCCTACCAGTGATTTAGTAGTCCATTGAGCATGTATATCTCCATATTCATCCTCTGACATGGGGGGTGTCTCAATATGGTCAATGATAGTATGGACCAAATAAATGTAGTTCTCTTCAATCTGAGGACCACCCACAAAATAAAATAGAGGTGTGTTCTGTGACTGAAAATCCTGATTCAAATATTCCATAGATGTCTTAGCTCAATGATATCACATGTCGATTCCCTATATAGATCATGAAATGATCTCACTAGAATTATCATCTTACTATTTAACAAATTCATCCATTTTTAGAGTGTTTCCAACATTTACTAGAGCATGAACCAGTTTCTCGTGAACTACACATCTCTTAGGGGACTCATCTTATGCGTGCTCCAGTGGCACTGTATCTCCACCATCATGACGCTCCATATGATTCCAACTTGGTTAAATGATATTTAATACCAATAATAAAGATTAAATATCCATAACAACATTATTATATAATGGATAGGTAATTTTGTAACATGAATCACATCTCACCAAGCTTACACTCCCCTACAACACCATGTCACAAGACAGCGGCCCTCAAGGCCTAATACCTATTCATATCATTGTCCATTATCTCGTATCATTCGAACTCATTAACACCGCAATAACTATAAAAGAGTTATTAATCACTTATATTATACATCAATTCAAGGTCACTGAGTAGAATTCCACCAATGATACAAAACATGAAAACACTTTTTTGATCCTTTTATGAAACTTCAAAAAATTCAACCCCCTTTTTCATCCCTTCCAATGATCATCTACATTAGGCTGATCTATCACATGAATATATATTGACACATTGATATAATTCAAAACCATATACCTAGGAATAATGAGTATAAATCCACCAAAAAGTATAAGAAGGAAAATTCTTCTTAGTTTCTTTGTTGACGCATTAAACAACCCAATCTCTATTAGCACATTATAGGTACCCAATGAAAATGATATGAAAACACACATCATATGAGCCTAAGTTCCAATTGTAATGAAAAATATTCCCCCCTTACCATACCTAGAAAAGGGTAAAACTATATAATAGATAATAATATCACCCAAGTGTTCCACTTGAGGTGGTAATCAATCATCTATAATAAACCACAACATTTCATAAATTTCAATCACATGATACATAGTCCAGCCCACAAGCATGAGGATAAAGGAACCCAAACATGAATCTTGTACCATGTTCCAACTATATTATTGTCTCTATAATACTATATAAAATATATTAATACCAAAAAGACAAATGAAAATCCACTTATTCCATTTTTAGTGTCTTGACTAAGTTTTCCACCTGAACAGTTCATCATGCAAGTTGGCTACATGGCCTTAGGCATTCCTCCTCATATGCCAAATTCCATCAACTAGTAGTGACTGTCTGATGATGTAATAGTGGGGAGACTATAAACTCTATTGGTGATAATAATAGTGGTCCATGAGTATATAAAATAGATGAAAAAGGACCAGAATAGCAACTAAAATTATAAATTTACTGGATTCAAAATATCAATTGTAGTAATAATCAACAAGCATAAAGTAAATAATAAAATTTGAAGAGAATACATTCTAGAAAAAGATATATAATATATAGATAAACAGGTTCAATCAAGGCCAATCGTACCTATAAATATATATGAAATAATAAATTTTAAAATAAACACTTACTCATTTCAGAGTAACCACTTGGTCATCTTCTATCCATCCCACGAAAAAGGTACCTCTATCATAACTAAGGTCTATCTAAAAAGAATAAATCATTTACTGATCTAAAAAGTATAAAGTTGAAATGTCTCCTGGTTGGCACATATAGGATGTGAGTGTGAATTCAGTAAGCCACCACCAACATGTTTTTAATTTACATCCATTATTATTCAGGTGTACTAAAAATATAAATAAAATAGTGAAGAACATATAGTTAATACATTTCCTACTCCACTAGTCCTCGAAAACCACATGTGAGAATTCTATGATATTCATCCCCTGTCGGAATATCTCTGATCTTGTTCCTTCAAATTTAAATATCCTATACAACACATGCCAACTTATATATATTTTTTTGGTGAGGAACCATGTATTAATCCTCAAGGTGGACACCAATGAATATCATACAATGTGAACCCTCATGTTCCACCTATCAAAATATAACTCAATACATAATTCCATCAATCTTATAGCCAACTTCTTAGTAGCATAGTCAACCACTAAATTTTAGGTCTCTTGAACCTCCTCTCTGAAGCACCTGTTAGATAGAATTCTGAAATCCTGAGGCACATTGATATCTATAGTCCAATATAAAATCACCATTAACACAATAAATTATGTCCTGACATACAGTGTTATTTTTCCTCCCATAATAATGACCCATCAACCTCATGCATATCATTGAGCCTTATCTCCCTACCGATGGTCTCAAAACCATCACTTGATGGTCAATCACCATCCACATGGATTTTTGTACTGATAAACTCCAATAAATATGATGGTGAAAATCAACCACAAAATCCAAAATATCTATGAAGACCTCCAACTTCAATGAGTAGTCAACACCACCTCAACTTAGTCCTCTATGTGTAAAAACAACTCCAATGGAGAATACGCTTACTATGGTGTGAAAAAATCACTAGACAACCAAATGAACATCATCTGGAACCTCACGAATGTGAGACCATGTCTCTAAAACATGATGTTAAAAACCATCTTAAATCACATGGTCTATACCATCAACTAAATGAACTCACAACCTCAAGTCTTTACGACCATTTCACCTCAAGATAGTTATCACCATCACCCCATACGTCTCATTCCATTCCCAACCTAATGAACTTTTTCACCTCAAACCTAGTGATCAATATCACTTCAATCTTATGTACATTCACAACATGTTCCCATTTATATCAAGTAACGAATATAAAAAAATTTATTTACATATCTTATAAACCTTTCCTAAACATCCCAATCTTGTCCAAGACCCCTATCCAACATAACAATCCATAGTTATGTGAGTGAAATCCCACAAAAATATCATTTCATTAATCAAATAATTTAAAATGGAATTCATTAAATAACTATGGTCTCACTCAAATAGCAAAAAAAATTGTATTTATAATTCACCCAAAACACCAATAAAAATATGGATAAATTTAGGCACCACCTACCATAAGAAAGTGGTTGCTTTCTCATTTGATATCTGCCTATAACTCAAGATGAAATGAAAAAAGTTTGTCTGTTAGAAAAAAACATGAAAATAGGAAAAAAGAGTTCACATATATTTAGAAATCCATATGGAAATATAAAATAAATAAGGGAAGTATAAGGATTAAATCCCATAACAATTCACTTCCAATGTGATAGATGTAACTTGGATCAGATTTTAGATATGGAATATATCCCAATTCCTAGAAAGGAAAGGGAATGGGAGATCCACTATTTATGTGTAGTGGAAATGAATGAATGGAGAAGGAAATATAAAATAATATGGGAGACGTTGTTTGGGAATTTTAACCAAATAAATGACCCACATGGATTGAATACACAGTTTTTCTAACCGTGCACCAATCGTTAAGTGACCACTATAAAAAACTCACATGTTCACATTCAAAGTGCATGGTTTTTTAAACTGTGAGTAGACCATTTGATTCCCATATAATAAAAACTATAGAGTTTTTACACCACTATATACCCAAACCTACCCAATTTGACAAACTTTGTCCTGTGAAACTAGTGTGTAGCATGGTTACTCTTGGGATGTCACATGGTTTGATCAAGCCATGGGCCTCTATATGTTCTTTCTCAAAATTTATTTTCCAGGGTCCAATTCCCACAAAACTCATCTAAACCCCTTAATGAACTTTTAAGGTCTAAAAAAGAATCTAATATAATGTCCTTGGGTCAATGAAACTCATAGAATTGGGTTCTGAAGATCAATAGTATTGTTGGTCTAACCCCCAAAAATGAAAATTAAAAAATGTTGAGGAATTTTTACATACTCAAAAACTAAATATGTTAAAATATACTATGTTGATTTAATTTTAGATATTTACCTTGTATGTTGATGAATCTATTTTATTTTTACATTGAGAAATTATCTTATATTACATTATAGTAAATTATATTGTTTTTTAGGTATTTTAAATCATATTTTTCAAAGTATAAAGCCTAATTCTTATAAATATTTAATAATACAAGTTGATCATATAGTTACTATTGATACATTTTCTTATTGAGGACATATTCATTGGTTTTAAATGGGGATTATTGTAATCCTCAAAGTTCAATATTGACATTATATTGTGGATTTTTTTAATGGATACATAATTAAAATAATTACAACATAAAAATTGGGTTTTTCAGAAATAGATTATTAATATTCATCATTCATGATGATGATGTATGATTACTATATAATTATGAAGGATTTTTATTTATGTATTAACCCCTATTGTATATTGACAATATAAGTTCACTACAATCAATGGGTTTACTTCAAATATATAATAGTGTTTAAAATTATATCTAAATGGAGGAGATTGATTAGGGGTTTAGTATAGCTACTTAAGATGATTTTTTATAAAAAATCAATGGATATTTCTAGAAACATGGAATAGATATAAGGTTGAATTATTTTTTTGTTACCTACCAGTAGGAATGGTAATGTGGCTATTAGGAATAGTCATATAAACATTAGAATAAAAACCTCACATATGAATGTAAAAATTAAATTTATGCATCTTATAAATGAATATACAATATATTTATATCTGTGTATATTTAAAAAAATATTTTAAAAATTAAAACCTAAGTGTTGGTGTTTTTATAAATCATAAATGATTATATTTAATTTTAAAATTAATATAATGATTTAAAAGAAAATTTATTTTCATAAAATATATTTATAAGTTAACATTATGTGTTATTATAATTATAGGATAAATTTATTATACCATAATTAAATTTTCAAACTGTCATAAAGTCAATTATAATTTTGAAATATGTATTTTTAAAGTAAATGTAGATTTCAATTAAAAATTAATTTTCTAAAATTATGAAAATTATGTAAATAAAATGGAATCCATTTTTTAAATATAAGGATTAAAAATGTATATAGTAAATCTTTTTATATTTTCTAAAATAGTTGATTTTTTGGGAACAGTGAAATATCATAGTTTACGATATTTAACATTTTACACCAAATTATATAATTTTTTAGTCATAAATGATTTAATAAACTATTAGTTCAATGTAGCATGCACTATTTACAGTACATTTTCATAGGAATCAACAATACTTGTAGTCTTGATCTATAATAATAAAAAAATAGGATAAAAAAACCCTCTCCTCCCCTTATGAATACCTCCCCTCAACACCCCTTCTCCTCAAAAATAATAAACATTGTATATTTAATTTATTCTAATCATTTCGTCTCGCAATTATCTTTCCCAAATCCTAGTATTTTTTTCCAAAAAAATTCTAATGCCAATTTTCATAAGGAGGTTCTAATGGTCTTAAAGAGGTAAAATCCTCATTATTTCTATTTTAATTTCTTTTATTTTCTTATCCTCCTCTCAAATATTCTATCCAAAAAGGATAGTAACTACAATATAATATATATAATTGAATTTTATTATGTTAACGGTAAATAAATCATCATATATATTCTCTTCTCCTTTCATTATAAGGATTAAGACACCGTTCATGATGTGTCGATTCACCACCTTCATGTGCGATGAGTTTTCATTTTCCATTACTGCATTCAATGATGGTCGTAAATCCATTTTTATGGTTAAATATTATTAATATATATATATATATATAATAACTTGTTTTACGTTAAGAAACTAATACATATACATAATATCAAATAATAATAGAAACCTAGTTCATGATCATTGAATTCCCGTCAAGGTAAACTAAATGTTTGTCATTAATGATTTTTCAAATGAATATTCTCATATATGAAGAAATGATATATGGGAAATTTAGATAATATGGAAGTATATGAATACTATTACATTATACTTATAGAGTTTTTCCTTAATTTAACAAGGACATCAATACTTATACAAAAGGCAACTGACCATGAAACCATTAAATGAACTCTCTCAGAAAAATTAAATTGAACATCATAACCTATCAAAATGGCCATAATTAACTTAATAAAATTTTAAAAAATAATATATATGGTAAATAGACTATTATTTAATTAATTAATGGAACTCAATTTATTATCCATGACATCAATGTCCAGTGCAGAACACATTGATTTATACGGTAAGAGATATCACGACTCGTCCTAGTGGGGCCCAAGTCGTGACTACCCCCATGACCGCCACCAAAAGGCCAGGGGCTGGTGACTAGCACTGAGTCGCAATATCCCACATTTGAAAGGAATTTTCCTATGTACCTATACACCTGAACAAATCTCCATGAACAAAATGTTGTAATATAAAAACACTATGTAGGCAAGAATGAATACCAATAAAATACCAGAAGTAGAGTATGACAGTATGAACCTGAAAAGTGAATAGGGCTAGAATACAAGCCCAGAAAAAGAAAGAGTCTATCAAAGTAAATGCACAAGTTATTGAAACTCATCTGTAGAAAACCCTACCTGAAGGTTAGGTACATGGAAAATTTTTTAAAGCCTCATGACCATGCCTTGACTGTCTGGTCTCTCTAAGAACCTTCTGGTCCTAGTCCACCTTCGACTACGTAAATGAATTTATTGTCTCCAAAAGACATGATACGTGTACAAATAGACCAGGCATGGGTGAGTAGAAAAATACTCAGTAGGACACCCTGAATCCAAAAAGGATATATATGACATAGGAAAATACAAAATAATACCATGATGGAAGACCAAAAATGAAGCCCACTAAAGGAGACCATGATAGAACATGAAGGAACACCACTATGTAAATTCATAAATCATCACAATGAAGGAACCACACAAATGAATACCTCGAAGGAACACCACAAAGGAACACCATGAAGGACCACCACTAAGGAACACCACGAAGAGACACCGTGAAAGAACACCACTAAGGAATACCATAAAGGGAAAAAATTAAGGAACAACATTAATGAAAAACAAGAAGTAAAACCATGAAGGAAACATACTATGGAACACCACAAAGGAACACCACTAAGGAACACCACAGAGGAAAACCACTAAGTAACGACATGAAGGAACACTAAGAAGGAATACCATAAAGGAAAACAATTAAGGAACACAATGAATCACACCACAAAGGAACACCATGAAGGAACAAAACAGTGGAACATCATGAAGGAACACCACTATGTAACACCAAAAAAGAATAACATCAAGGAAAAACATGAAGGAACACAACTACGGAACACCATGAAGGAGAATCAAAATGAATAAAAATATATATACCCAAAAAAATACAATATATATGTCACATAAATACACAAAGTTAACCATAAATAAATACATGAAGTATACCACCTAAAAATACATCAAGTATACCACATAGAAATAGTACTGCCAGCTCACATAGGTATATGTCTAAAACATATATTCTAATTATGTCCTGATAAACTCAATCAATTGCGGCACACCGTCTCCATGAGAAAAACAATCTTCATAAGACACACAGTCTCTATAAGACACACAATCACAATAAGACACATAGTATCGGTAAGACACACAGTCTCTAAGTCACATAGATTATGGGTCCCATAGTTTCTAGTTCACATAGATTAAAAGTCACATAATTTCTAGGTCACATAGCTCCTAGGTCACAATTTCTACATCAAATCCAGCCACAAGATTCCGCTTATAACATGCTCATTCATGGATAACCTACACCTCGAGCCACTTGGTCAAATTATAAAGTCCACAATATTCACTTAGAGTACATCAAATTGAACATATCATATAAAGGGTCCCAACAACATAGACAGATCGGTATAAAGACACACCGTTTGAATGTTACAACCATTTTTATAAAAATTTCTAGACCCGGTTCGGTTTGGGTCCTACCTAAACTGCCAGACATGGCACATTGGGATACTTTTCTAGAATGCTGGGCAATTGGAGAGGCCCAACTACCCATATTTCTTCACATGTTAATGGTATTCCTAAATCTCCACATGCGATCTGCACCATCTGCATGCCTCACTTTAAATGTGGTGATGTCACGTTCAACGTTGTCAGTTGCCACGTCTGCCTCCCCCATAGCCTCACCACCGTTGTGGGATCTATGTTTCCAAACTGATGCGTACATGGTCTCCTCTCCACCAATCCTCCCAATCAATTCCATGACCAACTTCTATGGACCACTCCACTAACATGGCTCCAATGCGCCCCCTATTGCGTTCCATCTCTATGGGCCGCCCCACCGGTGTCCTCACCCTACCGGCTCGACGTTCACCTAGACTAGCCAAATCATCTCATTACATCACCGTCACACTGCCTCATTGACTTTATAGGTTCGTATCATTGATCTCAGATCGTTTCTCCGTGAATCATGGGTGAAACAATCGATCGTTAGCATATTGGTTTCAAAATGCATTGAGAAGATGAAGAACACACTAAGAATGTAAGAGATTGAGGGGAAAGAATAAATGTAGATGTACACATGAATAATGGATCTTGGCCTTTGTTCATTTCATTAATGATTCATTCTGGTTAGAAGAAATAATGGTGAAGGATATTCACAGTGATGTATCACCCATCAAACCCCACAATTTAACCATCCTGCAGGACCGACCATACCACAGATCACAATTTTCATTGATTTCTATAAATTCATCGTTGAATATAAAAAGGGGGAAAGAAAATCACAAAGAGAATAATCTCGCTACCTCACTTTTGGATCAATAATTGATGAGGAATGGTTGTGTCACCATAGTTGCCGATATCCTCCATCTCTGTTGCTGTGATGATCCACAATATGATTTTATATCCATCGTCATTCCCTCGAGAAGATTATTTCTTCGAGCTCTGCCCAGATATTCTCTATCATTCCTAGGGTTATGCAGCAATCCCTAGGATTTCATTACAAGGTTTTTTTTAATGAAATCGTCACTACATCAACAAAATAATTTACCTTTAAATTATTTAATAACGATTATGTCCACTTTGGGTTTTCCACAAAAGACTAATGCCAACTAAAGTTAAGTCACTCTGGGGAATGCGCCATATTAAAAACTCAAAGGTGGACACAAATTTCAAATATAATAGTTCATTCGTGAGTTGTTAGGATTTGAAAATGAAATTATTTTTATTTTTATTTTTTCATTTACCATTATGTCAAAAAACTATCTTTCACAGAAGGTCGGTACCGGCCTATGTTAGAGCTAACCTAAGGTAAAGTTGCTACTCCGAACAAAATAGTGCCCTCAGATATTTAATCTGGGCTCTTTTTTAAGAGTTATTTCCCTTTTCTAGGAAAACCTATGTGTGTGCTATTAATAAAATAATATTTTTCAAACAATTGTTCTAAGGACATCGTGCCTCAGAATCGCACATCGTCTCAGTGATTTGTCTCCAAATTATCCCAAATAATTTTTAAAAAAAGATTAAGGAAAATTCAATTCATTTAAAGGGATCTATTAGAGACTTATTTTATTCCTTTAGGTTATGAATTATCTATCTTTAAAAAAAATATTTCTTCATTATTATTATATAATTATTCTACATTATGTTTATAATTTCCAAAATTATATATCCAGATCAATTCATTATTTGGTTATGTGTAAATACATATTTTATATGTATTCGTGGTCAAATTCTCCCCAAAAAAATACTAACTAAAGGGGACTTCCCAATTTAATTACTATTTTGAAGTACCCTCCATAATATGTTTTAAGACACCATTGTTTTTATAATATTAATCATTTGATCACGAAAAACAATCATCATTCATAAATAAATTTTTATAGAAAATTATACATTTTTGTTTTTGAATACTCATTAATACTTTCCCTACAAATTCACTAAGGTTACTCATTTCTATGGTTTCTTAAACAAAATTTTTACATGTTTACAATTTAGTTGAAAATAATTTGTCATTGTCTATTCATGTATTCCCTAATGAATATCAATGTATGATTTAAATCTATTTTTTCTTATTCACCATTATGATTATCCCATTATTTATTCCTTATAAAATGGTTAGGATTCCAATTTATTTACATGGGTAACCCTTATATTCTTCACTTATGTTTTATTATTATTCTAGAACTCATATGCATGAACATGTTACGGAGGCTGTTCCTAGATAGCGATCCAATTCATTGGGTAATGTTTAATCTCATGAGATGTTATGTATGGGGATAGGGAGTAAACCTAATCCATTATTTGAATCTCTCCACAATGTGATATTGGCTTTTCAGTTATCCCTGACTAATGTTTATGTCATGTTCTATGTTACAACCACATTCCTATGTTACCATAATTCAAATTCCATGATGTATATGCTATGCTTCCATATTATTATCCATGTTCCATTACTTTAATTTTATCATGTTATTACTTATAACTCATGCATTATTCTATATTCCCATGATTATTCAATTACTATAATTTTTAGCTCGTTACATATGTCTACCTGTTCCCCATGATATCCCAAGATTTTTTAGGACATCAAATAGAGTTAGAGATCATTATAGAAAATAAGTTATTTTTTCATGTTTTCTAATTGTGTACCTAATTTTCCAAATACACTGGATAATAAAATCCATTGTTTTCATTTGATGGATAATTATGCTTAACTTAATTTAATAATATGTGTAAAAGGATAGGGTCACTATATTTTTTTCCACGTATTGTTTTTTATCATTATATTAATAGTCCTTCATCATTAAAATCCCCATGAACCAACCATCCAAATACAAAAACTATACATAATGGTTATTTTTTGAAATATTTTTCCCCAACAAAAGATAAGGAAATATAAAATGATATATAATATTTACTCATAGAGGAATAAAAAATCTATGAAAAATCAAAATAAATACCACCTCACCATCATTTCTAAATTTACCATTATCGTGATATTTATTTGTAACCCGCGTTATGTACTGATGAGCCACTAGAATCACTGAATTATTTTTTAAATACATTTATCATTAAATTGTGTTAAAATATCAAACATGAAAAATAAAACAGTGGGAATATAAATAGAGTGATATATTTCATAACAGAGAATTGTCAATAGTCTCATGTATGGATAATTTTGGTTTATAAACACTACTATATTATGCTACTTATGTTTATGATGGATCCTATTGGTGTGAACACATCTTATTAATTTTTATATAAAAACCAATTGACTTTCCAATATTTTAATGTTTACAATAATCAAAATTTATGTATATTATTATTGACTCCATTAAAAATCAAGAAAGAGCCTATACATCATCATTTCAAGTGTCACTAGCTAAAAAATTATGGAAATTAATTACATAGAGATAGATGAATAATATTATGTATTATTTAATGTTACCCAATGACCAGAAATCATAATGCAATAAAAATATCCAATCATGGAAACTAAACTAGGATTAGTCAATAGATAAACCCAATAATTCACACCAATACTTAGGGGATGGCTATTGGCCCCAATAATCTAAGTATATAGCTAGTGATATATTTATGAAAATTGGGTAAATAAAATATATATAAATAAAACCAATAAAATAAAAATTATATTAATGTATTACGATGAGAAATAATATCCTACATAATATTTAAAATAAAAAGTAGTAAATTGAAATTATTTTGTAAATTAAAACCTATATTTGAGAATGAAATAGAATATCAATGTTGTAGAAAACCCATACTAGAATATACCATATATAGAAATTAAAATGCACGAATCTGAAATAGTATACATAGGTACCTATAGAACAAATGACCAATCCATGTATCAATTGAATATAAAATTGAGGGCATTAATATGCAACACTCACTAGATAACAAAGATAGTTTCAACCAACAAATAATGTATTTATAAAAATTATAAGACCAATAATCATATATATTTTAATATATTTAATCATATAAATTAAATAACAAGAAAAAAATAACTCAATGATAAAAAAATGATAAACTTTTTTCATTGAATCACAACTTACCATACAATGATGGTCATTATATAAAATGAATGATTTGAGCTTCATGTTCCGGATCTCAGAATTGTTTTTGGAAAACCATGATAACCTTCCCACCTAATCAACTATATACATGTATATATATTCCACCATCAAATCTCTAACCTGGGAGACACTAAACCAGTGCCTCAGGTTGGTTCTCCACATGGTATCAAGAATGTTTACCCATATTATTTTGGATGCATACTAGTAACTAAGGTCCATATGATTCCATTGGAAGAATATAACTTATTTTAAGAGTATCCAGTGTTGTATAAATAATAGTAAAAACAAAATATGAAGAAAATAACAATCACAAATAAGATAGGGAACCTGCTAAATGTAACTATAGAATAAAATTCAAAAAAAATATTAATTCAATAAATACATAGATAATACCCCATGGGAGGATTAAATATATGGATAAAACTAACTAAAAATATATATAATAAAACACATTCCTAATCTATCCCCAATTTCTTTTATGTCCAAACCTCTATAATCGACTATATATACGAAAAAAATAACCTCAGGACATTCGGTGAATCTATTCCAACGAATTAATTATCTTCTCCTCGTGTATCAATGTTCTATAGTGTCCCCATTATGATTTGAGTAAGACATAGTAGGCCACAACCAATTAATCCCATAACAATATCCGTAAAACTATTCATGTATGATATCTTTAAATAGATAATTACAAATTGGGAGTTCAATGATTTAAAATTATAATATTATAAATAATAAGTGTAGTAAAAATACCATTGAACCCTGATGTCAGTTGTGAAACTCAATATCAGTCAATAATTTCTGCATCCATAATCAATGATCCTATTATTTTGACACTCATCATAACCTCAATGGTTCTATATTAGACTACTAAGGGACCCATGGTTATAAATCATGAGGTAATAGATGTAGCTACTCCTAGTATTACTTCACTAAAATATTCAAAAGGAATTAATGCAAGGGAGAACCATCATATTCAAAAAAATTTAACTACTAATATAAAATAAAGGAACTATCTTTGATATTATGAAGCATTCCCTGATGGGAACCCCTGGATTTTCCTTTGGGAATTCCACTCTACATAACCATGGAGAATATTGGGTTCTCACTGAATAGATTTCTCTAAGGTACATCACAATAATACATGACATCAATATATATAATTTAAATAATATTTACTATCAAACCCCAAAGGGGAGTCTCACCAATGATTTTTCAATAATGAATATAAGAGGAATCCAATGAATTACTTAAATAATTTAATATAATTGGTCCTCTGTGAATCCAAGTGTGTCATCACACAATACAATTCATAAAAGTCCCTAAATGTAATAAACTTTTGTCTCATGATGTATCACACATTTCTAGGTACTTACGAGCTCCAAGGAATCCTCCCTGGGCATTCCAACTGATTATAATATCATGTAAAATTAGTTTTAAATTATATAAATATAAATATAATAGTTTTATTCAAGGAAAATCTTCAGTCATAGATGATTCCCAATGGTTATCTTCATGGAAGATCAAAATAATTAGATATAAATTAAAATATAGATTCAATAACACCATCACATTATATAAGTAAATTCACATTTCTCCATTTCATAATTTCAACTACTTACCATGTCCCTACCCATTTTAAAAATCAGTTCACATTTCAGAAAACTTGAACATATAATTTCCAATTATATTAGCCATTCTATGTTCCAATTACTTTTTAATACACCAATTATTTTGAAATTAGATACCACATACATCGATTGGGATTAAAAATATCATTTTGACAATTTTATGCAAACATGTCTTCTTTGACATATTCCAATTACCATTTCATAGAAAAATTTACAATTTAATGGTATAATTCCATGGTTAACTCATTATATATGTTTCATCTAGATGATTTAACATCATAAGACTCTAATGAATTAAATTATCCATTGAAATATAGAAAATAAAAAATTAGATCATTACATTATAAATTAGATCGATTCATTCCAAGCCGTCATGACTGCACAACCTAATAACTAAAATATATAAACAAGGACTATGAGTTAATTTAAATAGAAAACCAAATTTATGCTCAGTGAATCCCCCTAATCAAATATTTGTAACTAGCTCATACAAAATTTGTTAGTGTTTCTATATAAATCTTGAACATTGAAAATTGAGCATATTAGATATAGTCAGTGACAGAGAACATGATATTAAAGGAGTATGAGAGTAATATGTGACAAGAACATGGACATACCAAATGCATGAAATTTCATTTGATAGAATAAAATTCAGAAATGATATATAGGAAAACCACTCATGTTTTAGGGGAGGGAGTTTCATGAGTTTTGATGTATCTACTATCCGTTTTTGGATCCAAATCCATCCTAAGGGAAGCAGTTTCCAGTATGTGGTGAAATGATTGTGTAATTTCATAGAAATATTTATATATAGGGACACCACTATGCTTTTATTGGGCCACTATCCTGCGAAACCATCATTTCCAGGCTTCCAGGCTTCTGGCAGGGCCACATGTTGGTTGGTTACTACTGAACCATCCTTACCAGCCTCGTCCAACCTCAATTGATCATCCAATACTATGGTCATCAACATTATATTTATACCAATCCCAAATGATTTTTTTTTGTTTTCTATGAATTTTACTTAAGTTTAAAATTACAATGGAAAATCCTACCCCTAAACCTTATCAAATAACAAGTAATATCATAATACCTAAGGACCCATCAGACAATTAAGAATTACAAAATCCAAAAAAATAACACTTATAATCCTTGGGAATTTCTGGTTGTCACCAAATTTAATTTCCCAACCTACATTCTTCATTTAATATCATTCAAAACATGATATTAAATATTTTAATTCCAAATAAAATTATACCTAGCTACAAGAATGGTATATAAGGCCGCCTGATCTTGAGCTAGTTTTCATATTTACTATCCAACATCGAGACTATTGTTCTTAATTTTCATCACCCATTGAAACCAGTGTCTCATTATTCTATTAAATTCACTGCCATATGATAGTACCAACCATAGGATATATCTCATGAGTATAATTATAATCCATATAACCTCCCACTATCAAAATTTACCATCCAATTATCATTCTCATCATTCCCCCAACCCACTAAATTTGATTCTTAATGCTTGTTATCTCATCATATTCAATGGAATTAGTAAACACAAATACCAAATATCATATAAAATCATTATTTCCATAATATATATTCATCCATCATCCAATAACATGAAAAAAGACTTCAACTTTCCCCAAAAATTCTTCTGCAACATTAGAGATTGACCACTATGTCTATAATGAGATTCTCAATTTAGTTTTCAGCACAACATGATTAACTTTTACAATAGTATAATTCAAAAAATCCTCTAGAAAACTAGATTATAAAGGAACAATTCACACCAATACACAACCTCACCTTTTGATCTTGATTATGTTCTCGGAAGAAATTTTGAAGCACCTAATGTATGCACAACCTAGTCTGAACCTAACTCTAAATGTAAAATATTTAATAAAAACATATATTAAAATATAATATTATTATCATACTCCACAATCAACACAAAAATAAATTACTGGATCATGACAACATAATTACTGGAGGCTTCCCACAATCATTTGGGAAAATATACCTCGAATAGAAATCCAAATGTTATGCCATTGAAAAACCTATCACTAACACTAATCCATGTGATCTCAATGAATCCCCAATGTTTCACCTTGTTGAATCATGTTTTCAACAAATAAATCCATCCCGAGATCAAACCAACTACTCAAAATCATCCAAAAGTATATGTAGATTACCGTATATTATTCCCCAAGAAATATAGACCTCATATGATATTCTCATACATTAGAATTTGGTGTCATTACAAGAACCTAAATACTCATCCCACACACCAACAACCCTTATCTCACAAGTGACATGTCCTCATGATTAGCACGATTCTTCCTAAACAAATACAATCCATATTATAATATCACTCGGTCAACACCCTAATATTAAAACCCATATTCAATCCGTTACATAATACAACAATCAAGTGTGGACAAACTAATTCACACCTGATTACATTCAAACTATTGAATGCAACCATATTTTGGCTTATAGAACACCATCTTCAATTCTCATCCAAACTCTATTGATGTGAGGTTCACAGACTATATTAATTTTAATTGCATGCTACTATATTTAATTACTTATGTCGGTCCCCATGTTCCATTCCCTACTGATTCCATCCTTTAGAACTTGTGGGTAACTATTTGTGGGATATAGTCTACATCCCATGAAAACTGGACCCCCACTGATCACATGGATCATCCATCTCATAATAAATGAATCCAAACTGACACAACTATTCTAAGGTAAGGGACTTTTTAATTTTCATTTTTATATCAGTGAACATTCCCAATATGTCCCCTCAATTTCTTTGGACCTCAACTCATATACAACAACTTGTTGACTATTTTTTTTGTCATTGTGTAACATCAAAATCATTTATAAATGAAACTCCCTTTTCGAATAATCAAAATAATTATTATATAATATTAATATTGAAAACCATATACTACATTGGTTATTATAAAATAGTTTTAAATTCTGGAAAAGAATATTCATAAGACCATTAAACAACAAAATGACTAAAAATATAACCATTTTTTATGGAAGATAGTACTACAATATATGAAGGGTTATGATAAAGTCTAAATTTCATCAATTAGTGGAGATACAGGCACGACTAGTAGGATCATACCTGATGAAGCCCATTAATTATAGCCTCTAAGGGATATGAAACAACTATGATTAGACTTTTTTCCTATCCTTTTTTAAAATTAAATATCTAATGAAAAAACAACCAATTAATGTTAAAATATCAAGATTATTGAGATAAAATAATAATCCATATTCACCCCCCACTTGAAACACCATCCATAAAACACCATACCCTTACGGTGTAAACATCCATAATAAGAGGTAATATATCTTGACATTAGTAGTATGAATTTTTATATCTTCATTTTAATGATTTAAATATTATATTTCCCCCATTTCATTATTACTTTATCATTTTTATGTTATGATTTTGATAAAAATTATATTTTGAGATAATGTGAACAAGATTTTATTATTGTGAAATATATTGTTTCAATTGAGAAATATTATTGTTAAATTCCTGATTTTTTTAAATAAATGAATTTTTAAGAAAATATTATTAATAGATTTTAAATATAAATGGAAATACATTTTAATGAAGTCAAATGTAATTTTTATATGGGTTATAAAGTTGTTAATATATTAAAAACTAGTTTCTAGTAAATAATAATTTTAATTTAATTTCTAAAATTCTAATATTGAGAAAATTATTTTGATTAAATAAATATTTATCAGGATATTAAAAAAAAACAATTCATAATTGTTAATGTTATTTTGAGGTATTCAGAATTTTTTGGTTAAAATTACATATTGTTTAAATATATTTTCTGTACTATGAAAAAATAGAGAAAAAAAGTGATGTAATAAATGTCATAAAATACATATTAAAAAACCATATATATTTCCCATTTAAATTAATTTTTTTAGAATATCTGATTAATTTTATTATCCTTTAATGAATTCCCCAAAATATATATTTTATTTTAAAGTTTTAAAATAAATTTATTATGAACATAACACACTTTAACATAACCTGTGGGATTATTTTAAGGATTTTAGTTACTATCCCTATATAAAATTTAAAATCATTCCATTTTGGATGAACAAAAGTGAAAAACACATCAACTGGTTTGTTTTTTTATTATATTATCATTTATATTCCAAAAAATACTTTCAGACATGGATAAATAATTTATATATATTTTTTAAAAAAACAAAACCTTTCTATCTATCCTCATCAATCGAAAACCATTGAGCATGAATTTATCCTCCTTATCCCTATATGTGTCCCTCTAAATGTGTTCCCATGATCATAATAATGTACTACAATGCATCCATAAGCACACTCTCAAGGTAAGAGATCCTTTCCTACTCTTCACCTAACAACCATCTTCGTATTAGGAAATTAGATATCCAATTGGTCATGTTGGAATATGATTTTACACGTATCACATACTTTACTAATTATTTCCATGTAGTGAAATAAACCCTTTCACTCTCATTAAACACTCCACTGAATCTTTATGAACACTCATTGGGATACCATAATTATCCTATGATTTTCCATTTCGAATATTTGTGTACTGAATATCAAACATAATTTAAAATAAAATTTACACACCCAGATAAATGTATCCATAATTGATTGGGTAAATCTATGTATATAAACAAAACTTCTTAATCCTGGGGATAAATGTGATTAATTATTTTTTATGTTGTAAAATCTATGTAGAATACAAATGGATGTTCAAGATATGAATAAAGTAAGTGAGTCCAGAATTATTTATCCCTGAAAAATAATGGGTAATGTTTTAATCTCATGATATACCACGTATGGTTCATGGTATGTTATCATAAGCACAATATGTTATGTTGTCTCATTGTTTATCCTTGACGTATGTTTATGCTGTCATGTTTTGTGTTATTGACACATTAACATGTTGTTATGATGTTATCATATTACATAATATTTTGATGTTAATTTTTATGAATATCATCCAGTGTATGTCACCTTGGTATTCCTCTGACTAAACTGTTTCACCCTCACGATGCTATGATTTTTCTATTTCCATATTGGTATTTATAGCTCATCCTTTATAACGTGTTTCCCCAGTTGTATCATGCAGTATTATAATATTTATTTAATATAATGTAATTTTTTTTATAGATTTAAAAAATTCCCATTCCCTTATTTTAATTTTATTTTAAATCTTACTATTTTCAAAAACAAAATAGTCCAAAATGTATTATAGGATTTTATAAGGAGTATATGTCTATAACAAATCAGGAAATATGGATTATTGAATTTTTTTTATCAGAGGATATATTAGATGAATTAATAGTGATATATAGGGATACAGACTAGAAAACCATATAAAAGACATATGGATAAGACAATAAATATGAAACATCAATAAATTATGGCATAGAATAGATTAAGTTGTTTCAAAAAACATGATCCTTAGCTAGTTTATATAGGTGGATGTGGTGGTGGAATAGTTTTACTTATGGTTAATTACCACAGAAAGGAACATTAGTCTTTAGCTCAATCATATCCTATTGTAATACAATGTGTACTTGATGAAAACAAGGTATTTTAATATTGTGAGATATGCATTGGCATATTCACAAGTTCTCCATGAACTACTTTGAAGTGAACAAAAAACCCATAATTTTTTATAAAATAGATCATGGATAACATTGATTGAAAACATGAAATTCATATTTTAAGGAATTTATTTCATTTATGAGTTATCCCATTAATGATCATGGTTTCTAATTTAGGTGTTTCACTGTTTAAAAATTCTTATCCATAATTATCACTTTAATTTACTAAATTGATAGGAATTGGAGGAGATAATTCCAAAAACCAATGTTATGAGTAATGAAATGGATGACCAATGAGATTCCCATCATGATAATAGTACGAGTCAATAACATCATGAAAATGAAATATTAATTAACTCTTGTTAAAAAACATATTAGGGGGAAACCACCCCTCATGTATTAGATACATACAATTGAAGCCTTATATGAAAAAATCCTATGATATTTAATGGATATTATACTATGTTATTCATGGAAAAATATATCAAATACATTGAAATAAACTTTTATTTCCTTAAATGATCCTAGAAACAGAATATAGTGATGTATATTTTTTATATAGAGGGAGAAGCTGATAATTGTTAGGGATTTGATAAAAAATAAAATTCCTAAGGGATTGAAATTATTGAGTGGAAATAATTTAGAATGAATATTTTTGAATTATATTTCCATTAGAAACTCTTATATAAAATGGAGAGTTTTCCCTTATCATCAAGTATAATGATGATGAATCTTCCTGGGTGTATGAGGTGAAATTACCAGTACATCTATGATATTCCTTATTCTATTTCATTCTACTAAATGAAATTTTGATTTCATCTTTGCTCGGAGAAATCTAATTATATGGGAATATATGAGGATTCATGATATTAAATGCTATGACGAAATTTTATGATGTTCTTTCAATGTCTAGATGATGATTGATTGTTTTATAAGGTCACACGTGTTATGTGATATCATATGGAGGATGGATTCTAATTATGGTGATGTGACAGATAAATGTCATGGGTGAAAAATTTAAAACAAATAACTAGTATAAATTGTTTGAAGAATAATCTTGAATATTTATTTTATAGGACATGTAAATGAATTAGTTGAGGTAAGGAATGGTACCTATCTTGAAAAATGTTGACAAGATAAACCCATAAATGTGACATAATAATTGAATTTTCTGGTCAAGTAGTATCCTAATGACCATTGAATAAACTAATTGGAAAAAATATGTTATGAAAATTAGTTGACTTTGCTCAGGGTTGTTGATGATTACTGATGATAACAACATCCATGTCCTATTGATCTTGGGTGATATTATTTGATCACAATTTCTAAGGTGGATCCTAACAATTAAGTGGTGATAGTGACACTATATGTTCATTAAAATATAAAAAACAAACTATTTTTTTCTAGTTCCATGTATTATTTCATATCACACCTGTTTATTATAAATATTCAAACACTACCTCAGAAAATTGAGGTAGAGCTGTAAGTGAAAACGACAGATTATATAATCCTATCATCGCATTTATATAACTTATCCCCTATCTATTATTGCTAGAGAAACATTCCAAAAAACATTTTGATACTCCCTTTATAGGAATTTTCTATAATTATGGGAATTCATTAGATTTACTTATATAAAAAATATACATTTATATGAGCTAGAAATGACCCTCCATATCGGAAATCGATATTTGATTATATATATATGAAATTAGGAGGATGAATATCATTTGGTATCATTGTATCAATAATGTATATTATTTCATTATGAAAAATAATATATGGCTCAAATGATTAAGATAATGAAAAAGATCATACTTGATGACATTACCAGTTTAAGGGAATATTTTGTTTTGTTTCCTATGGAAATATAATGCCTTCTTACAACCCATGATGTTTAGTTTTCTTTCATTCTTATTCCAAGAGAATTTATATTATAAAAGACTTTATATAGAATTTTTATTATTGAATATGATGATCAGAATATGCAACAAGAGGGGAGTATAGATAAATTGTTTATACAACCATGTGCTTCCCCATGTGGGTTATAAGTCCTCTTCATCATGAATAATGTTGGTTCAATAAACATCTTCATTAATTATTTTGATTTCAATATGATATCGATAGAGAAAAAGTGTCATCTTCCAAAATTTTTATTTTGTTTTAATCAGCTATGTTGATCATAGTACTAATCAATGATGGATCTTTAGTTGAAATATTATCAATTAATGTTGATGAAGTTAGATACCCATATGAATTATTTGGAAAACAATTTATAAACACTAAAGGATGATTTTTATTCCATTTGTACACACTAGTGTTGAAGATATCAACATAAACTTAATGAAATGAGTTTCTAGGGTTTACAAAGAAAATTGTATGGTTTTCATTATAAATCATATTAAAATCAATTATAAAATGATTGAGTAACTTGAAGAACATTTCAATTTTTTAATGGAGACCGTTCAAAATGAAAATTTGTCTGTAGTGTAAAGTAAATGTGAGTTTTTGATTGTGAATGTATCATCCATCATGCATGTTATAAACATAAAAAATATATATGGATACCTAAAAATGAAAGGCATTTTAAGGTCTTCATAGAACCATATTTGTATCTTAAATCCATATATTCAATAGTTTACATGAATAATATCAACAACTTGTGCGAAACATTTCACAATTTTATTTCCTTCTGACAAAGATAACTTAATAGGGAGTGAAATTTTTAATTATAGGTGAATTAAAGGAAATAATTAATGATATAAGAAAAAATAATATAATTACATTGGATATTACATTATCTAGCCATGGGGAAGGATTTTTTTATCTCTAGAGATACATTTAAAAATGTCATGGGATGTTTAGTATTTCAATATTATGATGTGATATTCTATGTTTCATTATAATCAAATATCCATGTATAGAACTACCCAATGAACTACATTGAATTGGCTATAATAATATTCATTTTGATGGTATTATTGCATTATCACTAGGTAGAAGTGTGACATATATTCATATCATAAAACCTCTTGTATATATTAACTCAAAAAGATATAAATATGAGAAAATGATGGTGGTAAATAATGATAACTGATTATGATTGGTCATTCATGTACCATCATGGAATGATGAACCATGTGGTAGATTCTCTAATTATAAAGGATCATATAACCCTATAAATGACATGTATTTAAAGGGATCCAAACTTCATGAACATGAAAAGTATATACATATTATTAATAAAAGGATAACCATACAGCCTTGATCATATAACTTCTCAGATATCCATTCATGAATGGATCAAGGAGGCGTAAAAATATTTTGTAGTTCTACAAAAAAATGAAGTGAATATTTCAATGAACTACATTTCTAATGATGGAGTTATAAATTTTTAATCATAGATTTGTGTCCCATATAAATAAATATAAAAAGGTAACTTCTTTATGATGTTCATAGCTCATCATTCACTATTAAATCTTAATCACTAAGATCTATATAGATCAAATGAAGAACATCTGGTGGGATACCAAGATGATGGAGATTTTAGAATTTTTATCTCAAATATTGTTATTCCAGAAAGTCAAGGATTAAGGATATAATCATAATGGTATAATGGAACCATTTTACATACTAGTATGAAAATTGTAAATCATAACAATGTATTTTTTCATATAACTCACCAGGATCTATAATGTTAATAATTTTATCCCTATGGAAATTGATTACCATATAATGTTAGTGTATTTCATTAATATTAATGATTATTTATATTTTGAATAGAATGCCATTATATACAAATGGGAAGTCGAAATACATCATAGATTCCTATTATCCATTGTATTTAGTCATGATACAAAGTTTATTTCCAGGTTCCAGAGAAACGTTACATATGAATTGGATACAAAGTTTAGTTTTATTGTTGAATATCACCCAAAAATAGATGGCCTATCAAAGATATCCATCCAAACTCTATAGGAGATGTTAAGATCATGTTCAATGTATTTCCAAGGATTTTGAATAATGAAATTCCTACTATAGGCCACTCATATGGAAACTATTTTAATTCTAGAATTAAGATTTCACCATAAGAGGCTCTATATGGGATGTTGGGTTAGACTCAATAATGATTATATGAAGTTGGAGAGTGGAATATTAGGAGACCTATTCATATCCCAATGATGACATATAAGGTTTAAACAATTCAACATCATATAAAATTCCAATAATTTTAATAGGGCATATATACCGACAACTATCATCAAGACCTAGAGTTTCGGGTCAGAAATAATTTCTTCCTTTAGATATTTTCAGGGATGAATTTCATAAGGTATGGGATAAAGGGAAATCATATTCCAAGATACATCAGCTCCATTTATATGCTCAATAAAAATAAAGGGGCATCTTGTCTACTAGAACTCCTAAATATTGAATCTCATTTTTGTGATTTGTTCTGTGTATTTATCTTGATGAAATACATACCGGAACACAAGAATATACTAAATTCCAAGGTTGTAGAATTGGATATTTATATTTCATATGATAATAATTTGGTGATGGTATTAATTTGAAGATATAATTTTATATAAAATAACAAAACTCTTTTGGTAATACAATTATGGTGGAACAATATGTTTTAAGAGGTGACATGGGAACTCGATGACCTGATGAAACAGTAGAATTCTATTATGTTTCAATGTATGAATATAAACTTCAGGGGTAAAATTTTGGAATGGGGATAATGTAATGATGAAAAACTTTATAAACGAAACTCCATTTGTAATGAATAAATGACTTATTATGGTTTATAGTTATAGAATATTGATGCACTACATTGGTTATATTGAATAAACTATAAAATATGCCATGTCAATTTTAAAATATAATTATGAATTTTGACCATTGATAATATAATAGTCTTACATTGGCTGATAATATTAGTATACAACTATGGCTATGATAAAGTTAAATTTTTCCAAATGGAATGAGTGATTCCCTCATCCAGTACGATGATAACCAATTATGAATAATCGTAAGAGATTTCGAGGGATATGAAATCACTAGTATTTTACTTTGAGAAAGACTATGTTAAAATTAAACAACAAATGCATGAAATAAATTTTTTAATGTATCTATTAAATATTATAAATGTCATAGCTAGAACCATGTTTACCGAACCACCAGAAAAACCCCATTATCACCCATCATACCCTCATGACATATGCTTGTATAATAAGGGGATATGTATCTAGGTCCATAAAGTATTGTTTTTTATATTTTATTTTTAATGAATTAAATAGTATATATTTACCCCTTTCTATTATTTCATTTTCAATTATTATATAATGAGTTTTGTTAAAATTATATCTTGACATTATGATGAAAAATTGTATTTTTAAGAACTATACACTTTTAGAGAAGGCATATTTTTTATAAAGTAGTGAATATTTGAATTCATAGATAGTTTAATAATTGATTCTTATTATTATAATAAATATAAATGAAAATATAATTTAACAAAGTCCAACATAATTTTTACAATGGTCAAAAGGTGGTAAGTATTGAGAAAAAAATATTTTCCTCTAAATAATTTTTTAAATGGAAAAATATAATATTTAGAAATTAATTTTATATAAACAAAAACTATTTTCTAAATAATTACATTGAAATTATAAATGGTTGAATATTTCAAAATATTCTTTTTTAGTCAAATTTTTATGCAAAAAATTAATATGGAATAAACATACAGTCCTTATTCTAACATCCTAATAGAAAAAAGTGATGATATAAATGACACAAATGATATCAAAAATAAAATATATATTTCTGCAATTAATTAAAGTGATTTGAATTTATATGAATTTATAATCATATAATTTATCCAACTAAACAAATATAATATTTTTTTTGTTTTAAAATAGGCACTTAATGAAAATCACCCACTTCCACACCACCAATGGCATTATTTCAATGATCTATGTTCATGGAATTATAAAATATTGAAAACAACTACCTTTTGAAATTAACAATGAGATAAAACCATGGGAAACTTTATGGGTTGGGTTATTTTATCATATCGAGTCCGAAATATATGTTTAGAAATTAATAACATACACATCCTTCATTGGCGATAAATACCCACCCATCCTACCAATACTCTTCAATCATAACCGATTGATCATGATTTTACACTCCCTTCGACATTTTATGGCCATAAAATGGTGTTCCCAATATATTTTGAATCACCACCAATAGTTTTTGACATGTTCCCACATGGTAAGGGACACTCTCCCCCACCTCTATATTCATGAATGTTATATGTCTTATACCTTCTTATTTCTAATTAATTATTTTGGAAAATGTTTTTACAAATCCATCTTAATATCCTTATGATTATCATGTAATGAGAATCCTTCTATCTCTATCATTAAAAAAACCATCAATATTTTTATATAGTAATTAAGTAATCAAAACTATCATATGACTTTTCATTCAAAATATTTTTATAGTAAATACCGATCAATAATACATGTCAAAGGTATTAACCAAGATATACTTATCTATCATTTATTTGTGACATCCTTGTATGTAACCTACAATCCATAATCACGTGGTTGAAAATAAATAAATTTTTTCATATATTGTATGACATATGTGGCACAAAAATTCATGTACATGATATGCATGGGACATGTGGGTCTGTAATTTTATAGACATTCAATGAATTGGGTAATTATTTTATGTCATAAAATACTATATATTGTTTATAAGAAGTTATCCTTTTCACAATATGTTATTATTTCTTAGCAGTAAGAAATGATTTATGTTTATGGAATCATGATTTACCTTGTGTCCACATGCTAATGATGTTACGATGAAATCATATTATGCATTAATTCAGTGTTCATGTTTTTGAATATCACCATTTTCATATCAACATTATATGACCCATGACTAATATGTATTTCATTGAACATGTTATTATATTATTAATCCTTTATTTAGATTTTAATATGGACATTTTATTATGTATATCCCTAGGTTAACCTAAGAAATATTAGAGGGTATATCAAATATAAATTAATGTTCTCGATTTTTTTAGAAATTTTGTTTTACACATATTACATTATAATTTAATATGTTCCAAATTTCCCAAAGTCATTAGCCATCATGATCTTCTGGAATATTATTATGAGTATCATTGTGTAAAAAAATCTTGAATGAAGGTGTTTTAATGATCTGGGTTATCATACCCATGTCTTACAAGCATGCACCGCCTTGAACCACCAAAAACAATTGCACACCCATGGACACCATATGATAATGTAGCCTAACTCTCTCTACCATGGGTGATGTTGAATGAACATTAGCACTACAGTGTTGAATCACTAGTCAGGTTCCCATGTAGGTCATCCTTTCAAAACCACGAAAACTGTCAAAACTAATAAAAATCATATGTTTCACATGTTTTTAGGACTATTAGATAACCACCTTCCACGTTGAATCTTTCCAAGCCTTTAGGATTCTTCCCCCACCTATCCAAATCTACTAGAATCGCAAAATAATGTTACAAGGAAGGAAACTCAACCATTCCATATATTCACCCTACTATTGATATCGAGCCCCAATACCCCAAGTTATCCCACATTATAAAATTTTATTATAATCTAATTTCCTATACCATAAACCTAAATGCACCTCACAACACCATTGCAACAATAAAAATCACCTCAATCACAGTTAAAAATGGGTGTTTATTATATTTTCGAACAACATCATCATAATTCAAGGGATACCCCTCTACTAAGACCAACAAATAGAACAAGAATCATCAATACATTAGATATGTATTACTATTATTTAAGAGACACAAACAATAATAAATGAATCATACTCTCAAAATAGTGATTCCAAAAACCAAAGATATTCTAGATTCTATCTTATAATAGTATTTATATCGAACATGTTTTGGGGAAAGATGATGACCAACCATTTCCTTTGGTGGAAATTCAGGAACCCAAGGCATACTAATGAATCCAATGGGTTTCCAAAAAACAACCACTACTACTATGGATAGAAATCGGAATGGGAATTATATTTGAATTTTTATTTGTCATAAGAACCAATAACTATATTTTTTCAACCCAAAATCACTCATCACTTGGAAACATCTAACATTAACAAACATCATAATATTTGGTATTTATTACTACCTCCCAAATCTATAGGATTTTATGGTGTATGTGAAATCCCTACAATGGATTTTCTTTAAATGTTAGAAGAAAACAACCTAGTCTACCTGATTCACTATAAAATTACACTATGTTCTTTTACATATCACCTATAGAAATCCTATAAAATTCAAATCTCATGGGTTATCACTCACCCATTTCTCATGGTCACACAAAATATAGAATTACAAACACATAACTCGTGTGTTAAACTAATTGGGATCCTACCCAATATCGTCATACCATAATCAACATCCTTAATTTATATTGAAATGATTCATAGTACAAAAACCACATAAATTGGGAACGCACAATGGTTCCAATACCCATTCATTTAGAAAATCCAAACTCATAATTCTTATGAGACACCTCATCAATCTAAATTCACTTGAATATTGGTTAAAATATGTATACCATTATAATTTAACAGGTTTGGTAATCTATGGTAGGCTAAATATTATTCTATTCATAATTTATAGATGTAGATACTTTATCTATTGTTTACTAACATTTTATTTAAAGCATCCATCAATTTTTTTTCAAATTGTTACTTTTCACAAAAACAACCATTAAAATAAGTCACAATGTTTACATACTCAACAAGATTCACTATCAATAAACAAATAATTACCCATAAACATTAGATGTTTTATCAAATTTTCCACATTAAAAATTAATAGATAAATAGGGTTATATTCAATACATATAATATAAAACTCTTTATAATTTTGTTAATGGTACTCTATTTATACAATAGTACAATGTAATAATCTATTTCAATATATCTATAATGTTAACATCAATATTATCCAGGTTCCAACAAGTACTAAAAATTAAAAGGCTTGATTGAGGAAGTGTCATTGACAATATATGAGGGAAGAAATATTATATGATTCTTATAATAAAAAATTTTAATCCAGGCCATCATCAATCCATTTATATCTACATATTTATCAAATACCTTTATGTAAAATGATTATGTAATATTCCTCCATATCCATACATGGAAACACCATATATGAAATTTCATACATTTTAATTACCAAAACCCCTTATTATGAAAAAATATATACCATACGAATATATAAATCAAATAGATATAAATTTTAAAATATATTCACAATATAACAGAAAACATAATCATTATTTAGTAAACATAAAATTATAATGTTTTAAGTTGGATTCATGTAATGTGAGTCCCTAAATTATTGAAATTGTATATAAAAGTATTTATAGCCTCTTAATATATTGGTCAATGAGTAATAATCCCATGACCATGTAACATCGTAAACATGTGACTCAAAAAAGGTGAAATCCAAATACAATTTAAAAAAGAAAAATCCAAGATGAACAATTCTCTTCCCTTGCAACATAGCTTTTCACATAAGCTTTCATTGATCACTAACATACAAGATAATTTTATCATGTTATGACACATTTATAGTATCATTTCTACCATAAAAAAACTATAAGATAATGAAACAACTATAATCCAATTTATAAAACCCCATCCTCTAATCCACTAAAATGGTACATCAGGTAAGCATTCCACAAGGCCATGGGCATTGGTCCTGATATACTACAGACTTGAAACTAGCACCGAGGGTCTATAAGATACTAATGGGACTCACTTCCCTATGTACATATTATCCAATTATTTATAAATGCGATTAAACATAAAAAATTAAAAGAACTAAAACAAATAAGATAAGGAATGTTCAATAATTGAATAAAAATATAAAATTATATGAATAATTATAAATTCAATACAAAAAATAGTCATCCACAACTAATAGGATCACATAAATGGATAAAACTAAATAAAAAAAGTAGAAGGAAACTCATCCACATAGTTATATCGAGTTATTCCAAGACATCCATACTCCACTATGTGAGATTAAAACACAATAAAATTAATTTGTTACCTAAACTTGTACCTAAAAAAATTGTCTTCTACCCAGGTACCGAAGTGTCATAGAAGCCTAAGAAGGGTGTGACAAAAACTCAGTGGTACACCTCTAACAACATACCTAAAAAACCACTCCATTAAATAGTATTGGAAGGATTTGATTAAATAGAAATTTATCTATCAGTTGATTAAATATTATGTATTTAATATTAAAAATTTAGTTGGGGTTTCACTTATTGGTAAGAAACCCATATTCCTACATGAAAAATGATATTTCAAACCCCATTGGGAACAGGTATTGTAGTGATACAATAGCAGCAGAGGCACTGTAGCAATGGTGGGAACTGTAGTGGTGGAAAGCACTTTAGTTATGATAGGAAATGTAGCGGTGGTGGACACTGTAGATGTGGCGGGTACTGTATATAGAAGGTACTTTAGAAGTTCTATTCACAAAATAGGCCATGGGACAAAAATTCGGGCTTATAGGCCATGTAATGGGCTACATTACCCCTAGGCCTTCGGGCTATGTAATATGTCTCCCTCTACATAGTCAAAAGAGGACATTGCTTTTCTTTAATAATAAGATGGGGCTTTGGAACCAACCATTTACAAAAATATTCAAAATAAAAATTTATGTAAAACAACCACCTATTACAGGCCTCCATGATGACACCCGACTTGGGTTGATACAGAATTCAGCCAACACTAGTGATCCTATTATCACAATTCACACCATAAAATTATTTTTTAGAAGGAATATTACAATATAAACCATGGTTACACATCATAAGAGAACATATCTAGCTCTAATGTGAATTCAATTTTAAAAATATACTAGGTAATTTAAGGGAGGGGTGGCCTTTGACATTTCATTATGGGAAACTGGCAGTCTGAAGTCAAGGAATTTTCTTTGATATTTAGAATAAAATACTAATGGGATATCTAGCTTATGAAAAGGTAATTTCACTCAACATAACCATCCTGAATATGGGGATCCCATACAATGGAATTTACAATGGTAACTTATAATAACCCATGACATTAATCCATGTAATTAGAGTCATATAGACATTGCCTACATATATGTGGGTTACCTAATGAAGTAGTGATCGCGATTCTATGTGGAATCAAATGGTTTTATCTAGGAATCCCATATCATTTGAATTCTATTAATATAATGGTGTTAACACCATCACACTTTTATGAGTCCCCTAAAAACATTTGTCTCCCTCATGACATTACAAACATATCAAGGTTCATCTAGACTCAATGGAAACCTACAAAGGCATTCTAACCAATCATCATATCTAGATACAATTTTTTTTGATTCATAAAATATAAAGACAAAAAATTATTTCATTTAATAGTATCAACCATAAAGAAAGAATAAATGTCCTTTTTAGGGACCACTCTAATTTTTATCTTCACAACATGGGTGATATCATAATAATATGAGAAAACATTGGACAGATAGAAATTTCATAAAATGAGGAGGTGATTACTTACCCAAAGGGGAAGCCTATTTTTTTAAAGAATGAAATAGAGTTTAAAAAGTCAAGAATATGTAATTTTAATAAAAATACCTTTAGAATATGGTAATGAGTTCATTATAGACAAAATAAAAAAACTAAACTTTTAACATTAACTCATTTTTCGTTCAGACCATCTGAATGATAATTCGTTTCACGGAAGACGTGCATGATAAAGGTGGAATTCTTTTGAGAGGGAATCAATGCAGTTAATCTAGTGTGTAGTGAGTTTCCATGATAGATGATTTTTCTCAATTCTAACTTATTAAACCAGGATAATAGAGTCACATTCATAATATAAAATTTTCCAACCACATTTCTTATCCATTTTCATTACATTTATCAGATCTAGGATCTCTACTTATAATGAGGTTTCAATGCCAACAGATCCATATTTATATCCCACAATATAATTATTAGAATCCATGAAGTCCACCCCATAACCTATCAGTCCTGTATTACAATTGGATGCCCTGTCTATATTACATTTGATCCGGTCAATGAATGGTGAGATCTAGAAAACTTCAAGCATTCCATGCAGGAGTAGAAAATAATGATTTAATACCCAGAAATCTCAGAAACACTAGGGCTGGCACCAAATTGTTGAACCTTCCCAGCTGGAAGGACATTACAATTCTAATTATTATAACAATGTGTAGGTTACTAGCATGAATATTGAAATAAGTGTTGTCCTATTTGGTGGCATTATGGATCCTCTAGATCGAGTTAATAATTTCAATAGAAGAAACTTGAAAGAGAGAGTGGAGATCCAATGATAGTGCGGTGTTAAAACATTCCAATAGACATACCAGAGTTGAGTTATTGTAGCTAATTTTAACATCACAGATATAGAAGGCAATGTTCCACAGTGATGTGGCAGTGCCAAAACTCAAGAACAGATTATTGTTATCTTCTCTATATTGGTATAAAAGATCACACCACAATCACATAGATATACAAATATCATTTAATGAAACATAAAAATGGAATTTTCAATGAGCAAATATACATATAAAAAATAAAATACATTGATAAATATAGGTTTTTTGTATCTTTTTTAGCAATCCATGTTGAGTCCCGTTAATTGAATTATAATAAAATTTTCTTTTTTAAGAATACCATAAATTTCTAGGCCGCAAAGGAGAACATCATCCAGTTTGATAAATTTGGAATTATTAATAAAATTCCAAAATTCCTTGGGTATATCATTTGGAAATGAATATTGATCCTTTAATGTGTAATTTGAGTTCATCACAAAACTATCTGAAATTATTTGATTTGAGGGAGAGGAACCTGTCAATTTATTTAACATGAAATTGAGTGTGGAATTTCTATTCATTAGCTATTGGGAATAAGATAGGATAATTCTGAAAGACTTCTTATGTAGAGTCCAAATAGATGACTCTATGTATCTAATAATTCAATCCTTTATCTTGCATAAAAATCTAGTTATGATGAAATCTAGTAAATCTGATTTATTATTCATCTGTCTCCACATAAAGTGTTCTTGAAGAGAATCATTATACCTCTGAAGGATACATATTCCAAATCCACCCAGATCCATAGTATTAAAATAGGTTTCTTAAATGGACTTTAATAATTCTTCCTTCAATAATGCTCCCACTCAATATGAATTTTTTCAAAGAAGTTTTGATTTTCCTCAGAAAAGATACAAACCATTTATAAACCATGATTGAAATTTTTTTGTATACAATAATATATTTCACAAGGAATACTCTTCTAATCATTGAAATGGGTCTAATATCTATCAATATTGAAATATGGAATTCAATAACACCACCCCATTATATAATAACTTTAACCTTTGTACTTTTTAATCCATTACAAATCACTACTAAAAGACTAACCATTTTAATATCATTTTATCATTCCATAATATATCTATTTTGAAATAGAAATTATCATATCCATTCCATGATACAATTAATGTTTACATCATATTTGGATATAAAATTCCATTTCTCAATCCTTGATTAGGTTCATAAATCTCTTTCCCAAAAATGTAAATCATAAGTGTCCCCTATTACATATTCCAATCTAACTTTCTTAGAAAATTTACAATTGGAAAATCTAAGTCCATAGTTCACTCATTATAAATTCTTCTTCCATAGTGATTCCCTTTCTAAAAATCAAATCTACTAAAACATGCATTGAAGGATATTAAATTGTAAAATAAAAATATCCTTCCTAAATTAGGTCAATGTTCATAATGACTACATGAACAGAAAAACCAATAATCCATATAATTAATGATTCATAATTTTTCAATTTTTGGGGATTACCTACTTTATTATTATTGATTCCCACCAATCCAATATTGGAGGCCAGTTGGCCTAAATAGAAAGAAATCAGAAAATTTGAAAATTACCCTGAAATAGGGAATTTAATAAATAATCAATGGGAGATAACTAGAAGTAATTTTAATATAAGAAAAAAAAATTAACAATCAATTAGAAATAAATAATTATTTTTATCGCATTTGAAAAAAATAAAATAGACACATGATTTAGGTGATCCCCACATGAAATAGTGGAAAAAGTTAGTTATATTAAAAAAGGATAATTTCCATTTTGGTGGTTACAAAATTTAAAAATGAGGTAAAAAAGGTATTTATAACCTGAAATTATAGTTCATACTATATTAAAATGATTCCCAATGTGCCTTAAGATATATAGGGTTCCCAATCAATTCTATCAGGCTTCTAATACGACCACTGACTAGATAGTAGCTATTTTCATAGCCCCAACCTCCATCTAACACTAACTTGAGATTACAATAATCTTCTTGGCCATTATTCTGTGTCTAAAAGTACGTTTTGTAGGTTATATCCCTTTTAGTTTTGTTCAAATGATAGATAATGAAATGTGGAATTTCCACTATTTAGAAAATAATTCAAATATCCCTAAGCATCAAGGCCCATCAAAACACATTGACATTAAAAATACACAAACACGTGCACACACACACACACAGATATATATATATATATATATATATATATATATATCTTTTGGTGTTTTTGTATTGTTTAAAAATTTGGGAAAATATTATTACATATTTATGGAATTGGAATCCTAAATACAGTAGTAATAGAAATTATACAACCCATACCATTAGTATTAATGAGAGGGGTATTATAGATAAGCCACAATGAGCCCTTCATTTTCCATCAAGATATTGTTAGTAATTAGTAAATTTAGGAACCTTTGATACCCGGACAACATTATGATATCTTTATCAAAAATATTATTCATTTTTTTAAAATCAGATATAGTAACCACACTTCAATTTCCTGAAACATACAATATAGTATGCTCAATTTTTTTTAAAAAAAATCAATAATATCATACATTATTTTTGGAAATTTATTTAACGTTCAAATATTCCAAAAAAAAGTTTCATCTATAATAAATGAAAAAACCTATAAAAAATAACATGTAATTCCCAATTAAAATAACTTAGTTTTAACAATTTTATAATACATTAAATGTATCACTCTCATGATGTGCACAAAATATATTTTTAACAATACAACTAATTGTATAAGTCCTGAAGATAATTTAGAGAATACCCATGTCATAAGACATAAAAATAATGTATCTATGAATAAAATATTATAACAAAACTAAGGATTCAGTATTTCTATTAATGATCAATGTAACTTGTGAAAAATTGGGTGAAATAATACATGACTGTTATTTATTAATTTATAATAATAAAGTGAAAACCACTCTAAATCACATTATCTTACCCAACTATTTCACCCCCCAAATGAACTTTATTTAATTGAAAGATATGTTTGGTACATTGAAATAAAATTTCATTAAGTGTGGGTGTGGTTAAAAGTTTACAAATCACATATCAATTAGAATAATAATGGAAAAAAAATTCATTCATGTTTAATAGTGGAGTAAATTCTCAAAAAATAGGAGAACAAACATTGAGGCATATCAGTGGTCTTGATAATGAATTATAAATTTTATTATTAGTTATTGATATAATTTATTAAAATAATTTCATATTTCATCCATAATTACTAGATTAAATTTTAACATTCATATGAGAGTAGACACTAATTTCCAAGGGATCAAAAAAACTAGTCATAATTAATAAACATAAGTATATGACCCATTTATTATTCCAAAAAATTATTATTATATGCTAATAACCATTTATAACAATTTTCATCCATTAAAAAAATTTATGGGTTCCATATGATAGATTTTATGTTATGAAAATGAATACATCCTTTTACAAGGTTGATGAACACATTTAGGTAATTAAAAAATTTCACACATGATCAGCCCTACATTATTATTATTTAATTTATTTAATGATCAATTTTCCTGAGATGGAATTTAGATATTGGGTAGATAATTAACATATAATACTTCTATCTCATGAACTATAAGGACCATTTTTAATCATTTTCAATTAAGGAATATATGATATCCAAATCATATCATTAATTGTAATTTTTTTAATTAACATAAAAAATGATTTTATTTTAAATTGAGGGTTTTCAAGGTATGATGTAATCCATCTAAATTTAAACATAAATAAAATATTTTATCACATTTCTTAAACTACAAGGAATGACTAATAGTCACCAACTATATATGAATAAGAAATGTGTAATCATGGTAAATTAATAGTTTATTTTATCGACATAGGAATGTATCATTTTATAGAAAAACTCATAGTAGAATATTTCAAAATATTATTGAAAATCTCTTGATTATTTAATTTGAAAATGATTTAGATCATATATATTAGTTAACAAAATAATGTGTAAATAACCATGAATGTTAACATGATAAAGTTATGTATGGTTCAGGAAAAATATCCCTAGAATTTTATTGAAATGGACTCCATCTAATTCCAAAAAGACAACACAATACCCCCTAAAATACCCCTAAAACCATTCATAATTAATTGATACGTAAACAGAAACATTTATTACAAAAGCTAAATATTTACCTTGTATAAAAATTAAAGAATACGAAAATAATAATTTTAAGCAAGAATTAGAAGGAATCCAGTATTAAATAATACCAAAAGAGTGAAAAATTAGGATCTAAAATCATAAAAATTAAAATAAATTTACAAATAAAATATTTCTCACCCCAGAAAGATGATTACATAGAAATATAAAAATAAATACTTTTATAACCTAAACATAATTATGGAAGAAAATATGAATGGAAATCTCTTCGATTATGTGAAATTATTATTTAAAAAACCCATTTATAATAATAGGATGGGAAAACAGACAAGGGATGAAGGATAAAGAGGGTGAGAGTGGACTAACTAATCCTTGGACATTAAGAAATACATCCAATACAGTCTAGAAAAATTGTAGGGAGAGCCCGTCATGGGTTTTGGAAATATGGAAATGATAAAAACGAAGGGAATTGTAAATGTTTTAATAAGGAAATGAAAACTTACAATTTCTCAATTATGATATTTCTTTTCAAAAATGATATTCCTAGTTGGGCACAAGAATTATAGTCGGAAATCATTGTATATCAGTTATTGTTTTAGTGGCTATATATTTCCTCGTTGGCCCCTAGACATCTGGTAGACTCCCAAAATGGTGACAGTATTCCACATACCATTAGCCTTCTTCTCCCAACATCAATAGTTATTCACTAATTTGTATCTATTTTTCAACCACTAAATGTAGTTCTAAGGATATAATTTAATAAATTTTAAATAAATACGCATTGTCTAATATAAAAATAAAACAAAAAAATCTAGTTTCTACTGTTAATTTAGTTATTAAATTTCCTTATAGACATATTTACTAACTTTACAATCAATAAAAACGCTTATAAACTGAATTTTCATCAAAAAATTAAACAGGATTTGCTCATATAATATCTCTTAATTTCTCTATAATGACTAAATTGTTGAATAGAATCCAAATTATTTTTTATAAGGAAATTTTTACTATAAATTCCTAGCTTCATACCTGGATAAAATATTGAAAACTAAAAATACTAAAAATCATAATACATTCCAACAATAAATCACAAAAATTATCTTCAAATTATCAATTTTTTTTAGTATTGTGACGCCAAAAACTAATGAAAAATTGAACCTCCCTTAGATATCTACACAAAGATGCATCATTTCCCACTTAATCATCTATATTATAGATAATTAAAAAACGACATTAGATGTTTATAATTCAGGTTTATTACTTTAAAATTAAATACATGATATTTTATTATATTCATCTAATAATTATATTTTTATTTTTTGAATAATTTTTTATATATTTTCTCAAAATTAGTTTCCATATTTAATTCCAAAATCCATATCAAAAAATATTTCTTAGAAAACCATCTTTATAATTGAATATCCAATAAATTTTCCATAAATAAAATACCTTTACTTTCAATAATGGTCATGATATTCATGTAAAATCTCGGTCCATCAATTAACATTCATACTCACATGCCAATATAATGATTAATTACAATTAAGAGATGTTTTTTTTAAATGAAAATAAATAGAATTTTATAAAACCCCAAAACTAATAAAACAATATTTATTAAGGTATAATAGTAATAACATAGAAATAAATGAATATATTGAATTGAACTATAAAATACATATTTGAACTACTAGAATCGTAGTGTTATATCTAAAAAGTAGTAATATAATTATCTATTCGATGTGAAAACTGATTAGAATAATGTAATAGATAAATTTAGTAAAATTAACTATTGTATCATAGAAAATAAGAAACATGATATAATCATTATGTATAATAAATGAAATGAAATAAAATAGGTATAGATTTATATATAACACAAACAATCATCCATGTTATTACTTTAATTAATTACATTTCCAATGAATTATTATTCAAGAAATCATTGTATACTTTTTAGTTTATTGAAATTAATTAAATTCTTTTTGGATTTAATTATATTTAAAAAAAATTATGATTTTATGGTGGTAAAATAGATTGTAGATAAAAATGGACAATATTTTCTTCGCAGTCAATCCATATGTCATTTACTAGATTTTACTCTCCTTTAGTTTCAGTACTTAATTAATAACTCATAATTATTGGTCATTTATACATAACTACTTGAACATCCCCAAAAAATGAACATAGACCATAAAGAGGTTGAATAATACTTTTATTGGTTAAATACAATTTGAAAACTCTATTTGATGATATTTACTCACAATCTCATCCATATTAATGTCTCTTTGTAAAAATATGAAACCATTTCATGACATATAATAAAATTTTGATTTACCTTATGTAACAACCGGGTCCTAGTGACAACTCATACACCCCGCCATAACAAGTCTGTCAGGTTCTGGCCCGCCAAGTACCACCGGTTTTCCCATAGACATGTGGTCCCCACCCTGGGGCCAACCCACGTTCCTGAATGGGTCATTTGACTAATGACTATCCCCACAGGCCAACACATGTCCTTTTTAGTGTGTTTTGTCCTCACTGACACACTCCCTGAGAAACTTCCCAGAAGGTCACCCTTCATGATCACTACTCGAGTGCACCACATATGTCATTTGATAGATCCTACTCTCATTTAGTTTCAGTACTTAATTAATAACTCATAATTATTGGTCATTTATACATAACTAATTGAACATCCCCAAAACATGAACATAGACCATAAAGAGGTTGTATATTCCTTTTATTGTTTAAATAAAATTTTAAAACTCTATTTGATGATATTTACTCCCAATCTCACCCATATTAATGTCTCTTTGTAAAAAATGAAACCATTTTATGACTTATAATAAGATTTTGATTTACCTTATGTAACAACCGGGTCCTAGTGATAGCACAGACACCCCGACTTAACAAGTTCGTCGGGTCCTGGCCCTCCAGGTACCACCAGTTGCCCTGCAGATACGTGGTCCCCACCCTGGGGGCAACCCCCATGCCCGAACAGGTCATCTGATTAATGAATTTCCCCACAGGCCAACACATGTCCTTTTCAGTGGGTTTTTCCCTCACTCACACACACCCTGGGAAAATTCCCAGAAGTTCACCCATCCTGATCACTACTCCAGTCCAAGCAGGCTTAACTATGGAGTTCTAATCAGGAAGACTCTTGAAAATAAATGTGCACCTTTTTGACATTAGTCATATCATTTAGCTATTTAACACTTTATCATTCTGGGGTGTTACAATCACCCCCTCCCCCCCTTTAGAGCACAACGTCCTCATTGTGGGCCCTACAGCTCAACCCAGGAACTACACTACACTTAAGGCTGGGTACCACCTCTGATACCAAATGAAATAACTGGGTCTTAGTGACAGCACACACACCCCGCCTTAACAAGTTCGTCGGGTCCTGGCCTGCCAGGTACCACCAGACACCCCACCCCACAAGCCAACAAATGTCCTTTTCAGTGTGTTATGTCCTCACTCACACACACCTTGGGAAACTACCCAGAAGATCACCCATCTGGATCACTACTCAAGGCCAAGCATGCTTAATTGTGGAGTTCTAATCAGGAAGGCTCCCAAAAAGAAAGGTTCACCTTGTTGACATGAGTCATATCATTTAGTCATTTAACCCTTTATCATTATAGGGTGTTACAATCCCACCCCCTTTAGAGCACAACATCCTCGTTGTGGGACCTACATCTCAACCCTAGCAGTGCACCGCACTTAAGGCCGGGTACCACCTCTAATACCAAATGTAACAACCAGGTCTTAGTGACAGCACACACCCCAGCCTTAACAAGGTCGTCGGGCCCTGGCCCACCAGGTACCACAAAACACCCTGCCCCACATGCCAACACATGTCCTTTTCAGTGTGTTTTTTCCTCACCCACACACACCCTGGGAAACTTCTCAGAAGGTCACCCATACTGATCACTACTCCAGGCCAAGCATGATTAACTGTGGAGTTCTAATTAGGAAGACTCTTGAAAAGGAAGGTGCACCTTGTTGACCTGAGCCATATAATTTATCCATTTAACCCTTTATCATTATAGGGTGTTACAATCACCCCCCCAAAGCACAACGTCCCCATTGTGGGACCTACATCTCAACCCAGGCATTGCACTACACTTAAGGCTAGGTTCCACCTCTAATACCAAATGTGACAACCGAGTCCTAGTGACAGCACAGACATGCCACCTTAACAAGGTAGTCAGGTCCTGGCCAACCAGGTACCACCAGTAGCCCCACAGACACGTGATCCCCACCCTGGGGCCAACCCACGTGCCCAAACGGGTCATCTAACTAATGACTATCCCACCCATCCTGATCACTACTCCAGGCCAAGAATTCTTAACTATGGAGTTATAATTAGGATAGATCTCGAAAATGAAGGTGCACCTTTTTGACATGAGTCATACTAGGGTGTTACAATCACCCCCCCTTTAGAGCACAACATCCTCGTTGTGGGCCCTACATCTCAACCCAGGTAGTGAATTCTTAACTGTGATCCCCACACATCCTGATCCCCACTAGTAGCCCCGCAGACACGTGATCCCCACCCTGGGGCCAACCCGCGTGCCCGAACGGCTCATCTTAATAATGACTATCCCACACATCCTGATCACTACTCCAGGCCAAGCATTCTTAACTGTGGAGTTCTAATTAGGAAGGATCCCGAAAAGGAAGGTGCACCTTGTTGACATGAGTCATATCATTTATCCGTTTAACCCTTTATCATTTTAGGGTGTTACAATCAAACCCCCTTTAGAGAACAACGTCCTCGTTGTGGGCCCTACATCTCAACCCAGGCAGTGCACCACACTTAAGGCTGGGTACCACTTCTCATACCAAATGTAAAACCGGGTCCTAGTCGGGTCCTGGCCCGCCAGGTACCACCAGTTTCCCTGCAGACACGTGGTCCCCACCTGGGGGCCAACCCACATGATCGAATAGGTCATCTGACTAATGAATATCCCCATAGGCCAACACATGTCCCTTTCACTTTGTTTTGTCCTCACACACACACACCTTGGGAAACTTTCCAGAAGGTCACCCATCTTGATCACTACTCCAGGCCAAGCATGATTTACTGTGGTGTTCTAATCCAGAAGGCTCCCGAAAAGGTGGGTGCACCTTGTTGACATGAGTCATATCATTTAGTCATTTAACCCTTTATCATTCTATGGTGTTACAATCACCCCCCCCCTTTACAGCACAATGTCCTCATTGTGGGCCCCACATCTCAACCCAGGCAGTGCACCACACTTAAGACTGGGTACCACCTCTGATACCAAATGTAACAACCAGGTCTTAGTGATAGCACACACACCCCGCATTAACAAGGTCGTCGGGTCCTGGCCCACCAGGTACCACCAGACACCCCTCCCCACATGCCAACACATGACCTTTTCAGTGTGTTTTGACCTCACTCACACACACCCTGGGAAACTTCCCAGAAGGTCACCCATCCTTATCACTAATCCAGGATAAGTATGCTTAACTATGGATTATTTTCATTTCTTGTTTACTTTTCATGCACTAGTTTATTTTCATCTTGCACTCTTACTTGTTTTACTCTAGCACAACATTGGAATATTCTGTTTTTTATTTTTTTAGTAAAATAAAAAATGATATTGGAAAAAGGTATATAGCGTGTGTTGGGTTTTCAAATTGGAAAAACCATGTTTCTTATTTTCGAATGTGAAAACCCTACTTTTATAATTGTATTTCAAACTTGTGTAGATGGATTGTTTTGAGAAAAGAGACATCGGATTTGGTGTTTTAGTTTGGCATCCCTACTGAGTATTTTGGTGCTCGTGCCTATCATATTCTTTCAGTTGGAGGTTCAGTTCTTGTTCAGGTTCCTAGATCAGCTGCTCAGTGTAGGAGCGGGCTTGAGTCTGAGTAAGATGGTGACCTAGAGGGTCATAAAGAGGTATGTTCAGTTTTATTTTCTTTCTGCTACTAATTTTTATTTTTATCATCAGTTCTATTTATTCATTTATCTTTATGGGCCAAATCGTTCCCACTTGTTAAGTTTTGATGATCGACACTTGTTTCCAACCCGTTGGGATCAGGAACACCCTTCAGGCCATGTCGCGGACCATCTCGGGTGACTGGTTCAGGATCAACCCGGGTTAGTTTGTGGCACCTTAGTAGTTATTCCCTAGCCCCCCACTCCTAGATATAGTTACATAAACATGTAAATTACATAGTTTCTTTTATACTAACCATAAAATCCTAGATATAAATAATCATTTTTATAAAATTTAAAAATAGTTATTGTACCTCTTAAATCTAAATAATAATTTCATGTTTAATATTTTAGTGAATTAGGGAGAAAAAAATGCACATATGATTCGTATCAAGAAAAACAAAATTACTAATGTATGAAAAACTACTTAATCCATAATAAGTATTTAACATAACACATAAAATAATTTAGGAATAATATCTTCCTACACATGCCATCTATACATTGTTTCATCATGACCTATGAAAATAGATACCTAATAAGGGATTATATAAAACACTTAGTAAGGGAAAACAAAAAACTGAGACAATCATGGAATAAAATGGCATAAATATTTTGGAGGGAATAAGAAAGAAACATTAAATCATAATTAATTGAAACTAAAAACATATTATATCCATAAAAATAATTTCAAACATTGATATAAACAATAATGATCTCATGATAATGAAAACATAATATTATATATTAAAAACATGTTTTCAAGGACTTATTTAAAGACACTTGTATTGTTATGGGGATATTTATACACCAATACCAAAATTATTTATCTCATGGGACCGATCAATTAATTTTGGGACTATATAATAATAGGCTCCACCTGTTACTTGATTAAGAGTAATAAATTCACCATAGGAATAAAAAAGACTATTAATACCATTCCATGAGGAACAATTGGATGAATAAAAATGTGTTTATACACATAATGAAGAATATAGAATATCAATTAATTATTGACCTCCATTAGATGCCAATAACCATTCTGAATATCAATAGTTTTTCCAATTTTTATAACAGGCATAACATGATCATTACACATCATAAGAAATAATTTGTATAGTAAAACAATAAAAAAATCACCTTTACAAAAATCATACATATTGGAATAAAAATATGTTGTTTTAGAATATTTTTCACAATGTAAATAATATTTTCAACATGTTTATAAATCCTCCAGAGAACGAAAGTGGGTGGTAAAACCATAAATAGCCAACATGAAAATAATCATCTATATTGGAAAATCAATATCAAGAACAACAATGCATTTCCCTATGTAAATATATTAATAGTATTTCTTGGTGGATATTATCTAATCTAAATTAAGTAATATTTTATGTTCACCCCATATATAGAAATTTGTATACTACTAAATAAATACTAGAATAATATGATCATAAGTCATCCATAAAAAGAAGGTGCATGACTATAAATTAACATAACCTAAAATGAGAGGAATATTCAAAAAAGTATTTAGCTGTAGGAATTAATTTATATCGATAAAATGATATAATAACAGATTTTAAAATTAAAGTGGATAATTTTAGAAAACATATTGGAAATAAATTCAAAGAATGATTGTAACTAAATAAATGAGAAATGATTTCCAAAAAATAATTAAAACTAGGGGAAAGCATAATCAATACCAATTTCAATAATTTAACATCATTTCTCTATTAAATAACTTGAAATATTAAAAACATGTAAAAATATATCCAAGATTGTTAAAAACCCCAAAAGAATATATTTTTTTAAAAAATGTTTTATGTCGAATGGAATTGATATTTAGGCCAAAAAATCCTTGAAAATTAAGAAAATTTGAATAAAAATCCATTAAAAGAGAGGGATTATAATTGATCATAAAATAAAAATATTAAAAGATAAATTATGATATTATATATCAAATATTATGTATATGCAAAAAATAAAATAAGGTCCACAATACCACATATGTCTTAAAGAGATGAATTTGTGAAGAAAAAAATTACCTTCAATTTCCTCCAACTTGATCAGGTGATAAGTTTATGTATTATGCACATATATATCATAATCACCTATCTCGAGAAAAATATTTCAAATTAATACAGATTAATTAATTTTTAACAATATTAAAAATATAATAACTCGTTATAGTTTATTTTCATTATCGAGTTATAAATCATTTCAATGATTATTTCATGAAAAAATAATTAATAGATGATTGGTTCTCTCAAAGAGGGTTCAATTTCATCATACAAAGATAATTAAATAATGAATAATTATTTTTTAAAAAATTAAATAGGCCCCATATTTATAAGGTGAAAGGAATTATTAAAGATTGTTAAAATGGAAAATTTGATATATTAGTTTCAACAAGTTTACTGATGGAATGGTGATATATATATTATTATTTGTATACATATATATTAATTAATATTTAAAATAATAATAACCACTTATAAAGAAATTAATTTATCTTCAATTAATAACTCATACATGATATTATTTTTATATAAAAATCCAAAATAGTTTACAATAAAAACATTATTAAATTGTTCCCTTAGGTAGTAAAACAAACCCAAACAATAACATTTTATAATTTTTAATGTGTTAGCCAATGTCTTTAGATTACAATATAATGAAAAATTAAAAATCATAAAATTTTTATAATTACCAAATATCCTATGTAAATCAATTCATAAAACCATCATAGTTTGGTGGTGATGAATAATAAAATCCATATTTCATAGAGGAAATAGTCTGTACATATAAATTTTTTCAACGAGACCCAGATGTCCTTATGCATGTGTATTATACTATTACATGTGCATGATTAAAAGGAATCAAATATCGAAGGGATGAATAGTTTAGTAGTCATGGTAAACGATATATATAAATGAAACCTTTATTACAAAAAAATATAATAATTAAAACAATTTTTTCTTCCTTGTAATCAAATAGCATTTAGGATAACTCTAATCCATCTAGTAAATCCCTAAATCTTATTCATAGTACACCTTTGTGATTTTTAGGGAATGAAACACAATAAGGGTGATATCAAATTCTCTGTAAAGGAAAAATATATTGGTGAAAATAATGAATCAATTAGAATAGTCAAAGTGGAAAGGTAAATAACTGAACACACATTCTCTATAATCAATATACTGAATGGAAGTCCACAAAAAATATGGAAAGGAAATAACTGCAAGTTTATTAAATTCAATAAAAATATAAAGAAAAATAAGTATGGGATAGTGAGAAACATAAAAAAAATACATATAAATAATTAAAAATGAAATGTATCAATTTATATTTCGATGAAAAGTCTCACGGATAAAAAACAACTGAAACTAGGTGATTTCATATCTTTCATAATGGATGTCATGAATAAGGCACATGAAAACCTATACCATAAAGACCTTTCACAAGATGGTTAATACTACGTACATAAACCCATTTAATTTGTGAATCTTATTTGTCTCATGGGAACCTTTCAATGCATCGAGGAGCTACATAAAGTCCAAGCTCCTCTAATAATTACCTATACAAATCATTTTTCATATCGAATAACTAAAATAATATACCATATCAAATATCCATATTTATTAATGATTACATAATGATGAATATTTCTGAAAATAATAAAATTTCTATATTAGTAGACACTATATGTAAAATGGTATATGGTTTAGGAAATAATAATATCCATGAAAATCTAAATTGATATTTATGGTAAATTAAATGTTTGATTATCATATGCGATTGACTTTTTCATTAAAACTATCAAATGAATCAAGGAAGTGAATGTGAAAATTATCCTTAGAAAAACTAATATTAAACCATATAAAGGAATAATAAGGATGGTATCAACAAAAAAAATCTTACATTGAGTATAAATAAGGGGTTGATGTGGTTAATGAATATAAATACTATTAAATGATTTTTTAAAATCATTCATGATGAAAATATCCTTTTGTTCTGAAATTTTTTAAAACCATTTTCCTTGAAAATCACTTTTAAAAATATTTAATGTTAATATTATACTTTTATACATGAAAAGGAAGATACAAAGAAATAACGATGGGTAAATCCATACAAGACGTATGAGGTAAAAAGAATATTCCTTCTGCATAGTTAAAGGTTGGAAGGATTACTTATTTGGAATGTGAGAAGAATATTCCTTCGATGACATTCAGAAAATAAAAAAAGTGTTCAAATGTTTCACCAAATAATTTTAAAAACATTTTTTAACATTTTAATATAACATGATTTTTATAAGAAAACATTTTCTCTATTAATGAGGGATACAATGTCAGGTTTTTTGAAAAATGGAACAAATATTTGAAAAAATAAGTAATAACCATAATAGAGAAAATTAATGGTTTTATTGACAATATTCATATAATTTATACCATTGGAAACACCATTTAAAGATCATTAATGTTATTGCTGAGGAAAATAACCATTAAACATTCCAACGTGTCCCATGCCACATTAAAACATTTTAAATCATAAACGCCATGATGGAATGAAATTATATGATAGTTATAATATCATGAGAGAATGAAGATTCGTGATACAACATTTAAAATGAAATTATATACACCATATAGAAGAAACATTGTGAATAACTATAAATAATTCTCACTAGAAAGTAAATTGAGACAAAATATTTTACCATGAGTTTTGTTTCAGATGAACATCCGTTAAATTCATATATAATAAACATATGTCAATTTTCTATTTGATTGAAAAAAATATTCATGCTTATAATTAATTTTTATTCACTTCTTACTTTTTCTTATACAAATACATAATCAATTATGTTATCAGCTGGTGTTTTGATCTAATTAGGTTTATGTGTAAAAAAAATTAGAAGGTCAACTATGGTAAAAGGGGTAGTTATATAACATATACTGAATAATAATAAAAATGGAATAATTATAATATTTATACATAAATTATAATTTTATGATCATTTTATAAATATGGATAAGAAAAATGAACAGTCATTACAATCACTGAGAAGGTAGAATGTATGCATGCATGAGTAACATTCTCATCCTTCAATGACTGTTATTAAAAGAAGTCAAGTAACAGTATATATTTCTAGAATGATAATTATATCATAACTACTATATTATTTAATCATATATACTTATATATATAATTATTTTGATGTAAATGGAATCACATTTTGTTAAGGAGGCGGTAATCCACACGTCCACGAACGATGTTATCACTTTTTAAGTGTGCGGAATGTAAATTGGGAAAATTATATATATATATATATAGTATATTAATAGAAATTTAATTATTAAATGAATTTAATATATATGTTTTTATGTCACATATTATTAGTTAAAACCATCCATTATACATTCCATGGATTGTGTGAATGAATCACATCGCTTTGAGGGGGTGGGCATCCACAATTCCTCAAACAATGTTATCGAATTAACCCAAAATCAAACGTATTAGTGGTACAAGTTATAAAAGGATTAAAGAAGAGTAAAGACATAATATATATCATATATATTATATATAAATAGTTTTTACATCATAATATCCAACCATGAATGTTAGTAAATAAAAAATGAACAATAATCATTTCTTGAGGTAGTAGTTCTCCTTACATAGAAATAATATGTTAATTACAAACTAGATGAAAATGTGTGTAATTTTAGGTATAAAAATTAACATAAATACATTGTAATATGTTTAGGATACTTGTGTTTTTATAAAAGAATATAATAAGAAGTGATGAGGGGTGGGAGAATGGAAATAAAACTAAAATGCTTGAGTGAAGACTTTAACTCTTAATCGGGTAACTACTTGTGGTATGTACAAAAATGAATCCTTGGAAGTATTTCTACCCAAAAGTAGTATTAAAGGACTAGGGGAGGAATTTATGGATGGAATATGGGAATATCAGGGCTGAACCTAAGTGGTATGAGAAGTGTGAGGAATGGGGAGTGGTGGTGGCCTTTTATAAGGGAGGAAATTGACTCACTTTGTATTATTAAGAATTAGTTAGGGGTACCCTCTTTTTTACCTCTAAAATGTATTAATATAAGAAAAAAACTCAATAATGGAAGTTTCATGGACCAATTTTGTACAGAAAATGGATTTTTAACAAGTGGATAGGTCATTTGGGCCCTTAAGTTAAAGGTTTAATCCTTTATTGAGATTAATATTACCTTAATAATTATAATTAATTTCTAATTAAATTCACTAATATTTTTAGTCATAAATTTTCGTTTGAACTATTATACATTTTAAATTATTATGACTAATAATATTGAATACATTTTTCCAAATTCTAATCATATAATTAGAAAAAAATAATTTAAAATTCTTCATGCAAGTGGGATGACAATGCATTGTTTTAATGTAAAAACGTCTAAAAGTTTACTTAGTTTTTATAATAAATTTTAAATTGAAATTTATTCCAATGAAATTAATTTTATTAATTTTTAAAAATATTATGTAATTAAAAATTTCATGCAATTAAAAATATATTTTAATCTTATGAATAAATTAGATGAAAAAATAGTTTTGAACTATAATTCAATATTTTAACTATTCATTAAAAATAAAATGTTTTAAAAAATATCAAAAATTGACCCTATAATAATTATTATTTTTATCTATCATATATTAAGTTTATTTTATCATATTAAATTAATTATTTTTTTTTCAAAATTTAGATTTATAATGGGGTTTCTATTAAAATATGGTAAAATTGACTTTATAAAAAATATAGATTTTTATGCGTAAAATAGTGTTTGTTCTTATATTATGCTTATCAAACCTAATGGATCAATATAAAAAATATTTTATTGAATATATAAAATATATATTTCATTGAAATCATTTACTATATTATAATAATTATGATTATTAAAGAAAACCCACTTTAGAAGCATAATAATATTTTCCTTTAAGTCCAATAGGATCTTATTTTCTTTCTTAGTAATTAGTAACCTATGAATTCCTTTTATAAAACCCAAAAAAGTTCTTAAGTTATTTAATACTATTCATAACCTCTAATATAATAGCCAGGTTACATAGCATTGCATTAAATATTAACATTTTTATAATAAATTATTATTTTGTGTAACTTGGTCTTGCGTGCAGTGATAGATATTAAGGAAAGTCCCTCCTGTGTGTTAGAAAATCTATCGAGGAAGGTCTATCTTGTTTGTAACACAAGTAACACACTATTGAGTGCAAGTAGAGATAGATACATAGAAAAAAAGGGTTAATATTTATAGGGAGTGATTGAGGTCATCAATCTAAAAAAATTAACTAATCAATTGAATGTTGATGTATTAAAAACCATAAATAATTAATGATTTATAGGACTATTATTTCAGTAGAAATTATGTTAATAGGAAAACATTTTATTTATAATTCATTTTATAAATGATTGGTAACTCTTTTTTTGAACATGAGTATGGGGAAATATTTCTACATGACATGTTTCAATTTTATGTGAACAATCCAAACTTATAGATGGGCTTCAAAAAAATTATAATTAATCCTTTTACAATTGGAAATGTATTAGTAATAATGAATTTTTTATACCCGAATCACTAAAAGAAACACTTAATGAATCGTAAGGCCTATAAAAGAGGGACGATTCAAACAATTTTTCCTATACTATCTTCTAAAAAAATGTGGATTATAGATTAATATCTAATACTCAAAAGTGATACTACTGGTTCATCATTAACATTTATTAGTAAAAAATTTTAACTAAAAATAATAAAGAATTAACTCAGACACTGTGTAGGTCAGTGGATGGAATGAAACACTTATCTTCTTTCATTCACGCGTTTAAGATACTCGGCCATGCTGGATTTGATTGGTTTTGACCCAACATACAGGTTGTCCTTTTCCACAACCAAATGTATATAATTTCAAAAAAAAATGTGATTTCCATCCATGAAATAAGGTTAATCACAAAATAGAATTATAAATATGGTTTTCAAAACAAACTCAACATATAAATACTTCCTCCAATAATTTCCACATTTTTCCTTCCATGGTTTATGGTTTATCCATAATATACTTTATATAATTTCTAAATCATTACAGATTATATACAATCTAAAAACCATAGGTTTAGCCTCCATTATTCCTTGTCATTATTCATTCAAATTATATGTATCTGTTTATAAATAAAACATTGGTTATCCTAATCAAATCCCTTAGGTTTTTCAAACCTGGTGCACAGTAAGGTCCATTTTCAGGTACTACATTACCATGAGTTTGGATCATAACACCTTTTCAGGGTTTTTAATCCTATGTACATTTGTTCCAGAACCACTTCTATATGTATTATCCAGGTAGGGATGTATTTCTAAGAAGACCCACATAATCATTACATTTACAAAATTCTCAGATGTTCTACTTTACATAACAAAAAATTTTACCTTAAGATTATGTTCTCTAACTTATGGAATCCTATATTTAGTTCCCATGGATTCAAGTAAAAATCCTATGATACCAAATGTAGTGACCCGAACCCAGAAGGCTTGGAGCTAGAGGCTGTAACTTTTACATTAGCATGATTAAAAGGAATAAAATACCAAGGGACTGAAGAGTTTAGTAGTCCCGGTAAAGAAGATATATAAATTAGAATTTTATTACAAAATATTAAGCTAATTTCAAAAAAAAAATTCTTCTTTATAGATAAAAAACTTTGAGGATAACTCTAATACATCATGTAAATACCTACATATCATTTCTAGTATTTTTCATGTATTCATGGGGAATGATATATAATAAGGGGGTATCATATTCTTGGTATGGGATAATAGAGAGGAAGGAATAATTAATCAACAAGAATAGTCAATATAGAAATGTAAATAAATAAACACAAATGACATGTTTTGAATATACTGATTTTATGTCTATAAAAAATATGGAATGTAAGTGGAAACATATTCCATTCAACAAATGGATAAGGAAAAATAAATATGGGAAGTTAAGAAAATGAAACACATGACATCTAAATAAATAAAAATGAAATGTATCCAGAGATATGTCAACTTAAAATCTCAATGATGAATAATAACTGAAACTAAATGAGGTAAATGAATTATTAATGGTTGTCCTGACTGAAGAACATGGAATCCTATATGACAAATAACTTTCAAAGGATGGTTAACACTATGGATAAAAACTATTTTAATTTTTTCAACCTATTTTTCTCATGAAAACCTGTCGATACATCGAGGAGCTATATAATGTCCAGGGTCCCCCCTTTATTTCAAGTCTAATTCATTCCACAAATCTAATATACTAAATAATATGAATTATCAAATATCCATATTAAATAATGAATTTGGGATTATCATTATTTACCCAAATAATCAAATAACTATAAATGTAGACATTTTATGTAAAATGGTATATAGTTTTTTCAATAGTAATATCCATAAAAAATGATCCGGATAATTATTGTAAATTTAACGTTTAATTATCATAGTAGATTAAATATTTCAAGCAGACTAAAACCCGAATTGAGGAAGTTAACATGAATACAATCCTTAGCCAAATCAATAATAAACCATTCACAAGAATAATAAGAATGTTATCAACATAAAAAATCCCATGTGGAGTAAAAACATGGTGTTGTTTTATTTGATGACTAGATATACTATGAAATGATATATTAAAAAAATTGAAGAAAATATATTTTCCTAATAAATATTTAAAAAATAATTTTTTTATATAAATATTGAAATTTTTTTTTTAAAAATTATCCTTTTAAACATGCAATATAAACTTCAATGAAATGATGGTTGGTAAATATGTACAATTCATATGAGCTAAAAAGGAATTCATTTTGGATGATTAATGGTTAGAACGATTCCTTGTACGGAACACAAAAATAATATTCCATTGAAAACATTGGTAAAATAAAAAAAGGGAAAAAATACTTTACCAAATAATTTTAAAACTATTTTTTCAAACATGTTAGTAAGACAAGATTTTTAGAAGTAAACAATTTATCTAAATATATAGAAATACAATTTTGGGTTTTTTGAATAAAAATTTCTAAACATTTTGAGTACCAATGAGTGAAAAGACAGTACTAATACTTGAAAATTTTAATTAATAACCACATGAATGAGTATTAAATGTTATATTGAACAGTTTTAATATAATTTCCTCAAATGGAAACACTGTTTAAATATCAATAATGTTATTTTTTAGGAAAATAATTTTTAAAAATTCGAAAGTGTCACATACCACTTTGAACATTTTAAATTATAAAACTAATGAAGTAAATAAATTATATGAAAGTTATGATATAATTATATTAATTATAATGATGATATATCATTTAAAATGGATTTACACACACCTTATAAAAGATATTAGGTGAATAAAAATACAAATGTCCCAAAACAATGTAAATTTAGCTGAAATCCCATACCTTGGGTTACCTTTCCGGTGAAAATCCACTAATATTATTTATAGTAAAATTATGTTAATTTTAGGATTTCTTGAGAAAATTTTTCATTTTTTATCATTACTATTATTTCACTAAATACTATTTTGTATACCACTACTTGAACAATTACATTTACATTGGGTGTTTAGACCAAATTTGGTTTTTGTAAAAATCATCTTTGGTAGGTCAAATATAGTTAAAGGGTTCATTATATGACATATATAGAATAATAATCAAGAAATAATTTTAATTATTATAAATAAATTAGTCTTTTATAGTCATTAATTAAATAATTTTATGGAAAATGAAACAACCTTACAATCATGGAGACGGTAGGCTGTACATATGCATGAGTAACGTTCCCATCATTCAATGATCATTATGAAAAGGAGGTAAGTAACACAATATCCTTCCAAAATTATCACTATATCATAAATAACATATTAGATAATAATATATAATTATATATATTATTTTATGATGTAAATTTTATCACATCGTGATGTGGAGGTGGTAGTCCAGACGTCCATTAACGATGTTATAACTTTTTAATTATGTGAAAGGGTAATAATGAAAATGAGATATATATATATATATATAGTATATTTATAGAAATTAGATTATGTAATGAATATAATAAATAGTTTTTTATGTCACATACGTTCAATTATAATCATAATTTTTAAATTACATGGATCGTGTGAACCAATCACTTTTCTTTGAGGGAGTGGTAGTCCAAACTTCCTCGAACGATGTTTTCCTATTAATGAAAAATTGAAAGTATTAGAGCTATGTGTTATAAAAGGATTAAATAATAATAAATAATAAATAAATATATTATAAATAATATATAAATAAGGTGTCAATCATAATGTCCAACCATGAAATTTGGTGAAGTAAAAATAAACAATCCTCGTTTCGTGAGGTAGTAGTTTGATGTGCATAGAAATAGTATGTTCGTACACCATTATATGGATATGTGTGTTAGTGTTTTTTGAAACCATATAATAAAAACATAATTTTATATAAAAGATAAATTTTTCATTATAAAATAATTTAATAAGAACATATGATGGGGTTTAGAATAGAAATAGAACTAAAAATCTTGAGAGTAGATGTTTCCTCTTAATTGGGTAACTAATTTTGGATCGTACGAAAAGGATTCCTTTGAGTGATTTACACAAAAAGAAACACATAAAGGTATAGGGGTAATTATAGAAGGTATATGGTCATATATTGGGAGAACTTATGTGGTTTTAGAAGTGTGAGGAATGGGGATAGGATATGGCCTTTTATAATGGATGAAAAAGACTCACGTGGTAGTTTTGATAAGAAGATAGATGTACCCTCGTTTTTACCTAAAAAAGATTCTCAAAAGAAATAAAAACTAAATAATTAAATATTAATGTCTGAGTTGTGGATATAAAATTATTTTTTGACAAGTGGATAGCTTATTTTGGATCTTAAGGTAATGATTTAGTCCTTTATTAAGTTTAATTTTTCCTTAATAATTGAAATTCATTTTAATTACATTCAATAAAATTTATGTTCAAAAAAAATTCTATTATTTGAAATCATAAATTACTGTGATTTAAAATATGGAAACAATTTTTCAAAATTTAAATTATATATGTCAAATAAGTTAAATTAAAATGAATCCTGCAGGCGGGACGACAATGTATGTTTTTAAAGTACAACTGTCCAAAAAATTTCAATGTTTTTATAGTCAATTTCAAAGTGACATTTATTACACTTACATAAATTTTATTAATTGAGAAAAATATTATCTATTTAAAATTTAAATCCTATTAAAAATGATTTATCCTTATAAGCATATTATACGAAGAAGAAGTTTTGAACTAAAATTCTGTATTTTCAATTATCCATTAAATAATAAAATTTTTTAGAAAAATATTTAATACTCACACTATCTTAATTATTATGATTAAAATTAAATTATTATGATTATTTTTAAATATTAAATCAATTAATGTATCAAAATTAATATTTAAAATGGGTTCTCTATATAAAGGTTGTAAAATTGCCATTATAAACCTAAGGTTTTACGTGTAAAATAGGGTTTGTTCTTATCTTACAACTATAAAACCTAAAGGGTTAAAATAAAAAATATTTTATTTAATATATAACATATATATTTCATTAATTTCATTAACTAATTTTAATTAATTATTTTTATTAATAAAAACTCCTTTGGAATCATAATGACATTTCTTTTTATGTCCAATTGGTTCTTATTTTATTTTGCTCAGAAATTGGCAACCAATTAATTAATTTTATATAAAACATAAAATTTATTACTTTATTTAATAATAATAATAACTAATGATATGATTGGTATCTCATATATAATTTCATTAAATAATAATTTTTTAATAATACAATGTTATTTGATGAAAATCGGTCATGCAAGCAATGAAATCTATCAAGGAATGTCACGCATGCGTATAACACAAGATATTAAGGAAGTTCATTATTGAATATAATGAATGATAACTTGGGTTTGGGAGTGTTACAAGTTATAAAATGTATTTAATTTATTTAAAATTTTTTATATATAGTATACTCTCAGGATAATATACTCCATTACGTGCTTGGGGATGTGTGTCATAAACACTCTTAAATACAAAGTTGTACTTTATAATTTCTTGGTGTTACATGAATTATTATAAATTATAATTCAAAATGAATTTATGGAATTATGGTGTATTAAAATATTAATTTTAGATTTTTTGTTTCATAGTGTGACATATCGGACTCAGATGCCACTGAACGGTTCCCCGAGCCCAGTTGGACACATGGCCTCAAGCACACCCCCTAGAATACTAGAGGCTGCCTACTAGCAGCGAGGAATTGGGTAATCACATGGAGAGACTATTATATCATTACTAAATTGTAGATCATCAGATAAATAATACACCAGAGGGAAATATTGGAAGCGATTTAATAATAAGAAGTTTTTGTATAAGCAAACTGATGTCATAAATAACTGAACAACTTGTAATTAAATATAAAAGATGACTATGATTTTTAATGTATATAATAAGATGGAAAAATGTATACAACTAATCAGAAACTAAAAAATAAAAAAAATTATTTTAAATTGATCCCAACACTAACCTTAGTATTTTGATCTCCATCGCGATCATCTGCTTCGATCTCTATCCTAAGCAAGTAAGAAGTCAAGTCTCTAAAGTGGTGTACTTCACTTCATTGACACATGCATACATGTAATCCGCCTGGGTACCTATGGAATCCTGATAGGGTGTGAGATAAATCTCATATGACCACATCCAATGGCATCTATAACATCATTTTTGTGTAATATAAGCTGAAAGAGTGTGAAAGCAGTCATATATAAAAGTAAATTAGTATAATAATGTAAATAACCAAGAACCTACATCATCCATTGGATGGTGTCTAAAAATATAACCAGGTCATTATTTAAATAAGTTCCATTTTATATAAATAGGTCATTTAAGTTATAACCATCCCTAGAATAATGTCGTGATAATAATAGTGAAGGATCCAATATGTAATAAGGAATCCTGTAATGTTATTAATAATTAAAGGGATGCATGTTAATCACCAAAGAATCCATAACCTCAGGGGTCAATCCAACTCATTAGTAACCTATATCTAAGATAAATTGGAAAAGAGTTTAACCGAAGGGGATTTTTCTATGGAATTACAAAATAATATTATTCTAACTGAGTCTGAGGAATTCATCCAAGGTAAAACGTGAGAAGTAGTCACTTGGCCCAATGACATATCCAAGGAACCACATGTCCATAGACATCATGCTTTATCCAAGGAGTGTATATAAGGCATCCAAATATCTAAATGGTAATGGATGTATCTTATGATGTTATACTAGGAATCCATAAGTAGATAAATTTCAGGTACCATGGTGGGTCTTTATCTTAGATAATGATATCCATGAATTAGAATGGAATCCATGAGTTAACAAGTAATTACCTTGGGAGTCCAAGTGTAGCTTGAGTCTAACCACTCTTATAGTATTTTCATGGTCTATATACATGTAACAATTCATTTAATTAATTAAGGACAAGTAATAGTCATGTCATTCAATAATTCATTTAGATCAATTAATCTCCTTATATTAGTGTGATAAGGATAAAGGGATATGTAACTATTCCATTCATTTCACATTTAATTACAAGTACTATTATTTTCCTTCCATAAACATGAAATATTAGGGTAAGGTCAAGAAACCATTTATTAGTTCATATAAGTCACAATCATTTTATTAGGTTCAATCCAATACCGGTTCTTATACATGTAATTGTGTTATATGGAAGTGAATCCAAGCCATAAAATCACATTTAACTAGGCCAAGTCATATATATTATATACATTACAATTTTACAATTTATGCTTTAGTTATCAGTTTTAACAATTACCATAGAAGGTTTGGTTGATAAGTATAAACTATGAAAATGAAAAAATCAATAGTCATTTAATATGGTCTACTTCCCCTTGAATGGGTGAATAATAGGAACACATGAATAGTGGCATGGACAAACATATTAGGCTAATAAATGAATAAGTATAGGAAACCCCCTACATGGGGTATTTGTCACTATTGACGTAACCACCATCTACAGATATTGTATTTAACAAGACTCTTAGAATATTGTTCTAACAACTATAATCTAAGTATATTAATTAAAAAGGCAATGCATGATGCAATTGGCATGAACACACGACAATTAATAAAAAGTTGAAACAAGAGGTATGAGTTATAAACCACTAATATCATACTTATATGAGTCTCCTCATCCAATATTAGCCTCTAGTTGGCCAATATTTGAATATATCTGAATAATTGATCAATGCCCTAAAATAAGGGATTATGAGCCTTTATATAAATTTTGATGTCTATAGAATTAAGAAATAAGAATACCTAAATAGGAATTAAGATCATACCATCGCATGTCTGGTGATACGAATAGTAAATTGATGGTACTCTGGATGGATGATCAGGGAAAAAATATAAAAAATAGGAAAAAAGAACCTCAAGCTTTCAAAATGATGGTTTGAGATCTACTAAAAATGAAATAGGAGGAAGTAAATATATAAAAAACATTTAACGACATTTTCATAAAATCACCCAAAATTAAGAATCACATGGTTTGGCTGTGTATTGGATCAAAACCTTCACTAACAATGAGCCTTATTCAATATGGAGGGGAACCCATATAGTTAGGATGCACGGGTTGGGATACCATGCACCATCCGTGAAAAGCACCTCTACAACATGTATGATTTTTTTTCATTTTCATGTGGTCAAAGGTGAAATTTTTGGAAAAATAGTGCATCCTACACAAGCCCACTATCTAGCCCCATACGATTATAATTAACCATCTTTCCTTCCCTACATGGTTTATATTAATAGCGTGGAAAGACTTTTGCCCCAAAAATCTTGGTTAAGGGATTCGAATAAGCTCCAAACCCCATGGAAGACTTCATGAACTCATTAGGAATCTATATTAGGTCCAAAATAAATTAGTAGACAAAAATAAAGAGGAAATATTAATGAGTGAAAAAATGGGTTCTTATAGTCTTCCAACCTAAAAGGAACTCATCACCATTCTCACCTTCCAAGTTCAATTAAACTCTATCTGAGAACAACAATGTATATTGGGAACATACTATAGCCTCCTGATCTGAAGTCTAATCTTGCACACAACCATGCAACAATAGTAACCATAATAGAGGGATATTATGGCCTCTAGGATCCTTCATGATGCATTCAATGATGCGTATATAATACTCCTAAAATTAAGCATCAATATCAAAATCAACGTCCTCGAGATCAAAAGTATGATAAAAGTCTACAAGATAATAGAGAAACTATAAAACATGGAAAACATCATGCATGACATGGAACCTATGAGGTAGTAGAAACTAAGAAGCTACTGGCCTAAATCTTTCAATAATCTCATGTGACCCAACATTATTTGGTGATATATTCCCTTTCATTTGAATCATTATATGACCAAGCCTAGGTGATACCCGGAGGAAAACATTATCACTGAAATTGAAGTCAATAGGTCGTTGAAAATGATCGACATATGATTTCTATCTAGACTGAGCAGAATAAATATTCTTCATGATCAAGTAAAACTATTCTAATATACCTTATAGGATACAAGGACCTAGTAATGATGCATCTCCTTCCTCTAGAAAGCACATGGGTGAATGAAACGACCTACCATACAAGGCCTAAAAAGGAGACATCTAAATCATTAAAAAAATATATTATTTTTTGATAACTCTATGAGTGGGATATGATTCTCACAATAACCTCTATAATCAAGGAACCATGATGAGGGAATTTCCTCTTGAACTTGTATCATCTACTTCAACTTTCCTTTTATCTGAGGGTGAATGGTTGTGCTTAGGAGTGCCTGTTTACCCATAGGTTTCTATAACCCTCCAAAAACCATGATGTGAAACAATAATCCCTATTGGAAATGATATTATGAGTGACCCCGTATTTCCATATGATAACACAAACATAAAATATTTCTATCTCACCAATAGAGATAGTCTTCGAGATATAAAGTAAGTGGGATACTTTCATGAGTATTTAAATTTAAACTCATACAATGTATCTACCTCAAGGAGACCTAGCTAAGAAAACTAACATCTCCATGGAAACATATTCACATTTTTATATTGATAATGGTACTATCTTTAACATGTTTTTAGGCCTATGGTGCACCACCTTCACCTGCTGACAAGTGAAACACCTTCTGAGAACGGATTTTACTTGATGTTTCATCCCCTGACCCAAACCCTAGCGTCACATATCTCGATATGTCTTGGATATTACTAGATGAACTAAACACTAAGATGTGTGAGACTCATGCATCAACTAATATTTATGTACATATGAACACATAAATTAATATGAATATATAGCATGTTGTCACTCTCCACAGACTAATAAAGAGGTGGATCATCTCTTGAAATACTCTAACAGAAAACCTAGAGCTAAGGATCTAAAAATTCCCTACTCTTTTCATTCTCAAAGGTAGAATATTTATCTACTAAGGCTATTTGATAATACTTCCCATGATATTCATGTAACTACAAATACTTCTTATAAAATAAGGAAATGAATTTCCATTCGTCATTGGCTTGTCACCCGATATGTTCCTGTGTTTTATGAATCAGAACATTATCTACCCAATTTCCCTTTCCAAGAATATAAAAATTCACAAAATCAAAGGAATGAAGATATTTGAACCGTATCTGATGTCTGAGATTCATGTCATGTTGTGTAAAGATATATTTTAGGCTCTTGTGGTCCATATACACCACAAGTAACTCACCCATTAGATAGTGTCTCCAGAAACACAAGGCATGGACAACTATTACTAGTTAGTGGTAATGAATTGGGTAATTTATACCATGAGGCCTCAATTACTGAGATCTGTAAGCAATGACTCTATCCTTTTGCATCAACACTACTCCTAGTAAAATTATTGATGAATCACATAACACTGTATAGCCTCTTCCTGGCTCTACAAGTATCAAAATAAGTGTGGATACAATCTTTCATTTTAGATCTTAAAAAGGATTACTCACATTATTATGACCAAATGATCATTACAATATTCCTTGTAATAATAAATAGTGTTGAATAACATAATGATAATTTTTCTATTAAAATGATGTAGTACTCTTCCATCCCTATGAAGCTATATATATCAAATATTTTCTTGGGATATATGTAAGAAACTAGAACCCTCACCTTTTCTAAGTCAACACAGTCTCCTGATTTAGTGATAATATGAATCATGGTGTGAAATGTTAATACCTAGAAGTGGCACATGACATTAATGGCATAAAGATGATGCAATCTAAGTGTACTTAGAATGATCTCAAGGAATTTATGTCATGACCCACCATAGACAGGACAATGTTGTGACAACCCAAAAACCACGTCCAGTAGTCATGGTCTTGGTTACTAGAAAAGGGTACACATATCTCACAAATGGGAGGAATTATTTTAAAGTACCTATACACACACATGCATCTCCAAGACAGAAAATTCTAAAGTGTAAATGATCTGAATGGATGCATGAATACATCTGTAATCCAATAATAGAGTATGATATTGAAAGTAATGGAAAGCGAATAGGGAAAAAATCCCACCATAAAGATTCTATAACCACAAGTCCAACCTATATGTAAAGTGTACTGGGACTACTATTGGAAAGCTACAAAAAACCACAGTATGTCTAGCCTCACTATGCACCATCTATTCCTGGTCCACCTAGGACTCTGTCAAAGGGTCAATATTCATTAAAAGACAAGACACGTATGGGAAAATACCGTTTAGAGGTGAGTATAAAAATACTCAGTAGGACACCACAAAACCATAATGAAATAAAACTTAGGAAAGTACAATTAGATCTATATAGGTGTATATTTATAACTCTTATAACAAGAATATCAAGATAATGTCAAGAAAGACACCACACCATCTGCCACCCAAAACCAACTGATAGCCACAATATTATGCTCGAATCACTCTTGTTTCATGAGACCATACCCATAAAGAACTGATATCATCAGAGACACTCAACAAATTGGACTATCTCATTTGGGTCTTTCCCAAATAGAATGAATTATTCAAATAAGACTATGATTAACAGAGTGGGGATCACACCCATAACCATTGGGCGATACCATAGACCAAATCTGGATCAACCAAAATTGTAAGAGATGAAACCAGATCCATTGGGGGACACCACAAACCATAACGATGTGGCCCAAAAGATTGAGTACCAACACCCTACTCTCGAAGGCAATTCCAATTCTGCATCCTCACTACGGGATATATAGAATCAAACTCTAATATCAAGGAATAATCTCATACTCAATATGACACTAGGCCTCTAGATGTGATTACAATCCAGTGATGTGGATGTAATGTTGTAATGAATACTCGATGAAATGACCAAGGGAACCTTATCAACCTATACATGTCCAAACTACAAACTCACCATTTGTCATAATGTAACCATCTCAACTTTAGTGTCTCAATTCCACTAATGGATCATCAATATGATCCTCAATTTAAAGGATATGATCGTTTGTATGAAACCACTTGCATGCCTGTCCGGGGCCTGGGGACCTTCAACCATGGTCAACCACCGCGGTAGGTCGACTTACCACGCAGACTGACCATGTGGTTGCTGCACCCATAGTTGACCACCGTGGTTGGTTCGTTTGCGTCATCATGATCTCCTTCGGCCATATGGTCACCCGTTGTGGTTGTCTTTCATAGTTAGAAAAAATAGTGAAATGCCCCAGATCTAACTCGGGTCCTACCTAGGATTGGTCATGCCCACCGGTCGGACCCAACCCACTGACCCAACTTGGCCTGTCTACTGGACCTGACTGACATAACCTGGCCCACTATGAATTGTCATCACTTCACTGTGACCATCACCATCATTTCTGTGTCTTCCACCCCCATTGTCATCCTCTTTCATTCTCCACCTCCCAAAATCACTCTACTGCTATGTGCTGCCACTAGTCACCAGTGCCACATTGGTGGTCCCATCCATCAACCACCATGTCTCCTATGATTCTGGATAGATTTAATGATCACATATCTGGGATTCATGGGTCCCAATCTACATAGATCCATCATTGGTTTTTGATTATCCTTGAATATAGGGATTTGATCGAGTTTGAAACCACTCAACAACGTCGAGCTGGGCACCGTGAAGATTCAACATCGAAGAATATGAGGAACAAAGGGAGGAAAGAACAATCAATTTTATGGGGATGAACCTTGATCAATGTTCTGGTCAATATTGTTTCATAACCATTAGAACAATGAACAAAATCCAAAAATAACCCAATAATCGACTCCCTATAATCCTACTAAATAACCCATCCCAGAAACATGATATATCCACAGGTTCATCTATTCATGTAACAATCATCTTTCTTTGTGGGAATTAAGAACATGGAATAATGTATTGAAACAAAATTCCTATATCAATTTGGTTCAGTTGTGGATGAAGAATGATTTTATTGTCGTCATCAATCCTCAATATGTTGTCATTCATCATAATGGATTCTCAGAGTTACCTCCAAATATCCTCCAGAGGTTATAGGGTTATGTAGATAACCATAGAATTATGAAATAAGGGTAAATTTAATGATTGCGATTTCATTGTGTCAGAAATAATTTTTATTAAATTATTTTATTACTTTAATGTCCCATGATATCTTTTTCACAAATGACCCACACCGACTAATGTTAGGTTTCTCCTAGGGTAAAGCTACTATTTTGAACATAATGGTTCCCTGGTAATTCTGATCTAAGTACCCATATTAATATTATCCCACTTTTTTAGAAAATCGTTTGCACATTCCATTAAATATTTAAAGATTTTTCAAAAATTTATTCTAGGAACAACGGGCCACAGAATCAAACGTTGTCTCTGCACCGGATCTCAAAATAAATCCATATAATATCCCAAAATATTACATAAAGAATATGAGATGTTAAATTCTCCCCACATTGGGTGTTCACATCCCTAAAAATCCAAAAGAATTGATACTCAAATAGATTAGGGTACTGGGAATGAATCTAAGCCTCCCTCTCCCATATGCTATCTTAAGGATTTTTGTGTTACCACCAGAAACATACAAAGGTAATCGATCAACCAAATTAGATCCCATCTTACTTATCCTTGATCTCTAATGGGTACTCAATAATGGTCGCTCTATCCTCAATGTCCAGCTCTCCGTATTCTATGTCGTGCAATGGGTCATGTACGTATCTCCTTATTTACGACACATGGATGTCGTTGTGTACCTGATCTAACTATGGTGGTAGATCCAAGTGGTATGAAACCTCTCCAGCTCTTAGAAGTATTTGGAAGGGGACGATGAACCTTGTAGATATCTTATCACCCCATAAAAATCTCTATAATCCCCATTGAAGTGATACTCGAAAGACGACATGGTCTCCTTTCTCTAACTCCAAAGGTATTCACTTTATTTCACCATAAGACTTATGATGGCTATGTGCAGCCTTCATACGCTCCTAGATGATATGAATCTTCTATATAGTATCTTTTATATAATTTGGTCCCATGAGTTTTGATTCTCTAGGGTAAATTAAGAAAATTGGTGACCTCAGAGTTTTCCATACAAAGCCTTGAACAATTTCCATACCAATGAGGGAATGGTATATGTTTTTGTACGTAAAATCAACTAGTGGTAGGTTATCCTCCCAACTGTGACCAAATTATAACTTGAAATCTCATATAATTTCCAAAAAACTTGTATGGTCCACTCAGTAAGGACATCCGTCTATGGGTGAAACCGTATGGTCAAGTGTACCTGGGTCCCAAATAACTCGTACAATCCCTTCCACAGTCGAGATGTAATGTGAGAATTGGGATCTGACACTATCGTCGATGGGAATCCATGGAGTCGAACTATCTCGTACACTTAAAGGATATATCTACTGAACTCTTATATAGGATAGCTATGAGGTGGGACAACCAGGTGAGTTGGTAAATAATCACCTATATGGAATCATGTCCCTTGGATTTACGTGGTAAACCCACCCCAAATTCCATTGATATCTCATACCACTTCCATTTTGGAACTTCATGGGGTTGAGCTACACCCATTGGAACCTGGTACTCTGTCTTCACTTGTTGATAAGTATGAAATCAAAAAACAAACTATGCCAATACCTTCATCATTCATGACCACCAAAACTAATGTCATAAGTCCTGGTACATCTTCACTACACCTAGATGTACCACAATATGAGATGTATGACATTCCCTTAGAACCTCCTCCCACATCTCCACTGGTATTACGACACGTTCTGTACAATTAATGACAAGCTCCACACCTTTTGAGTATCCATTAAAAGCATGCCCTATGGATAAAATTGTGGATAATCTAAGTAAAATTACTATTTTCCAATCCTATCCCTTTTTCGACATGGATATATATATATTATAACATTGTAAAAATTATTTTCCTGTTAATTTAAATAATTTTTCAAAATGATTGTATTTTACCTAAACACGTCTTCGACTACCATTTTTTTTCTTATTCAAAGAACAATAATATATTATGAAAATGTATTATCCAAATTATTCAATTGAGATTCCCAAATTCCACTCGTTTATGTATTATATATGAAATAATTTATGAAACTAATTCATTTCTATTGGTTTTTTTCATGACTATGACTGTTATACATTCTATATTCCATGCATGATTTATGAGCATTTATGAAGTAAAGGGATGATATAACATTATATATCCTTCCATAGAATTGGGTAATGTGATATATCTCTTGATATAAATTTTATTATGTGCTATAATTATGATATATATTTTTAGAATTATGATTTTATGATTTATTAGGAGATGATATGAATGAAAAATACAATATCTTTTTTTTCATAATTATGAGAGTATTTGACAACTATGTTATATTAGTACATTATTATTCAAATGCCAAATTTTATGCCTTTATAAAATTCTTCCATCATGATTAACTATATTATCTTATCCTTATGATATAATGATACAGATTATCCTCACCCAGGTAATATTAATTTTTGTACCTTATTCCTCCTTTTTCTGGGTTCCAAATCACCCCTTCCATTTATTTATATCCTTAGGTGACTGTATATACTAATTACAATGTGATATTTTAGATGAATAAAGAATAAGGATTTAAATAAATTAGTATGTTTCATTATGTACAACTTTTTTATGATCCTAATTTTCCAATGACACTGAACCTTTGGATCCAATATATTAACTGTATTCTATTTTTTATAATAAAAAATTTTAATATCCCTATAAGAAAAATATGGGACGTTTTAAGTATGCATATGAGTAAACATGTTTTAAAATATATTTATATTATTCCTATTAAATAATATTTTATTTATTAATTCATACGAAATAAGAAATCAATTTTTTAAATTTATCTTTATTATTTAATATTACATTTTATAGAAATGAATAATTTATTGAATTAGGTGTCTAAAAATATATATTTAATTTATGAAATATTTTGAAATTATGTTTTATAAAATATGATTTTTTTTAAATCAGTGTAGAAAACTTATCTTATGGTGAAATTGTGATACCTTTTTTAAATAATTTATTTTCTAGTAAATAGTGAAAAAATCCATGTTTTTTAAATAATATAATTTATTTTAATAAAATATAGTAACATAAAAGTACCATTATTTTTATTAAATAAAGGATCTATTTTATTTCAGAAAATATAATTAATTCAATTTTAATATATAATATTCTTTATATAAGTTATATATTATTCTTAAAAAAGACTTTCTCTGAAAAACATTTTGTTGAATTTTAAGAATTTGTGTTAATGTAAATTTATTACACTTATATAATAAAAATAATGGAAAATGGTTACTTAATATGGAATTAAGAGGTTAACATTTTGTAAATACCCCCTTTTAGGTCATTAAAAATACTAACCTTGGTGAAATTTATCAAATAAGAAAAGGGTAAATCAATTAATTACTTAAAATTAATATCATAAAGAATTAAAAATATATCCAATACCTAAAATCATTTTATTGGATGGGTGTAATTTGTCCATATTAATCAAAACATCGAATAAAATTATTTTTGCATCCATTTATCTCATATAATGAAAATTATATTAGTTTAAGTAATGAAGATTCAATAATTTCACTCTCTTGTCTTTAATATCTCTAATATTTACCTATTAGAAAAAAAGAGTTATTTTCAGTTTTAAATGTAAATTTAAAATTTGAATTCATTATTTTTATAATGTAAATTATAATTAAATATTTTGTGATTTATGAATTATCTTAAATTCTTACACAACTTGAACATAATATTTATTCAATTAATAGAAAAATAAAATAATTGATTTTAAAAATAATTAATGTAATAAAATTTTGTTATATAATTTTTTTCCAGATTTATATAGATGAATATTTCATATCTGAGATGTATTAAGGGATTACTTTCTAATTATAACTTTTTCTTTATATAATTAATGTCAAATTAAATGAATAGTGTTAGATAAGTCATTAATTATATTGTACGATTATAATATATTATTAAAATATTTAAATACATTAAAATCATGAAATAGGATATAAAGGATAATTCATGGTAAAAAATTTCCTCCCTGAGAAATTTGTGATCCATTTTTCACCTTAAAAGTAAAACTACAAGCCCTTAAGTCATCAAATGTTCTTATCATGGTTATGATTAAAACTAGATGACCATGGGGTTAAATGAAAATATAATGTTTAAAATGACACAGAAACCAATATCAATTTAACAATATGAGTATATTTATAAAAAATAAACTTTTTTCTAAATATATATAAATTAAGAATACTTTTTATCGAGAATGAATTAATTATATTTTAAACTTTTTAGAAATTACACTTACATCCATTCCCCCCTTATAAAATGACATCCCATTATCTCCATTATTCAATCCACATAGTGTGTTATATTTAAAACTAAACATAATCATATCTATTATAATATTACATAGAAAATATTTATATGTTCTTTAAATCATAAATTACTATTCTAAGTGTCATTAAAACGAATCTAAGGGATATTTACTGATGATGATTTTAACGTCTTTACTGACTCTTTGAAATTTATTTCCTTTTCAAATTCATATAAATATTTTTTAACCTTTAAAAACTAATAACTCCAATATCCATAATATATTTATATGACATATTAGTTAATATACATTAAATTTCACTCTCTATTTCATACAACATAATTTTAAAACATCTCTAAAGTCTATAAACAACTTACCATATCTATGTGGTGGTGTAATTATTTCATATACAATTTACATTGATGGTTATAAATATGGTAATAATAAATAAATATTAATTTTTTTAATTTATTATTGTTTTTGAATTATAATATCATATATACATTCTTACAATCCATTCCATTTGATAATGTTAACTTCTCTGTATCATGTGTGTGAACTACCACCTCCATGAAATTAAGCGATCTATTTTTCATTTCCAATTTACATGGATCATAATAAGGATATATTTAATAAATTAATATGATATAAAATAAATAATAATGATTCTGAAAATGGGGAATTATTATTTAATTTCTATTTTTCTAAGTTCATCAAAAAGTGATAACAAAGTTCATGCATATGTATTCCATACCATCTCCATGAATTGTGTAACACATTTTTCTACCCCTTCCTTTAAAAAATTATTATGAAGATGTATCGAATGAATAATTATAATTTTTATAACATTCATATAGTACTATATATTTTGAATCTATAACCTATTTATAAGAACCGAAACATCCATTATAAGACTTCCATGGGAAGACTAAGGAGGTAAAACCTAATGGAATGATAGTGATGAATGATTGATGAACATTTGGTGATAAGATGTTATAACCGCATCATATATGATATTATAAATATTAATAATGTTTTTTATAAAATAATTAAAGGTTAAAAACCTTTATATTTCATCATAATGTAAAACTGATAATGTTTAAGTGTGAGGTAAGTTATTTCATTTCAATTTCTCTTCATTGAGGTAATTTTTAATGTGATTCACCTATTATTTTATGGGTTGTATAATACCATTTTTATTTTTATTTCATGAATCATTCATACTTAATGATTTTTTATGATTCAATTCAAATCATTTCATCCAAGGTTATTTTACTTGAATGATACCATGTGTGAAGGTGATTCTTAACTCAATTTTCATTAATTAGGTTATAATTATACTTCATTGATAATATAAAGCCATAAATATGTGTAAAATTACCACTAATTGTATTATGATGTAATTAAAATTGTTTTATTTTAATTTAAATACTTCAGACACAATCAATTCATTGATGAATTCTCACTTAAATGATGGGATCATTATAAGTTATTTGTCCCTTGATCTGAATTAATTTAGGATTATTTCTTCATTAATTTATATTAATCATATTAAAATATCCTTAACTTCTACATTCCTTTCATATTTTCTTATTTACTTGTTATTTCTTGGGAATACATGCTTTCCTTTCATTTTACTATTCAATGTACTCAATAGGACGAATAATATTTTTATATAAAAAATGACTTCATTTTGTATTTGGTTAGGAATTTTTTTATTCCATGTTCATATTTTCATGAAAATGTTTTCCATAATGTTAATGATATTTTTATATGATATTTTATTAAAATATTTACCCATGTTTTAATGTTATTAAAAATTATTCAATTAATGTTTCGTTTCATTTTCAGAATGAGGTTGTTTTTGAATTTTTACAAAATATTTGAAAGGAATTGTCACATTAACATATTCCCCATGAATGTAATTTCCCTCAATAAGGACCACCTAGTGATTTGATGTTAGCTTTACAAAATTCAATTATTCTTGTACTGGTAAATGTGCTTATGGTCTATTACTTTGTTAGTTTGGGGAGTTGAAGGTGTTTAGAGTATGTTCCTAGAGTTTTCACATGAGCTGGGGGTGAAGCAAAGTTGATGCCGAAGTTAAACGTTGTGAAACTATATTACACCACTTGAATGTATGTTTCATGACTTATCTAAGCTTGTATCAGGGAAATAAATGTTTTGTTGTCTGAAAAATAAAATAAATTGAAAGGTGACAATTTTTTTGGCAGATGTCGATTGTAGGGAATTACATGGTGTGAAAGGGTATTATATGTCATGTAATACCCCACTACTATAATGTTTACGTTTATTTCTTGCCACTTGGGTTGTTAAAACCTATGATTGTAGTGACCCTTTCCAAACCCTAGGATACCTGGGTTCCCGTCTTCAAGGTTTTTAGGATTCTGATGTAATGGATTGATTCATAGCTTCCCTCCTTTGATCCCTAATGAACTATCATCGATCTAAGGTGAGTTCTTCATCCGTTCATGTAGTTTCTTCTGGTTTGGATGAATTATTCTCCCATTTCATCATTCCATGTAATGGAAGATGATCTCCCATGCATCTAAATTAGACTCTCTTTGGTTTTTGTTAGTGAGGTGGTGTTGTGGAATCCTTGGATGGATGAAGATATTATGGGATAGGTGATTGGAGGTCCTTTCTATGGCTCGTTCTTGTGAGAGGATCAATGACACCTTTTTAAGGAAGGATTTTACTTTGCTTCACTTCATTTGTGAATCATGTGGGAGGGTTGTACATTTTTTCACCTATGGATCATGATTGTGCCAGGCTAATCAAAGAAAAGAACCGGTTAAATGAATTTGAAAGGGGTAGGGGGATTTTATTTCAATTAATTTTTAGCTTTAATATTATGATTATTATATTGAATTATGTGGGCTTGATTCCTCACTAAAATAATAGTTGTTGGGGGGACTTGTTTGTGCAATAAATGATATTCATCTTGTTTGGTTAATATTGGAAACATACAAATTGAAATTGGATAATCACCTAAATTAGGCTAATGAATGGATGTACCCGGATTTGGTTTGTTTGATAATGCCTTTAATTAATGATTTGGAATTGGTTATGTGTCCAATTTAGTATATATGAAAATGTGTTATGTCGTGGTCTGGGATGTGATGTGTGGAATGGTTTGGGAGGCATGTGTGGGATTGATGTAATGTGAAGTGTCTATGTTGTGATGTGTGGGTTTTCTTTGGTTTGTGTTGTGGTATGTATGTGAGAATGGTTGTGTGTTGTGAGTTGGCCTGGTTGGTGTTATGGATGAACTTGATGATGATACATTAACTTGACTATGTAATGGAATCTCAGGTTGAGATAATGATTAATTATGGAATGGAGAATAATTGTTTTGTAGAAGGGATATTAGATTGGCTGGGTCATAATGTGTTATCGGTTTTTGTTGTGAGTTGGGGCTTTGTTCTATTGGTAAGTAGCCTGAGCGGGATTAGTCTAATGGATGACAGTAGTGATTGGTATGGGTTGTTCTCCCTGAGTTTCTCTATGAGTAACATGAAGACATATTCACCTCGTATATAAGGGGTCAATAGATGATATACCATTATTAGTTATTAAATGTGTAGAACATTGAATGATGTTCCCTTAATGTGGAGTTTTGTCAATTTATCTGGTTCTTCACGTTCCAAAATGATTGATTCTTTGGTGACTATGGTTTATAACCTCAGTGGTTTCTCGTGTACTGATGGAATAAATAAATAATTGTTTAATAATGTGAAGAATGGCTTGGGTTGGTTTGGCTAATAGGATTAAAATGGGTAATTAATTTGATTTGGAATGTGAATCGGGTTTAATGGGTTGGCCTGTGTTATTGTTCTTTTAGAGGTAGCAACAAAGTTGGTGATGTTGCGATTTGGTGGGTTTCTTGAGAAGGAAAAGGATGATCTTGAGTGTTTTGTATCTTATATGTATATAATTTTATTTTCCTTGTGTTTTCTATATGAACCCCACCTTAGTTGAGAACCGTGTGACAAACACCCCCATCATCACGATATATGATATATTTCCCCAACATCCAAGTGGGAAGATGGATGGTCAGCCACCCGCTCTTCCTTGCTCTAACTTCTAGGCAGGGACATCCAAAAATTCTTCATGGATGTTGTGTTTTGTGAGACCCAAGTGTGTGTGGGTGAGCTTTACTTTCCTAGTTGTCATTAGGATGAGATGGGCTATGCTTTATTAGGCGTCTTTAGGGTGATATGTGGGTCGTGTCCCATGTGTTTGTGGGAGGAATTTGATGTGGTTTGTGGCCCAGGTGACTACGAGTGTTATGCGATGTGGTTTGTGGCCCGGGTGTCTATGGGAGGGATGTGAATTGGTTTGTATCCTATGTTTCTATGGGTAGGATGTGGTGTGGTTTTTGAGTCCCAAGTGTGTGAGGTCAACTTGTGATGTGGAACTTTCGAAATAGGTGGGAGTATGAGGATGTTTACCATAAGTAAAGAGTGGATAATCAGTGGGTAGTGGTGTGGGGTACCCTATAATCGATGTAAATTATATTACATTAAATTGCACCTGTTATTTGGTGTGTTTTCCTTGGTGAGGTGGGGATGGTTAGTATACCGATTAGGTGTTGTTGGGTTCTACTGTTTTCTCACTTGGGCATTAGTATTCTTCCTTCACATATCATTGAGAGACATTTTTTTCAAATATTTATATTTATATTCTCACCCTAAATATATATAATTATTTTTTGGTTTCCATGAGGATTTCGCAGACCACGCTGGACCCTACTAGTTTGGATCATGACAGTTATCCTATCACAATGTAGCTTTACTTTTGGTATTTATTTTGGAGACTTTTGTACTTGTAACACTTCTAAATTATACATGCATGTGGGATGGTTTTTTTATTTCTTTCATATATAGATCTTTGATTTGTTTTTGGGGATGAACCATCTTATATCCAGATATATGTTTCCTATAAAGGGTAATGCCGCCCATTTTTTGTGATTTTTATACACTTGGTGCTAGTCACCTACTCAGGGCCTACCAGAGGCTGGAATCAGGGGGTCATTATATCAAATTCTTCATTAACATCCCAAGAGGGGGATATTTGGAGGGAGGGGGTAATGACATAATGCTATTGAAGCTAATGGTTGAGAGATATGATAGAGTCCGGGGTTAGGAATATGGAGGATTGCATGGGTTGGTAGTTCAATAGTGTCATGTGATCTTGGTGCATGACATAGGATAGGGAAGACTGGCTAGGACATCAGATTTTATGTCCCTGCAATGATCTGATGAAAGGACTCTAACCCTACATAATTCTCAAGTGAGGATACACCATTTTAGGGTAGAGACCCTATGAAAGGTACACCCATCTTAATGATTTGTGTTATTTTTTTATTTAGGTTGCTTTTGAAAAGTTGTAATGAATAAAAAAAATGAGTTAAATGAGTAAAAATGAATCTTAAAAAAATCATAATTCTTGGGATTAGGAACACTTTGTTTAATTTTCAGCTATGGATCATAGTTGTCATCCTTGTTTTGCTTCGGTAGTTAAGGCTCAACATGCTCAATTTGGTTATCAATGGAGGGTTGATCCATTTTACGATGATGTCAAGTGGTAGATGACATTTCATTCCTTACAGAGGCTTGATTTAGTAAATTATAAGGAATTTTTTTTAAACATGGAGATAGAAAGTTGGATCGAGAAGCCTAAGACACCATCAGTTTGATTTGGTCCCACTATATTATTAGGTTATTTTGGAAGTCATCCAGATGTGAGGAGTTATTCATTAGTATATAATGATTTATCAGTGGGGAGGGGGGGGGAAGAAGCATATGTTTTGTGGGACAACCTTGTGAATAAGTTCTGGGAGGAGTCATTTTCATCATCAACGAAGGAATAGAAGTGGTAAGTGATACTTTCCCTTTAGTAGGGAAGTATGTTAGTGTCAGATAAAGATAAAAAGTTCAATGACCTCCTTCATTTTTCACAATACCGCTTTCCATACGAGGATTCTCATGAAAGGCATCTTCATGAGGAACTCCAACCATAGATCTATTATGAAGTTACTCATTTGACATTACCAATGTACATTGAGATTAAGGAAAATGTAGGGGTGATTAAACAGATGAACTCGTGAGGAGGTATACCGTGAGTAGGGACCATCATAGTTTTTCAAAGGGTAGAGTTACTAGAGGCAGGTCTCAGGTGTGAGGACCTTTGTGGTTTTGACTGATAGCAAGAATACTTCATAGGATTCCTTTCTAAAATTCTAGTGCTAGTTGTTCTGGTTCTCATCCTATGGGTTTCAGGTGAGGTGTTTCTTCTATGGATTTTGTGTCCATATTCATAACCAGTGTCCAATAGCTATTTGAGCTCAGTACGGTGGAGGTGGGAGAGTTCAGTGCCAGACTCAGTATTAGTTTATAGTGAGACCATTTTAGTAGCAGGGACAATAGTATTTTTCTTCACTGATGGGAGATGGAGAAGGAATAGGATGACCTCAAAATATTACACAAGTTCAGGAGCTTCAACCCAAGTGTAATCATGGATGCAGTCTTCAACAAAGAGGAAAAGGAGTCAGGCATGGTCAGTTGCATGGAGTAGAGGACACAGTTCCTTCCAGGCTATAGATCGTTAGAGGTATCATCAGTTTGTTTAGATCCCTTGATTTTTCTTTTTCTGAGTCAAGGGAATCATACTCCATTGTTTCACATAATGTATCTAATTCTATGAAACTAGATATTGAGATCCTTCCCATTCACTTGTTGTTTAGTACACCATTTGGAGGCTAGAGAATCTTTTTTGATGTGTGCCGGGGATGCAGACTGATGATAGGACCACATTAGTCCCACATGGTTCTTTTCCTACTACAAATGAAACCATATGATGTAATTATCATCATCGACTAGTTGTATTACATTCTTGTCTTTATTGACTGTTTCTGGAGGAGTGTCTTATTTTCAAGCATGGATGGACAATGTGCAGTTTTCGTTGGAAAGTGGAGTTTTTATAGGGCTAATCATCATGGAGAAACCCTCCTATCTTTATTGAACGAGATATCAATAGAATCAGCGGATTATGGGATGGTGGGGGTTCTTAGGTTTTTTTGGGATTTCCGTAATGTTTTCTACATGTATGTTTTCACACTACCCCCATGATGTGATGTTTTATTTGGGATATACTGGAAACATGGTGCTTATCTGATTTCGATGCCCCTTATCGGATGGTTGCATCAGGGATGTAGGAGTTGAGGATTTAGATAGACGACATGATGGAAAAGGGTTTTATCCATACAAGTGTGTCGTCATGGGTTGCTCCAGTTTTGTTCTTCAAAAAGGCAGATGGTGGTGTGAGGCAGTGTATAAACTACCAGATGTTGAATCGGGTAACTGTCAAGAATAGTTACCCTCTTACAAGGATAGATGATCAATTCAACCAGCTGAGAGGCTAATTTTTGTTTTGTAAGATCAATATGTGGTCATGATTTAAATTGTTAAGTGTGAATGTTGTTGATATCCTGAATATTTATTTCTGATGCATGTATGGGAACTTTGGGATTGTGGCCATGTCATTTTGTGTTGCGAATGAATGATCTATGATCAGGGGGATTATAAACTCTGTATTTTTGGAGTTCATGGACTATTTCATATTTGTGTTCAATCATGATATATTAATCTACTCAAAGTTAGAGGAGGAGAACACTGAGCAGCTCATGACTATCTTCCATGTTCTTCGACACCACCAGTTCTATGTTCAGTTGTCCAAGTGTACATTCATAACAAAAGGGATGCATTTCCTCAACAAATCAGTGTCTCTGCAGGGTGTGGTTATAGACCCATCCAAGGTTTATTTATCTATTTTTTGGGAAGAACCCAAGAATGTTATAGAAGTTCGCAGTTTTTTTGGTCCTATGGAATATTGTCGGAGGTTTTTACCCGATTTATCACTAATTATACCCCATTTATGGCCTTGATTAGGAAGGACCATGAATTTTTGTGGACTGAGTAATTCTAGGACGCATTCACTTATCTGAAGGGGAGGATGGTTAGTGTTGTGCTGATTTAGTTTCTTGTGGAAATGGGTAATATTCCAGGTGTTCTGCGAGGCTTCCCATATCGACCTTGGATTCATATTGATGCAGCAACAAGTTGTGATCTCTTATGGTTCTAGGAAGTTACATCCCCTTTTTGTAACTATGCCACCCATAATATTGAATTGAAAGAAGTGGTGTTTTTTCTGAAGTTGTGGCCATATTACCACATTGGAGAGTACATTATGGTCTTCACAGATCACAAACTTTTGTTGTACATGTTTTTCTAGAGAGATATGAACATGAAATGGCAGAGGTGGATAGAGTTTTCTTCAAGACTATGATTTTGAGATCCCATACTCCTCAAGAAAAGGGAATTTCGTGGCTGATTCTTTGAGAATAAAGTCGTAGAAAGAGGTATTGTGGGAATCTGAAAATGCATAGAGAGCGATGGAGGAGTTTGAAGACTTGCACATGGATGAAGGGATGGATGGGGGTTGAGGCTGTTTATTTTAGATAATGATGCAATCTTATCTGATGAAGCAGGTGGATGATACTTAGTGGGGAGACTCATAGGTAGAGGTGATGTGCGATTGTCTGGTCCATGGTGATGATCCGTAGGGATGGACGGAGGATCCTCCAAACCAGATTTTGTTTCATGGGTTGTAGTTTGTTCGGGTGACAATGCGTGAGGGATTCCATCATGAGTTTTAGATATCACACTTTTTAGTACACCTAGGAGTTTCTGATATGCATCATGTCTTTAGAATTCTGTTTTGGTGGCCCAAGATGAAGTGGATTGTAGCAGAGTTTGTGGAAGGATTCTTGGTCTTCTATGAGGTAACGGTCAAACACCATGTTCTCGGGGGTTTGTTACAGCCCTTCGATGTTCTTGAGTAGATGTAGGAATACATCTTGATGGATTTCATCCTTGGGTTATCCGGAGCTCAGGGAGGCTATGAAGATAACTGGGTATCAATGGATCAATGGAAAAAATTAGCTCACTTCTTAGTGATAAAGGATCCAGGCGTAGTGGATTCCTTCGAAAACAGTTATGTAGATGAGGTGGTATAGATACATGGATTTCCAAGAACCATTATCTTGGATTTGGACACATTATTCAACTCATGAGTATATAGGGGATTGATGTATTCCTTAAAAACCTATTTATTCATCAACATTGCTTCCTACCTTCATAAAGATGGGCAGACAGAATTGAATATACAGACATTGGATGACATATTTCAAGAATTCATTTTGGAATTTGGAAGATATTTGGTGAGACAACTTACCTTGGTAGTGTTTTTTATAATAATAGTTATCAATATTTCTTTTTCATGGAACCATTTAAATATTTTAATGATAGAATGTGTTGTTCAAAGATGTCCTCGACAGATGTTGGGTAGATAATTTTTCATGGTTCAAAGGTAATGTATAACATGACATAGAAGGTTCAGACTGATTGTGACATGATGAAATTAGTGTAGAGCTTGTAGAAGTTTTATGCCAACAGTAGGAGGAGACCCTTGGAGTTTTCAGTTGGGGACCATGTGTTCTAGTAGGTTTCACATCGATAAGGGTGGTGAAGGTTTTACAGAGGTACTAAGAATTATCCTAGGGTTGTTTCACCATTTAAGGTGTTCGTACGAGTTTGTGAGGTGTCATATCAATTGGTGTTTCCAATAAAGTTGGAGAGAATCCATACTGACTTCCAAATCTATCATCTTCTTTGGTATCTTCATGATGACCCCCATCTATTTTAATGGGAAGAGTTTTATATCAAGGATGACAGGACATTTGACGATTAGCTAGTGGAGGTCCTCGATCATTGAGAGAAGGCATTTTATGGTAAGAAAATTCCATTGGTTCATGTGTTGTGGAGGTATGATGGTCAGGATTAGAGTACTATTGGGAGAGAAACGAAAATGCGTGCCATGAATTTGGAGTTTTTATCAGTTTGGACTTATTCTATTTTGTTTAAAAACGTAATGATTGAACATTTTTTTTAAAATGAGGTGTTTTCCATTGGGTTATTATGTATGTGGTGTGGTATGTGATAAATTAATCAAATAAAAAGAAGGTATGACCAAATTACTAATCGAGACACATTAAATATGATGTGATTACACTTTTGCGGATGAGTTGGTTTGTCCTAGAGAGGATAATAACATTACATGGAGGATAGAATTCCTAGATTCGTGTGTTCTAGATGATTACATTCGTTGAATATACCCGTTTTTTTGGTTTGGGTTTTGTAGATGGCGATATGGTTTCAAGGTGGTAATGTGTAGTGTGGTTATTGTCATTTGAGTTGATGTGTTTTTATGGTGGTAGTGCTTGAGGAGTTGTGATACTCTTGAGGGGTATCTCACAGGGTCGTTGTTCAAGCCCCTTATTCCTTCCATGCTCGGTTTTGGATTCTTGAATATGAGAATAATTTGAAAGGTATGTAATGTAATGGTTCATTTCATATGTATCCATTACTTTTTGAGTTTTGGGTGTTGAAGGTGTTCTGAGGAGATTTTAGGAGTTTATTAGGAGAAATGTGTGCAACAATGCAACTTCAAGAGATACAAATCATGTAACTGTATTACACCACATTAAATTCGATTTCACGACTTCTTAAAGGATATTCCATGGTTTGAAATGTATTTGGGTCTGAAAAATAAAATAAATTGAAAGACGATAGGGTTTCAGTGGAAGTAAATTGCAGGAAATTACAAAATGTGAAAAGGTATTAAACACCATGGAATACCCCACTACTATAACATTTATCAATTTTTTTAGTCGCTTGGTTTGTTAAACCCTATGGCTGATTCAACCCTCCCTTGAAACTAGTTGACCCAACAACCCCTCTTCAGCATTCTAAGGATTGAAACACCATGAATTGACTTCTCTCTTCCGTCCATCAATCAGTGGTGATCCATCTTTGATCTAAGGTGAGTTCTTCCTCCCTTATTGTAGTTAGGTCTCTTTATCTTCCCATTTCATATTTTCATATGATGGAAAATTATCTCACATGGTAATAAATGGGATTATCATTGGTTGTTGTTCATGTAGTAGTGTCATGGCATCCTCATAATGATGTAGGTCTTGTAGGAGTGGTGATCAGAGATATGTTGTGTGGACCGTTCTTGTGGGAGGATCATTTAAACCCTTTTGAGGTAGGATTTTCCTTTTTTTATATTTATTTGTTCATCATATTTAAGGGGTATACTTATGGTCACCTATGGATCATGGTTGTACAGGTACAATCAATGATATGATTCAGTTAAAATAAAATTATAGGGGTATGTGTAACACCCCGAGATTTTATGAGAACTATTATTTTTAATTTATTTGGTGTCTTGTTTTGTATGCTACACCAAGATTATCTTGTGCTATACGCAACACTGTATTATCTTCCAGTATACACAACACTATTCTTGGATCGTGTTATACAAAATTTCAAGTTCATTTGATAGAAGTTATTCTACGCAACATTGAGTGTGTGTGTGTATATATATATATATATATTCAATGTATAAATGAATTATGGTTGGATTATATTATACACAACACAAAAGGAATCTTTCACTACACGCAACCCTGACTTGGCTTACTTTACACACAATCACGACCATCCACTATAGCATGTGTTGTACGCAATAACGAGTTTCACAAAACAATTATATGTTACTAAAATATTATTTAAACTAGCCATTATGAATAGTAATACCCACTTGTTGAAATTTTATAAATTTAATCTTTCAAAATGGACATCATTTTTGGATTCGGAATATCGAAATCATCCTAGGATGAATTTTTGGTATTTTTCTGAAAACATTAAATTTTTGATGAATAGTGAAAACACTGAGTTACTATTTAAAAACTGACTTTTTATGTAAATAATTATTTATTTTATTTAAATTTATTTTAGGTCAAAATTGATACATAATACCTATATAAGTTCAATGTAATTAATTGGAGTCATTTTATAATAATTTTAGATTTATAAAAATTTTATTGAACTTTTCACCGTCTTTTAACAACCTCTTAGGAGAATTTGAAAATTTACATAAAACAAAATTTTACCGCTTCTGTGAGTGGAATTTCGAAAGTCAGAGAATCACGGTTAATATCAAGGGGTAAAATGTTGTTCAATAAGATAAAAATAATTTTTGGTGAATAGTAACTTTTTACTTTTATTTACCACGGTTAAAAGTAAATAGGGTAATTAAGGGTAAAAAAGACATTATTATTACCCTAACATATGTCCTAATTCTATTGGATAAGTTTCATTCGACCAAAAACAACCTTAGGATTAAAATATGACCATTTAGGTCCACTTGGATTAGATTCAGACATTTATTATTATTTTATTTAAAGAAGAGTTAAATGAGTTAAAATCAAAGTTTAATAACTAAACCATTTTTAATATAGAGTTATACATAAGATAAATTCGACTATAAATATTAATGAGAAATATAAAACGATTTCCTACATAATGGTATTTTATTAATAATTTTTAGACATTAAATAATTTAATTTATTTAGGACACAAATGATGATTCAATAATTACCTTATTAATGAAATATTAACATAATTGATATTATAAATACCCAAATAAATGTAATTTAAGACTTTTTATGAATTACAGTAATTTTATAGGTTAATATGACATGTTATTATTGATTTAATTAACTTTTTTCTAACTAATCATTCTGTTATGATTTTTAAGAAAATCGATTACCAATAGTGTCAAAATTGACATAAAATAATTTTTAAAAAAATATTATATTATTAATTGTTATTATATTCCTAAAAATCTAAGGTTCAGACAAATGACTTAGAAAGGTTTATAAATATTAATAATTAAGCACTTGTAGTTCGTTTGGATTGTTATAGCAAGTTTATTAACCATATAGAGTAAGAAAACAAGAAGACACGCTAAAAGTTAAATTATTTAACTTAGAGTTAAATATAAATGATAAGGTTAACGTAGTAACATAAACTTCTATAAAACCTATTAAATGAGAGTATTTATACCCATACCCACTTTATCTTCTAAATAAGTCACTTTTGAGCCATTTATAAACCGAATATGACTTTATTATAAAATACAATTTTAAGTTTTTTCCTAAAGTGCCCCTCTCCTCCCTTATAAAAGGGCACCTCCTCCCTCTTATCTTTACACAATTTTGAGCCTTCAAGATTGGACAAACCCTGACCATTTCCCTTATAAACTTCCCTAGAAACATTATAGAGGTTTTGGTCTAATCAAAAGACCAACTCTAGTGCCTTAAGAGGAGGTTAAGAAGAGGCGCGTCAAAGAAGAGGTAATATCCTTTTCCGATTCCTTACAATTTCTTTCTTCTTCTACTTCTTGTTATTTATTTGTTTCATCATAAATTAGTAACATAAGTATCACTCATATACTTATATGTTAATATAAATATGAAAAAACCCTATTTAATCTTTTATCCATCCTACGGAAAACGAAATCACCGCGCGTGCGTACGAACAGAATACCGTCTCCATGCCGTGGTGTAATCTGTTTTCCACCACCACCTTACTTGGATGGGTATAATGGTGTAAATAAATAATTATATATGATTATTGAAAATACATATTGATTATAAAATATTATACATACACTTCAATACAATTCCATGATCATGGAAATGATATTATCGCTCGTGCGTACGTACGGACTACCGTATCCACAAAAGCGATGAGATTCATTTTCCATGATTAACCATTCAAGTATGAATATAAAGTATTTATAATAAATAATCATGAAATATATTACATAATAATTATACTGTACTTATTTACATATATGTTTCATTTACTCAATTCCATTTAATTCAATAAGGAAACGAAAACAACGTTCATGCGTACATACGGCCTACCGTCTCCATGAACGGTTTATTTCATTCCATTTATCGATCTACATATTTATTTATATGCTGAATATATATTATATATAAATCATTTTTTACATTATAGAATTAATTAAATCAAGATATAAGTAATAATATCAAGAACAACATGTCGAAACATGTACAATAAATGAAACGATTTTACCCAAAACACTGCTTTAACATGGAATTTACCAAATAACGGGTAATATAAAGTCATAAGTGAACCATATATGATATGATAACAATGAATATGATTCTATAATAAGTCAATGAAATTATTTAAATCATTATACATTAGGTTCGGATACATACGAAGCATATCAGACATAAGGTAAGGGATAACTTTTCCAATCTCGTTTTTATCTGAGATTGTTTATTCGTAAGTATTTACTGGGGTTATATTTATCATTCGTGTACCTATTTTCTGAAAATGGTTTCATGTATGTTTAAATTCCTTTTTACCCTTTTTTTACATTTACCACATGTTATGTAAGAAATCTTTCTTTTTTTACCATACAAGGAACTTTTTGACTTTTCCGACAAAAGTACGAGGAGAATGTTTTTTTCATCTTATACGACATGAATAGATTTTTACTGTTTCATAACGCCTTATTTTCAAGAATATTACCCTACAAGATTTCATGATTATTTTCAAAAAAATACTTTTCTTTTAAAATTTCATGGCATTTTTTGAAAAGAAAATGATTTTTAAGAAGAAATGATATTTTCCTCAAGAATTCATTTCAAGTGTTTTTTCAAAACTATTTTCCATCTAAGATGACATTATTTAGTATGATTATGTGTCAAGTATAATGTCTCTATGATTTACATGGTTTCATTTTTCTTATGATGAAATGATATCCATTGGTTTTATATGGATTATTTTAGGATGGGATGATGTTTATGAAACCCATTTTATTCTTTGGGTTATGATGAATGATTTATGTTTATGTTGTGGCACACGTAAGAATGATTTCATTATGAGATGGGTGGGACCTATATCTCCCTCCAATAAAATGGGTAAATATTTATATCTCATGAGATAGACATGGCTGGAATGGTATGTTAATCTGGTTCAGTAATACAGGGCTGGAACGGAAAGTAAACCTGGTCCAGTAAGGGACTTTGTCCACTAAGATGGTCTTGGCAGCAATGCCTTGGCTACTATGGAAATCATATCATGTGCTGAATGTTTTTCCACAATTACAAGTTTTATTCCCATGCTATTCTATCATGATTAATGTTCTTTTATGATATATGCCTTATGTACTGTAATGTTTTATGTCATTGCTCAATATTTTTATGTTTAGATTTTATCCTCATGTTTTTACATTCCAATGTCTATGGATTATTTTATGTTATCTATGTTTACCCTTACTGAGAATTTGATCTCACCCTTTTTTTGTTTTCTTTTCCCCAGGATATAAAGAAAGGTTTTAGGTAGGAAAACAAAAGGGGATGATCTTTATGGGAGATGTAGAAGATATTTCACCATGATTAGAAGATTATGTTCTGAGTTTCCAAAGACACTAAACTATTACACTCCTTGTGTTTTGGTTTTTGTTATGTATTAAGTATTTCGAAAAAGTAATGTAATGTCCATGTACGCCAAGCTTTGGGTCTCTACAGTTGGCATTAGAGGAAAGGTTTAGATAACCTTTGGAAACTAGGATGTGAAAACTTTAGTGAGATCCCTAGAGATATTTCTAAGGTATGTCTAGGGATGTCCCTAAGGTTAAATATAAGTATAGGTTATAGTCCTAGAATTATGGTAACAATATTAGAATTAACCCTAAGATATTATATATTGAAGGTACTCGCCCTTTATTATGTTGTTTTCCCTAGCATGATTTTTTCCTCTCACACTATTCTTTTTGTGTTTTAGATGATGGCTGGAACTCGAAGAAACCGAGTTGATCAATGTAATGGACAATGCAATAATTTTCCTCCTGAACAAACCAATGTTATGGGAGATGGAGTGAAAAATATTATTACTATACTTACACAAGCTATGAATCATTATGGACTTCCAAATGAGCAGATAAGAGAACAATATTCTATTGAGTCCTTCATGTGGCAACATCCACCTTCTTTCATTGGGTCTTCTGATCCACTTGTTGCTGAACAATGGATCAGTACCATTGAAAGGATATTTTCCATTCTTCGCTGTTTGGAACATGAAAAATTCATTCTGGCTATTTAATGTTTATAAGGTGAAGCAGATCAATGGTGGACTCTAATTAAGAATACAAGGCCCCGAGATGAAACTGAATCCATGGAATGGGATGAGTTCAAGAACTTATTTTTCAATAAGTACTTCCCTCGTATTCTTCTAACAAAGATGGAAAAGGATTTCCTTGAGCTTAATCAAAAGGATGATGAATCTATTGGTATATACACAACAAATTTTACAAGTCTTGCAAGGTATGCATCTGGATTTATCATCCAACCTGAAAGTAAAGTTGATCGATTCTTTAGTGGCTTAAAACCAAGTCTTCGAAGGGAATTAGCTATAAGAGACTTCAGTAGCTATGGAGAAATTGTGCGTTGTGCTATCAAGGTATAAATGGAAGTTGGTGTTACATATCCAACTCATCGTTTTGACAGGAAATGAAAGATAGATTTCAAGGAGAAATCTCAGAATAACGGTGAAAATAAGATGAATTTTTCTTTATGCTCAAAGTGTGGAAAGAAGCATGGTGAAGATTTTCTTAAAGGGACTAGACAATTTTTTAAGTGTGGAAAAGAAGGTCATCGAGAAGCTGAGTGTTGAAGTAATGGAAAAAGGGTTTCTAATGATGTGAATAAAGAAAAGACTTCAGAGAACACACCACCAACACTTCAATGCTTCAAGTGCAAGGAAATGGGGCATTATGCTAATCAATGCCCTAATCCAAGGGATAATGATGATCAACGTGAGCAATGTCTTAAGGAAAAGGATAAAGGGAAGTCACATGCGATCACAATTTGTGATGTTGAGTATGAAAATGATGTTGTGTAATGATTACGTATTTATGTAATGGGATTTCAAAATAGAATCATGGAATCTCATTTATGGTATCGTGGAATTTGGAATATCAATGTATTGGTTTTCAATAATTATATGGTACCGGTAACCATGAAAAGTGATTGAAATATTATTGGAAAGAAGATGATATGCTCATAATGAATTGATAAAGAAAAAATGAAATGAGCTCATGACTGATATAAGGACAAAGTTATATCATGGTTTGGGTATATAGAAATTTTGGGATTTTGGTATGTGGAAAGTGTTAAATTTTGACAGTATTCATGTTTTCACTAAGGTTCAATGTGTATTCATTTTTTAAGAGAATAAATTATTAAGGTATTCACATATTTTTATTTTACCAACAAGATATATCTTATGATATATGGGGGATAAATGATGGTATTCACATGCTCGACAGATGACATTTCTAGTAATTGTTTTCTTTATACTATGAGCTTGGACAGAAGTATTTTGGATAATCCTAAAGATTGGAATGGATTATGTTGGACATATGTTAGTATTGTTTAAGACTAGAACTTTTTTCGATATTATTGATGGAATGTTATAATAATGTAGTTTTAGAAAAAGGACAACTTGCAAGATGGGAGACACCCCGTCATGTCGGACAAGGCTGTGGGAATCAAACCCACAACCAAAGTGCGACATGCCTTTATCACCTACCACTGGCCTACAGGAAGTCCCTGCTTAGTAGAAACTAGTTTTATTATATTAATAGGTATGATATATGAATTATAAGTCTATTTTAGGAACCATATATGATTAATCACACTATAGATGGACTTATGTATATTTAATAACTTTTTCTATCCTTTTGTTTGAGATAGATGGAATGACCCATCATTCTATCACATGATCTGCTAACACTTCAAGAATGAAAAATTAAACTTCATTTCTTTAAGATATGAAGTGGAAATTGTTCATGGAACGAACAACGATGAGAATGTATGAAAATAAAGTAAGTATATCTTCAATTTCAAATTCATCAACTTTATGGAAATGATCAAGAAAATCAAAAATGTTGTCCTAGTGTCCTCATATATGATGAATTAGATGGTACCATAGATCATCACAAATTTATGGCTTTGTGATTGTTGGCTTTTTCATAGCCATGTTCTCTACCACTCTCTATCAGAACTTGAAGGTTAGATTTCTCTTTCATATCCATATTTTCATCTATGTTCTCCTTTGTTGAAACCCAGTGATTAGTTAATTTGGGAAACCGTTACATTTAATAATTTAGTTTTTAAAGTTACATTTTGGTATTCCTTTTTATGATGTGGATTTCTATGAAAGAAACTTTCAATTAGTAAACCATTTTTAACCCCGATGAATTTTGAGGGCGAAATTAATTTTAAAGGGGGTAGAATGTAACACCCCGAGATTTTATGAGAAGTATTCTTTTTAATTTATTTAATGTCCTGTGTTGTATGCTACACCAAGATTATCTTGCGCTATACGCAAAACCTTATTAGCTTACAGTATACACAACAATATTCTTGGATCGTGTTACACAAAATTTCAAGTTCGTTTGATAGAAGTTATTCTACTCAACATTGAGTGTATATATATATATATATATTCAATGTATAAATGGAATATGGTTGGATTCTATTATACAAAACATAAAAGGAATATTGCACTACACACAACCTTGATTTGGATTACTTTACACGCAATTGTGACCTTCCACGATAGCGTGTGTTATACGCAATACCGAGTTTTACAAAGCAACGATATGTTATTAAAATATTATATAAACTAGCCATTATGAATAGTAATACCCAAATTTTGAAATATTATAAATTTAATCTTTCAAAATGGACTTCATTTTTGGATTCGAAATATCGAAATTAGCCTAGGGTGAATTTTTGGTATTTTTCTGAAAACATTCTATTTTTGATGAATAGTGAAAACACTAGGTTACTATTTAAAAACCGACTTTTTATTTAAATAATTAATTAATTATTTAAATTTATTTTAGGTCAAAATTGATACATAATAACTATATAAGTTCCATGTAATTCATTGGAGTCATTTTATAATAATTTTAGATTTATAAAAATTTTATTGAATTTTTCACCGTCTTTTACCCACCTCCTAGGAGAATTTGAAAATTTACATAAAACTTAATTTTACCACTTCTATGAGTGGAATTCCGAAAATCTGAGAGACATTGTTAATATCAAGGAGTAAATTTTGGTTCAATAAGATAAAAATAAATTTTGGTGAATAGTAAATTTTTACTTTTATTTACCACGGTTAAAAGTAAATAGGGTAATTAAGGGTAAAAATGAAATTATTATTACCCTAACACATGTGCTAATTATATTGGATAAGTTTAATTAAAAAAACATCCTTAGGATTAATATATGACCATTTAGTTCCACCTGGATTAGATTAGGACATTTATTATTATTTTATTTAAAGAAGAGTTAAAAGAGTTAAAATCGAAGTTTAATAACTAAAACATTTTTAATATAGGGTTATACATAAGATAAATTCGACTATAAATATTAATTAGAAAGATAAAAATATTTCCTACATAATGGTATTTTATTTATAATTTTTAGACATTAAATAATTTAATTTATTTATGACACAATGATGATGAAGTAACTACCTTATTAATGAAATATTTACATAATTTATATTATAAATACCCAAATAAATATAATTTGAGACTTTTTTTAATTAAACTAATTTTATAGGTTAACGTGACATGTTATTATTGATTTAGTTAACTTTTTTCGAACTAATCATGCTGTTATGATTTTTACAAAAATCAATTACCAAATAGTGTCAAAATTGACATAAAATAGGTTTTAAAACAAATATTATATTATTAATTGTTATTCTATTCCTAAAAATCTATAGTTTGGACAAATGACTTAGATAAGGTTACATATATTAATAATTAACCACTTGGGGTTCGTTTGACTTGTTATAGTATGTTTATTAACCATATAGTGTAAGAAAACAAGAAGACACAGTAAAAGTTAAATTATTTAACTTAGAGTTAAATACAAATGATAAGGTTAAAATAGTAACCTAAACTTGTCTAAAACCTATTGGTTTAGAGTATTTCGACCCATCCCCACTTTTTCTTCGAAATAAGTCACTTTGGAGCCATTATAAACCGAATATGACTTTATTATAAAATAATATTTTTAGTTTTTTCCTAAAGTGCCCCTCTCCTCCCTTATAAAAGGGAACCTCCTCCCTCTTCTCTTTACACAATTTTGAGCCTTCAATCTCGGAAGAACCCCACCCATTTCCCTTATAAACTTCCCTAGAAACATTATAGAGGTTCTGGTCTACTCAAAATACCAACTCTAGTGCCTTAAGAGGAGGTTAAGAAGAGGCGCGTCAAAGAAGAGGTAATATCCATTACCGATTCTTTCCAATTTATTTCTTCTTCTACTTATTCTTATTTATTTGTTTCATCATAATTAATAAAATAAGTATAACTCATATACTGATATGTTATTATAAATATGAAACAATCCTATTTCATCTTCTATCCATCCCATGGAAAACGAAATCACCGTGCGTGCGTACGTACGGAATACCATCTCCACGCCGTGGTGTAATCTGTTTTGCACCACCACCTTACTTGGATGGGTATAATGGTGTAAATAAATAACTATATATGATTATTGTAAAGTTATATTGATTCTTAAATATTATACATACACTTCAATACAATTCCATGATCATGGAAATGATATCATCCCTCGTGCGTACGTACGGACTACGGTCTCTACGAACGCGATTAGATTAATTTTCCATGATTAACCATTCATGTATGATTATAAAGTATATATAATAAATAATCATGAAAGATATTACATAATAATGATACTGGAATTATGTACATATATGTTTCATTTACTTAATTCCATTTAATTCAATAAGGAAACGAAAACAGCGTTCATGCGTACGTACGACCTACCGTCTCCATGAACGGTGTATTTCATTCCATTTATCGATCTATCATATATATTTATATGCTGAATATATATTATATATAAATCATTTTTTACATTCTGGAATTATTTAAATAAATATATAAGTAATAATATCAAGAATAACATGTTGAAACACGTACGATAAATGAAATGATTTTACCCAAAAAAACTGCTTTAAAATTGAATTTACAAAAGAACGGGTAATATAAAGTCATAAGTGAACCATATATGATATAATAACAATGAATATGATTCTGTAGTAAGTAAATGAAATTATTTAAATCATTATACAGGAGGTTCAGATACATACGAAGCATATCAGACATAAGGTAAGGGATAACTTTTCCAATCTCGTTTTTATCCGAGATTGTTTATTCGTAAGTATTTACTGGTGTTATATTTATCATTCATGTCCCTGTTTTCTAAAAATGGTTTCATTTATGTTTAAATTACTTTTTACCCATTTTTGACTTTTACCACATGTTATGTAAGGAATATTTTTTTTGTTTACCATAAAAGTAACTTTTTGACTTTTCTGACAAAAGTACGAGGAGAATGTTTTTTTAACTTATACGGAATGAACAGATTTTTACTGTTTCATAACGCCTTATTTTCAAGAATCTTACTCTACAAGATTTCATGATTATTTTCAACAAAATCCTTTTCATTTAAAATTTCATGGAATTTTGTGAAAAGATAATGATTTTGAAGAAGAAAGGATATTTTCCTCAAGAATTCATTTCAAGTGTTTTTCCAAAACTATTTTCAATCTAAGAAGACATTATTTAGTATGATTATGTTTCAAGTATAATGTCTCTATGATTTACATGGTTTAATTTTTCTTATGATGAAATGATATACATTTTTTTATAGGGATTATGTTATGATGGTATGATGTTTATGAAACCCATTTTATTCTTTGGGTTATGATGAATGATTTATGTTTATATTGTGGCACAAGTAAGAATGATTTCATTATGGGATGGGTGGGACCTATATCTCCCTCCAATGTAATGGGTAAAGATTTATATCTCATGATATAGACATGGATGGAATGTTAAGTAAAACCAGTTTAGTAATATAGGGCTGGAACGACATGTAAACTCGGTCCAGTAAGGGACTTTGTCCACTAAGATGGTCTTGGAAGTAATTCCTTGGCTACTATGAAAATAATATCATGTTCTTAATGTTTTTCCACAATTACAAGTTTTATTCCCATGATATTATATCATGATTAATGTTCTTTTATGATCTATTCCTTATGTACTGCAATGTTTTATGTCATTTCTCAAGATTTTGATATTTATATTTTATGCTCATGTTTTTACATTCAAATGTCTATTGATTGTTTTATGTTCTCTATGTTTACCCTTAGTGAGAATTTGAGCTCATCCTTTTTATGTTTTCTTTTCCCTAGGATATAAAGAAAGGTTTTAGGTAAGAAAACAAAAGGGGAATATCTTTATGGAAGATGTTGAAGATCTTTCACCATGATTGGAAGATTATGTTCTGAGTTTCCAAAGACACTAAACTATTACTGTCCTTGTGTGTTGGATTTTGTTATGTATTAAGTATTTCAAAAAAGTAATGTAAAGTCCATGTACGCCCAGATTTAGGTCTCTACAGTATGGGGATTAGATATTCATGCCATTTATGTTTTGATATTATGATTGTGATATTGTTAATTATAAGGTCTTGATGCTCCACTGAAAATCATGGCTATTAGGGGACCCTTGTTTGTTCAATAAATGGGTTTCATCTATTTAGGTTCCTTTTGAACTCTTACATATATAATAATTTTAATCACATAAATATGGATAAATAACTTATTCCCTAATATTTGGTTTTTGTGATAATTACCTTACATAATGAAGTGGAATTGGATATGTTTCCCCATTTTTAAATCTAAAATTGTGTTTCATCATGTTTTGTGATGGATTTGTTTGATGGTTTTGGCTGCATGCATGGGACTAATCTAAGGTGAATTGGAAATATTTTTATGTGTGGGTTTTCTCAAGATTGAATTGTGGTATGTCAGAGAGCATGGTTGTGTGATTTAGGTTGGAATTGGTGGAGTCATGGGTGAACATTTAGACAATAAATAAACATGGATATGTAATGGAATATTATGTTGATATATTGGTAGATCATGGAATTGATGAGATGTTTTGTGAAGTGGGGTTATGAGACAGGTTGTACTGTAATGTATTATTGGTTTGGGTTGTGAGTTAGGGGTTGGTCTTGTTGGTATATGGACTAAGAGGAATAAGATTTACGGTGGATAATAGTGATTGGTATGGGTAGTTCTCCTAGAGTTTCTCTATGAGTAACATATAGAATGATTCATCCTATATCTATTAGATCAATAGATGATATACAATGTGTGGGTACTAAACATTTAGAACATGAAACAACATGTCTTTAATGTGGAGTTGTCTTAATTGATTATGCTCTTTGCCTTTAGAAAATACAATTTCATTGTTTCCAATGGTGTGTTGTGATTAGTGGTTACACATTTAGTGACAGAATAAATAAATAATTGATTAATAAATCCTATAATGGAATTGGTTGGTTTGGATAATATGATGGAAATGATAAAATTAATTTGGTTGGTATTTTATTCAGGTTACATGGATTTTTCTGTATTATTGTGCATTTATAGGTTTTAGATATGTTTTCAGTGTATCTAGTTGGTGTTTTCTTTTCTGAGAACCCATATGTTGAGCTGGATTATTTGAAATCTTATATGTATATACTAGTATTTTCTTTGTGAGTTCTATACGCACCTCACACCGGTTGAGCACTATGTTTTGACCCCCCATCATCATGGGGGAGGGTGTCTTTACCAAACATCATGGTGGTCGGATGGATGTCTATCCAACCACCATTCCATGATCTCACTTACAGGTGGTGATATACCATGATTCATCAGGAAGATGGTGATTTTTTAGGCCCAGGTGTGTTCAGATGAGTTATGATTTCCCAGGTCTTTTCAGGATGAGATGGGTTATGCTTTCCAAGAAGTCTTTGGGATGAGATGTGGGTTGTGTAATAGGTGTTTGCGGGAAGGATGTGAGTTTGTTTATTGAATAGGTGTCTACGGGTGGTATTTTATGTGGTTTGGGGCCCATCTATCTTTGGGTAAGATTTGATATGCTTTTTGGAACAGGTTTCTATGAAAGTGATGTAATATGGTTTGTGTCCCAATTGTGTTCATATGTTATGTGGTGTGGTTTTTAAGGGACATGTGTGTGAGGGATGGTTGTGACGTGATAATTTAGGAACATGTGGGGGTGAAAGGAAATTTTTAATTAGTAAAGAGCGGAAAATTGGTCGGAAGTGGTGTAGGGTACACTACCATCGATCTGAATTACATTATATTATGAGACTTCCCTTATACGGTGAGTGTTTCTTTCTATGTTTGGGATGGTTATTATGCCCGTTGGGTTCTGTTTGGTTCTGCTATTTTTTCATAGGGGAATTAGTATTCTCCTTTCTGAAGGGCATATGAGAATCTGGTTTTCTTACTGTGTATACCTGTATGCTCACTAAACATATATAAAACTACCTTTTGGTTTCCTAGTGGATTTCACAAACATTTCTAGACCATACTATCTCAGATCTTGATAGTTGTTTTATTTCTTCTTAACTTTACTTTGTTATTTAATTTGTTGAATTTATTACTTGTAATAGTTTTACATTATTCATGCATGTGGGTTGGATTGTTTCTTTCTCTCTTTTATAGATATCCGAGTTTTTCTGGGATGAACGATCATATATTAGGATCTTTTTTTCTATAAAGGGGAATGCCTCTTATTTTGTGATATTTGAATACCCTTTGTGCTAGTTTCCAACCCTAGGCCTACTGGAGGTGGGAATAATGGGTCATTATCTCCCTTTCTTCATTTCCATCCCTAGAGATGCATCATTGGGGGGGGGGGGGGGAGGGGTCATGACAATTCTAATCAAATATTTTTTTTCCATATTATGGTATATATATTTTCTTATAAAATGTAAATTTCCATGTGAAAAAGTTTCTTATACCCAAAAATGTTTTTTATGATAAATTTATAGAATTTCAATAAATAAATGACAAAAAAGAATTATTTTAATTGTTATTTTCTAGAGATATTTTGTAATTAAATCATCCTTATCCTATGTATAGATGGTTTTTGGTATTTTTAATGAGAATGTATTGACATTCAGTATACCTATTCTTCCAATGGAGACTAGTTTTGATTATTAATTAATGTTGATTATGAAATATAGTATTATTATTCAAAAAATTAATATGAAGAAAGAGTTAAACATAGTTTGTGATTGGTGGGGAATTCTTAATATCCTCGCTCATTTTTAGGTCTCAAAATATAAAATAGTTTGTGCATTTGGTTGTGGACTTACCCATTTGTGTAAGAAGTCATGGAATGAGGCTTCGATGGTAAGCATAATATGTCTAGAATTAGGAAATCCATTATTATGGTATTTTATATTTATACCCACATGATTATTTCTATTTTAATGATATCATTCTACAATTTTTAGAATCATTTTATTAGATATATAGAATTATTTGACCATCATTTATTCCTTCATTATTAATAATTAAAATATTGTTATTGATTAAATAGATTTTTTTATTTAGCTATAAATATTTATTATTAGTTATTTTTTTATTTCAACATTCATTTTATTTAACCATATCTAAGAATATATTCTAACCATTATATTTTCTCAATTCCACAAAATATGAGGATAGAATATTTGAATGATTTTGATGATGAATTTTTTTTAACATTCACTATTTTTCACTATTTTATAACTAATGTAAAATGGGAAAATTATTTATTCATATTCTATAATAATATTATTATATTAAATCCTTTCGAATAAAATCAATTATATCCAATTATAATGTATGAAAGTATAAATCCACTTTAGATTATAAGTGATGGGGTCATTCCAACCGGAATTAGATGAAATTTAGTATAGCCTTTGGGAACTACATTTAGTAAAATAAGATTAAGGGATATATCCTTTTGATAAAATTGAATATATTCTAGTTTTTGGAAGATAATATAATTTTTTTGATAAGATATAGATTATGTAGTTTTTATAACAATATATTTTAGTCTAGAGATAATAAGTGGATGTGGTTTTGGAATGGATGAATGTAGGGGTAATAAACCCAAAAAGAGTTAGAAAAATATATATCAATCATCATTTGATTGAAAGTTGAGTTCCCTATTACTATGAACATAGTTTTACACTCCTGAGAGATATACTTCTATTTATTCGATTTTTCCTTATGAATCATTATGATGAATGAGAAAATATAATCTATAGAAATAGAATATATAAAATAGTGATATTTGTTAAAACAAACATGTATTGGGTTGATAAGTCTACGATTAATCACAATTTTTATGGCATAGAAAATAATCTTGAGGTTTTATATTATGGTATTTTAACATGATTAAAGATATTTTGGGAGGAATTTATTAGAATAAAACCCTTTGGTTTAGTATACATTTTATTGATATGGTTGTTTCATAAATAATTATTTTATTTTTCATGGAAATAAGCTTACCTTTATTTATAAACATTATTTATAATATAATAATTTTTTAGGATAATAATAATAAAATATAATTATTATATTTAGTGGAAAAAATAAGTTGTAAAGAAAAGAATAGTGGTTAAAAATGATTTTATGATTTTTGTTTTTTTAGGATGTTCATTATTATTTTGGGAAATCTATTGAAATTAAATTTCAATAGATTTAGAAAAATGAAATCTTATAGGATAAGTGAAACCCTATCACATCTACCAGGGAAACTAAGATTAACCCCACAATTGAATTGTGATAATAGTTTAACTCCTACCACCAGTGTTCACAATATTCTAGGTTGTATGATTTAAAAAAAAATTGATTTGATGTATATATATTAATTTTTTTTGTAATTATTTTATAATAACCAATAATTATGAATTTATATTATTTTAAGGTGATTAATTATATTTTAGGTTATGTTTTATTGGTTTTTGGTGTATGTAGCCTTTATGTTTAACACAAAGCATAATTTAAGAATAATGTTGGAAAATGTTTCAGAGATGTAAACAGATGGTTTTGATATATTTATCATGTTGAAACCATTCTTTTTAGTTAACGTTACTGAGATTATTAGGGATATATGATTATTAATTTGTGGAATGATTTATGTTGAACAATTATTTTTTTCATTAGTAAAATCAAGGTATTATTTATTCATAGAAATGTTTATTAATTTTTGGTATTAAATTACATTTTTCTTACCATTTTGTAATTAGTAAGAGTAGTATGAACATATTTATATTTTTTGGATTATGTTAACTATTAGAATATTATTTTAATTTTTTTGGAATTAAAACATCATTATGAAAACTCATTTGTTGGAGAAAAGAATTAAATTATAGTGAAATTTATTAATGTATGAAATTATATTTATTAACTAATATATTTAGAAATATTATTAGTCTAGATTTTAGATGAATTCATCATGTATATGAAGGTTATAGTGAAATAAAATAGTTCCATATTACATTCAATTTTGAAAAACTGATAGTATTTTCAACCCTCATAGATTAATGTTTTTTGTTACTAATATCCTCATGATCATATTATCTATCAAATTATATTTTACCTAGTATGTTCATTTTATCCTCCATATAAATAATTTCACTTCCCATTAATGTTATCCTTATATGGGAACCCAAATACATGATATTTTCAAAAACTGGTATGCTTCTGACTTCCCTTTTTTAAATTATGTTTTATTTCCTTCTATATGATGTAGGTTTGCAAACAAAGTTATCTTGAAATATTGATATTTTTATGACCATAATAAAAATTTGAGGGTGAAATTTATTTAAGGGTTTATAATTTGACACTAAGATATTTTTTAATATAATTATCTTTAATTATATTTATTTTCATTGAAATCCTATGATACATACACCACCAAGTTTAATAAATTGTGATACATAATTAAAATATTATTTAAATTTGAATTTTATAAACTTTTCATTGAATTAGGGGGTATGAATATCAGTAAAAAATATGAAATATATGTATAATGTTCATTATATTAAAAAATGTAAGGATTAATTCTTATATTTTTTATTAAAGACATTTTTATGCATTAAAGAAGCATTTTATTCGAATGTGGTTCTTATTGTAATATGTGTGTAGAAATTTTAATTATTTTATAAAACTATAACAAATAATATTTTATAAGATAAAAATAATTTTTATAATAGTAATGTCAAAATTATCTTAAGGAGAAATTTTCAAATAATTAAAAAATTATTGACATTTCTGTGAATAGTTAAGAATAACAATGTTCAAATATGCTCATTTATGTTAAAAAAATTTAATTCAAAAGCCTAACTATATATTTTGTATTTGATATATGATCCATTTAATTTATAATAATAATACTAATTAAATTTGATTCAACAATATTTTTGATATAAGTTAATTTCTATTCTAAAAACATACATTCAAAATAACAATTTTTCATTATGTTTTACAAATTTATATTTAAAACAATATCTTCCACTTATATTAAATGAATATTAAAAATTGGATAGAATTTTTATAATCATGATGTTCAATTTTGGTAAATATATCCCTTTTAGTTTTTTCACTATGAATTGTAACAATTGTACAAATTATCACCTTATTAATGGGTAAATCAGGCAATTAATGTCAATAATAGAGTCATAAATCATTAAAAAAATACCCAAATCCAAACTTTATTTCGTTTTATGAGAGTTATTAGAGAATATTCATCCTATGTTTTATTATATAGAATTTTTTTTATATATTTTCCTTAGATAATAGCATTTATATTATTAATTAAATTTGGAAAATATTACACACTTGACATTAATATCTCCAATTTTTTTTCACAAGGATAAAAAGAGGTTATTTTGGGTTTTAAATGTTAATTTAAAATATGAATTGATTTATTTTATCCAGGTTTTTTTTTTGGATATAGAATAACATTCCATTATGTCTTATGAAATTATTACACAATATTAAATCAAATTATAAAAAAATAAAATAAATGAGTTTCAGAACATTAAAGATATTAAAATTTTGATACATTTAATTATTATAGAATTTTATAGATTAATATATCAAATTCAGTTTCTGTGAGTAGAATATAATGAAATTACAACTTTTTCTTGGTGTTTGTAATGTTAAATTGTTTGAATAGTGAAAATTTGAAATTAAAGTTTTTTAGCTTAAATATTTTTTAAAATATATAAAATTAAAAAAAAATATTGAAACAGGACAAGAGGGATAATATATTGTAATACATATAACCCCTTTCTGTTCTATGAAACAATTTTCACCTTATATATAATCTTGTAACCCTGTAATATTGATAATGTTTTATAGATCCTATGATTAAAATATGTTTACTAAGCAGTTAAACTGAAATTCAAGGTTAAAAATATCAACAAAATCATAATAAATTTCATTAGACAGGGAAATTTAGACATCTCACTATTTTTATTAGAATCTATACTCATCTAAAAGTGTTATTATTAATGGATTTATTTTATTTTCTTATTTTTTGAAATTCCACGTGTGTCCATTACATCTCGTATAAAAGGAAATGAATTCCTCTAGGTTGTTCTCTTGAAAATGAGATTATTTCACAAAAAAGCCTTCCATTTTTTCTTATCAACATAATTATATGATATTTATAGGTTTTGGACATCTTAAAATTCCATTATAAGGACTATTATAATGGAATCTAAAGGAAGTATACTGAAGAAGTTATAATTGTCAGTATTGACTACTATATGTTTTTATCATATATTATGTCTTATAAATTTTTTGTAACCATCCTAAAATAATAACTCATGTATAATAATTATTATAATATTTTGTAATAATTATCATAAATCAACATTATATCCCATTTCCAGCATATTATAAGTGAAAACATTGATCATGTGATTATACAAATTACTGTTTCAAAGTAGCAGTGCAATTATATTTTTCATCAGTACATTACATAGATTGTTAAAGAATATTTAATTAATAAATATATATTATATTTAGGAAATCACTCATCTTATTTCATTTTAATATCACTTATACCGTCTTACCTTCCCAACCATTGGAAAACTATAACATCACTAGTGTGTTCATGTGGAGTACCACCTCCATGAAGCTATGTGGTTCATTTTTCATATTAAATTTACATAGATGGAAATAGGGATAGTTTGAATTAATATATATGATATATATGAAATAATATTTATTATATAATATTGAAATGTTTTTTACATTTTATTCTCTCCATCCATCAAAAGTGAAATTTGTTTTCATGCATACATTTGACCTACAATCTCGACGAATGGTGTAATAAATTTTTCTATCCCCACCATTTAATAATGATTCTAAAATTGTATCTAATGAATAAAAATAATTTTCATAAAATTAATATAATTCTTATAATGATGAAACTATATCACATGAACAACAAATAGTGGAATTGGGATGAGAAAACATGTGAATACTAAGAATCTATCACCCGAAGTAATGATAATAATGAAACATCATAGAAAAAGGTAATAAAAGTTATAAATACATATTATATGACAGTAAAACTTTAATTATGGTTATTTTATAATTTCATAATATTTTTAAAACATTACAAAAGAATTAAAATTGTGGTCAACTATTTGGGAGCATAAGGTAATGAATTTCATCTTAATTTCCCTTCATTGAGTTATGTTTTAATGTGATGCACCTAATTTCCGTTTATGGTTTACATGAAACCCATTTTCTTATTTTTATAATAAATAAAATATAATTCATTCAATTTTATGTTCCAATAAGAATTATTTAATCCTAGTGGGTTTGAATTGAATAGAACAATGTGGTAAAGGGTTTTTAAATCATTTTACATTCTTTGGGTTATAATTATAATCTGTTGAATATTTTATGTCATGGTTATGTTTGGAATAGATTTTTATTATATTATGTTGTATATCCATTTTTTAATTTTTAATTTTCCAAAAAAATTGAATCATTGAATAATTCTCACCTTAATTATATGATATTCGTAAGTAATTTACGTACGATTCCCATTTTATTTAAGATTAATCATACATGAATTTACATTGAGGAAAATATATGATACTTATATGATAAATCAATTTAATATTTTATTCTCATATTTTTATTTATTTTGAATACATTTTTTCATTTATCTTTTATCGTTTCTATACTCATGATACTAAATAATGTTTTTTATCTAATGTTAAATTTTTACCTATTTTATCGGGAATCCTATTATTCAATGCCCATATTTTCAATTAAATCTTTTAAAGAAAGTTTTAATTATTATACAATTATGTTATACTTTTATTTTTACCCATTTATAACATTCTATAAAAATATTTCCAAATTATTTTCTTGTAGTTTTCTAAATGAGGTACAATTTCATTTGTTACTGAAAATGTGAAACAAATATTTTTTTAATGTACTGGGAAAGAATAATATTTCCCACTATCACAACCACCAAATGAATTGAATATTTCATTTAATGTTTCCTTTTTTAATTTAATGGAAAATATTGATCTTGTTATTGTATAATTTGTTTCAAACATAAATTTCATAGTGAAAATGGTGTTTTCCACAAGAATGGTTTTAATGATATTCTAATGAAATCCTAATTCATTAATGATTATAATACATTATTTTTATTATCCTAAAAGGATATTTTATAATGATACCATCCATATTATTTTTAAATATTGTTTATGATTCATTTTATATAAAATTTATTTACATTTTGTAAACTAGTTCATCCTATAAAATCATTTCCTCATTTTTAAGGCATTCTAATTTTTATGTATCAAATTACTATTCACCCCTTTCAAGTGAGGAATTTATTTCACATAATAATTGATTGGAAGGGATTTTTAAATCCCCAATATGCATTGTTATGTGTAATAAGAAAAACTGGTTTTTGAATTTTTTTGAGGCTATTACCATTTTTATAAGATTCCTCAAAACGAGTCCTCAATAGTATGTTTAAGAATTGAAACATTATGAATTCTATATTTATTATATTATTTATTGGTTTCCACATTATTATTTCAATATTTTAGATATAAATGTATAATAGACAACATCTATTGATTACTTATATGGAATTATTTGATCATTAGCTGTCTTGATCATATTACACTTCATGCTTTAGTTATTTATTAAATTTCACGTGTTTTCAGTCATTTACCATTCCAAATATAATATTAATTATTTATTCAGTGATTATGACCATTTTAAATATCTCTTTATTATTACTAGAGATCATACATATATTATTTACATTCCACAGGATATGAATAATGAATCATTGAACGAGTTCATGAATATATAATTTATTTTACTTTCACATTGTTTTTGAATTTTATTTCCAATTAAAAATGAGAATAATTTTTATATCTGGTTCATCATGGAAAATAAAATTTTTTATTTATTTGGATGTGATCACATGTATCTAGTTATAATTTTTTAATTAAAGAAATAATTGGAAGAGGTGTTTAGGTAAATTAAGAACCAAATATACCATGAAAATAAATGATTCATTGAATATAATGAATACCATTATTTTTTAATGTAACATTTTACTTAGTTCTAAAAATGTTGAGCATTAGATTTATAAGTTTAAAGAACATTTTAAAATAATTTTATTCAATTTATAAATATTTTGTAAATTAATAGTTATTATTAACATATATATTTCACCTACATATTTATAAATTTGTTAATATTATAATATTCAAAAAACATTCTTTTCCATTAAAATTAAATAATTTTGGAAAAAAAAAATCAACTAATGAAAAATTATTTATCTAAATACAAAAAATAATTTGATCTTGGATAATTAAACCCCAAATATTTAAAATTTACATTTTTTAATATTATAATAAAATAATATGAAAATGTGTTTTTATTTGGAAATGAAATATTCCATTATTAAGTATAAATATTTTTTTAATATCATTGAGAAATTAAATTGGTGTTAAGAAATAATTTATTTCCAGCATATTCTTTAATCATTAATCATATATTTCTTGAAATATATATAAATATCACATAAAAAAGATATTTTAAGAAAAATATTTTCTAAACAAGAACTTATGTTATTGTTTATTTTAGGCAATCCTATTGAATTTCATTCATATTTAATGAAGCCTTTATTTTCATTAAACATATATTTCAAAATGTATTTACTCTTAATCATTCCTTATAATTATAAAGTTATGTGTTAACTTTAATATATAATATTTATATTTTTTTATAATTGTATAATGTCTTAGTTTATATTTAGTATTACATGTTGAGAATGCTATCTTAAACATTTAATTATTTAATGAAATTCATATATTATAGTCTTGATGTGTTACATTCCCCCTAGATAAATTGTGTTCTCATAATTTGACTACATGTAATTTCTAGACTAAAAAAATAATTAAAATAACAATTATAGATGATTATGGGCTTATTTAGGAAGTTGAATTCCATTTTTATATATAAAATATTATTCTATGAAGAATATAATGTTAGCTAACCCATTCCTAATTTCGCATGGAATTATACCATGGGATTAATATACCAATAAATAATAGATAAAATCCAACAACTATTTTCAATTATGTATATGATAATTATACCACTCTAGGGTTTTATAAATCAATATCCATTAGTTTTTGAAAATTACATGATATAGGAAACTATAAAATTTCTAGTGAAAATTCTCTTTCGAATACATTAGTATCCTTTTTATAGGTTGTTCCTAGTGCGCATGGTTATTGGTTACTCTCTCTATTGTTGAACCTTGGATTGGGATATTGATCCACATACTACCCAAATATCTGGTAATTGAGGGAGAATATTTTTTCAACTTCACCTTCCCTAACACTTTTAAATCTGGGTTCCTTCATATCCACCCTTATATAATTTACAAAATGAATCATCCAAAAATATTTTGATGTAAGAAATTGAATATTCATTCTTTTACCATATTAATCTCCATAATTTATATGATTCTACATCTTTTTAATCATTCATGTGTTTGGAATTTGAACTATGTTATCCTTGTTATTTAAATTTCATTATAGTATATCTATTATAATTAAATGATTTCTCACTCAATACCTTATCTAAATAGGTTTTATGTTGTGAAAGTTTCTATATTTCCTTTGGAATCTATTTTTATCTTTGTTCCTTCAGTATTCATTCATTATTAAATCAAAAATAGTTAACATCTATAGCTATCATAATAAGATACATTTCACTAATAAATATAGTTAAATTTCTCCACATGATTTATGACTTTATGACACCATTATGTCATACAATAGTTCTTATATGTTACCTTGAATCAAACTTGGTATAACCTATCTTACACTCATTTTAAAATTTATTATTCTTATTTTAAACTAGAGTACATTGAGTTGGGTTCTCTCATAGATATTCACATAATAATTAAGATAGAGATCCCCAAATTAGCATGATCATTAATAAACTATTCCAAATTGAATAATCAGTATAATCTATGCTCCCAACGGCTAACTTATCATTACTCAAAAAAATTATCATTCCTGTAATAATAATCCAAGGTATTTATATAGACTTATCAAACAATATAACTAACATACCATTCCAAAAAAATTTGAATCCCTTCGAAATTAAACTATAATGAGATTATAAATTATTCTAAAAACTTACTATATCATTAACATTCAACATTATTAATCACTGAATCATAAAGTCATAAAATAAAAAATATATATTATAACCCCATAAATATGATAAATATCCCCAATAATGTCATGGATATGTTTTATAATAAATCAATAATAATTTACATATATAACTAGACAATGTAAAACCCTTTTCTCAAAATTGATCAACCAAATATAACCTAAATATTAATCTTATTTAAAACATAATATTTAACGATACTATAATCTTGTGTTATTAAATAGTTATCACAAATAATATATATTAATTAAAAAATAAATTTTCGTGTTTATTAATACTATATAATATATATTTAAAAATAATTAATGAAAAACTATTGAAGTAAAATCCCTAGATGTTACACATTATCCTAAAAAAATTTAGAATATAAAACAATACCATTCATAAATGTAATTAATAACTAATGAAAATTGATATGAGTTTCAAATAATATTTTTCTATTCTCATATCAACCACTATAATGTTTTTAAGACAAGGAAACACACTTATACACTTAAATAGGATTTTACATAAAAACATTTTACTTATGTTCTCCAATTCATTTATAAGACATAATGTTTTCTTGGTATATATATATCAAAACTTAATTTTGATATTCATGTTTTAAAAAAAAAAATTCTAAAATGGTTGTCAATAAATTCAAGGTAAAATGATCACGTGAATATGAAAACTAAATCCTAACATTTCTTCAAAACGTCCTTTCATCTTTTGATACATTTCATTCAATCAATATTTTTTAATTTATGATAACTTTTACTTCTCAACATAATCCTTAAATTTAAATATTAAATCATTCCTTCATAGTAGTTTTTAAATATCATATAATCAACCAAAGCATTCAACCCATGTATTTTTATCCATGTGTGTTGTAACATCCCCAAAAAATTGACCATAATTAATCTTTTTTCTAAAGATTTATCATAAATTAGTATTTAATATTATGTATTCATCTATTACCTTGAAGATTTAAATATTAATTTGATATTAATGTTTATAATGTAAAATATAATTTGAGAATTTAATTTAATTCATAAGTAATTATAAATTTTACTTATATATAAAATAAATGATAAGAGTATATAAATTTGTCTATATATATATATGTATATATATATATTTAATTGATAAAAAATTAAATTTTTTTTTATACATTGAAAAAAGTGTTATAAAATATTATCAATATATATATATATATATGTGGATAATATATATATCCATAGAATATATATATATATATACTTATATTTACACTATATATTTACATATACCCACATATAAGAGGTTAATTTTATAATAGTATCTTTGCATGATGTGAGGGATTTCAAAAAATTTAAAAAAAATATAAATTAAAAAAATGGTGCATAGTGGTGTGTGGTGGAAGGAAGCCAGAAAAGAAAACAAAATGTGAGATTTTTGTTTGTGTGTTGTGTATGCAACACAAAATTTCTATATCTTATATATATAAACATTGAAAATTATATAAATAAAAATAGATGTTAAAAATTATAATATCTATATGATGATAAAAATATATTATATATATATATGATAAAGTAAAAAATGTGTGTTATATTTATATATGGGTGTATAATATTAAATAAATAAATATATTTATATATATACATAGAAAATAAGGTATTCAAAAAAATAATAAAAATATATATAAAGTTGTGGTGTATATGCATGTGAAGTGTGTAAGTGATGAAAAGGAGGAAAACAAGAAATAAAAGTGGGTGTATGTGTGATGTGAGAGTAGATGAAAAAATAAATGATTATAAATAAAATAAAAAATCCAAAAAATGTGGTATATATATACATAAATAATTTTTATATATATATTTATATATTTGATACAATTTATATACTATAAATATATATTAGTAATAAATGTTTTATTAAAATATGTTTTTCAAAAATATATGTTAAAAATATATGTTTTATTTTTAGTTTTATATATACACACAAGATAAAACAATTCTATAATGGTTAAGGAATACTTAGAAAAAAACAACTAAATAAATAAAATAAAATCATATTTTCATGATGGTTGAAAAAATGGCAAAATCCCAAATTAAAAGTCATTCCAAAAAAATTTATAACAAAAAATTAAAAAAATTGTTTATTCAATTTTTTGGGTTATATGTAGAAGAACAAATATTATTTTATCCACCCAATGATTCACTCATATACTCCATGGGAAAATTTCACAAGTTTCTATTGATCTGTAGATAGTGTAATAGTGAGTTTAGTCATTGGGTAATGAGGTTCGGCATTGCATAAAATAGGTGATATGTTTGGTTATCATTTAAAGGTAAGGGGATATATATTATTTTAAAATTATTAGATTATTTATCAATTTCAATATCTTATATCATATATATTATTTTCAAAACCCCTTTATCTCTAAGAGTGATTTGTTTCAAAGTCTTTTTAATTCATTGTTTTCAACCCCCAATTATGTATGAGAGTTATTCTTAAAAACATATTTCTTCCATAATCTATTATTTGTGTAAAGGAATATAGAAAATTTAACAATCATATTTTGAAACTATATGTATAAATATTTTTATATGAGAATGTTATTTCAAAAAAATTAAATGTGTTGAAAAAATAAATATATCATTAAAGGTGAACATTTTAAATTATATGTTATGAATGTCATTAATGATCATAAATATTTACCTCAAAAATATTTATTATCACAATTCGTGCATATAAATACAACAATTCACATGAGAACAATTATTCATCTACATAGATTAATTTCAAATATTATTTATAAATTATGGATTTCTCTATATTTTGTTGGGAAAACGTGTTTTCTAAAATATTGGTTTGGTAAGATTATATTTTATATATAAATTATTTTATTTTGAGCATAATTTATATAGTATTCAAATAATTGTATTTAATTGAAACTGAACAAGATAATAAACCTTAACAAAAAAATATTTTTATAAAAATTTCCACTTGGATATCAAATGAGATTATGTGTAATGGATAGTGATCCCACGACCTCAAAGATAACTTTTCTAATTAGATATAAAGAAATTGGAAAAACAAATTTCTTATGGGATTCCCATTATCATTTTTATTCCATTAAAGTTCTTATTTTAAAAAATTTAGGTTTTTCAAACATAATGGATAAATCAATGACGTTTTCTATGATATTATTTATTTAAAAAGTGATTTCGAAATTTTTTTCAATGATATAAATATTTTAAAATTATATTATATTTTATTAATGTGTTTTAAAAATAATCTATTTAATGAATAAGTATTTGGAAATAAAATTATAAATCCAAAAATAATTAAAAATTGTAAGTTTTTTTGAAGGATTTTTAAATTTTTTCCCTAAATATATATTTTCAAACCCCTATAATTTATTGTTTTTAAAATTTTTATATCAAATATATGTTTTGTTACAATAGAAAAATGTTTCAAAATGAGTTTTCAAATTTTATTCTCAAAATGGTTTTCACTTGTTTTTTAAATACCCTTTATTGGGAAATTATTGTCACCCTATGTTATTCTAAAAAAATCATGAAACTTTTTATGATAAAAAATAGTTTATCTTGTATAAGGAGTTACTGTGAGAAATAATCTAATAATTGTTTATTTTTTTATTTGTTAAATTCTGAAATTTTGTAACGGTTAGTCCTTTTCCAGAAAATCCATGACTGGAAAATATACTTAGATGTGTAATGGAATTTATATTTTCATTTTATTTTATATGAAATAATATAGGGTATTTTTATAGAGGATCAAGAAGCTTGGTTCCTTAGTTGCAACATGTGCAATCTTAGGCCCACTCATTATGTATCAGAGTGATGATTGATTTAATTTTAAAATAACATTTTGGGGTTTCTACCCCTAGATAGATGTATGAAATAGTCAAATACACAACCCCAATATTGATATAATTATTTAATTTCTAGGAAACTAAATACTCAAGAAACTGTCAAAACATCAATATGGCATCATGTACATAGAATAATTCCTATGATATTCACAATAGTTCACTTATCCAAATCACTAAATAAAGATTTTATTTTTGACATAATGTTATATGACATACTATCTCAAAGGGTTATTATTAATTATCTTCCTTAAAATTTCAACATAAAAATTATACTCAATAAACATACATATAATAAGATATCTAATGTTTTCCTTTGAAATAAAAAATGATTCTTTAGTCCTTCACTATTGGATCTGGTTCCATAAGAAAATTATTTACATACACAATTTGATACCATTTTAAAAATACTAGAAAAAATATCTTTTAATATAATATCATTAGTATTTATTATATCACCTACTTCCCAAGTATATTTTTAGGTTTATAGGTTTACTTAAATATGAAAAAATAACCAACAAGTCCAATTTTCTTTATATAATTTAGAAATATTTTTCACAGTATCTAAAACTATTTAATCCTTAATAAATCTTAAATTTCTCACATAATATCTTTCTCATGTTCTATCCATCTAAATATGCCACATATTCTTCTTTTCGTCATAAAAAGGGGAAATGGAAACATAAAAAAGGGTTAGCTCAACTATTATAGTGGGAAAACATAAAAATAAGGACATCATAAAATAAACATTGAATTAATTATAAAGTAGGAATAATTAAAAAATATAATGAAATAATAAACTAAAAATGAGATCATTCTATGTCAATGAATATAAATTAAAACATGTATATGAATAATAAAAATCTCATACATATAGAATTCATAATGTTAGACATCAAAAAAATGATATCATTGAATATTTTCATGACCCAAATTCTATTTTGTGTAGTTGTTTACAAAAAAATAATAGATATTTTGTGTCATAGGACATGTTTATGTTTCTAGTATCCATATAATTATGGACCCCACCGATTACATGATTAAGCCTAATTAATTCATTAGTGGAGTCATCAATATCATTCCAACAATTCCCAAAGCAACCATTATCCAAATAAATAAATAGTTATTCATATAATGATGAATATTGAATATCAATACTTGATAAAACTATTTTATAACTTTTTAAACATCAATAATGTTAATACATTTACCAATTTTATTAAAAGGGATGACATGATCATAACACTTCATAAGAAAAAAGGTTGTTGGTAAAATATAAATATTCAAAATGGTAATAGTCACTTGTATTGGAATAAAAATATATATTATGTGAATAATTTTCCCCATGTTAATAAAATGTGTAAAATGGTAATAACTCATCCCATTAATTAATGAGGGGAATTAGAAAATACATAGTAAATAATCCAATAATCACATGTACTGTAAAATCACTATACTGAAGGCCAATACTTTTTCCCATGTCAATAGAATATAATTTTTAATATGTGAACATTATTTAATCTGAGTTTTGTAAATAGTAATTTTCACACCATAAAGAGAATTATGTATACATATTTTAAAATATTGGAGTAAAAATATCATTATCCATCCCTAGAAATAAGGTGTATGGATGATCAAATTTCCTAGGAAGTTATGTGTACTATTCAAAGTTTTTATATGATAGAAATTTATATCCCTAGAAAAAAAGGAATGAATAAAAAAATTATCAAACGTAATAATGTTAACCTCATATTTGAAATAATTTCATATAATGATCATAACTCTATGAATTAAATTCGAGTAACCTAAAATCCTAAAGAAAGGGGAAACAAAATAATCAATGGCCACATGAATAACGAAACATTATTTTTCTAGTAAAGACAATAAATAAAAATAACTATAATAAAAATATTTCCATTGGTAGAGAATATTTTTTACAAATAAAACATGGACGAAAAAATGTATTATGCCTCAATGAATCAAAATTGAGAGTAAAAAAACAATTGAGATTGTAGAATCATTTAATTTAAAACGCTGTGAAAGGTGAGGAATGAAATTGAACATAAAATACATATATTATGATATATTTCATTATTTGATATATAAAATAGTCATTATGTACACCTCATAAAATAAATTAGGTTCATAATACCATAATATATCCAATAGAGTGATTTGAGACAAAAACACTTACATGGTAGTCCCGTATACTTGACTATTCTCTGATATCCTATAAACTAAAAATAACTATCTAAATAACATATATCATAAATGCAATATATTATCACTACCATCCATATAATTATATTGTAACTATAAATTATAAATACGTTAACTGATTTCAGTTTTTCATCCTTATCATTTGTTAAAACATCCAATTTTTTATTTCGTATGATCCTAAAAAAAGACATGATTGTGTCCTATTACACTGTTTCAAGTTAAAAAATATAAAATCTTTCATGATAGATTAATAAATTTTTAATGATATGTCATATTTTCGATATTCTAAATACATGAATAATGTTTTTGAGAATAGTAAACATGATAAACTAGTTTTTGTATGATTAATTATCTAATGTCGAAATATATATGAATAAATACTAAAAAATTAACAACACTAAATGAGATCATTAAAAAATAGTATATTAATTAATATTTCTTGATATTATCAGGTTATAATAATCATCAATCATGAAAAGCATAAAAATTATAACATCATAAACATAGGTTGTTACGAACCCAAATGATAATGTTTCTTTAATATTTTATTCAGTAATGAAACATATAATTATATAAGTTATGTTAAAAATTAATAACTGTAAAAATATAATAATTATATTATATTTTACTAACCTGATACATCAGGGTCCTTTTGAACAAAGAAATCCCATGCATTCAGAACCCTAAGACTGCCTCCAATAGGCCAGGGGTTGGTGAAAAGTATTGGCAATACAAAACTATAATGGGAGTTTATTTCCTAATGAACCTATATGCACACAACCAACTATATACATAGAGTAATAATGATGAGTATAAAAAATATAGTAATATCTTGTGATAAAAAATTCATGTAATGAACCCTAATGAAAAAATTAGATTACAAAAAAATACAACCAAAATGAGAAGGGAAAAAACCAAGACCAACAATGAATCTTTTCCAAACCATTGAACAATTATAAATGATGATAGATGAGAGATATCAAATATTGATCTCTATGTCCGACCACTATATGTATTCAATCTACCGAGTTATCGCTATGATCCACTATAATCTCTGTCAATGTATATATATTCTATAGATGTCATGACATGTGAGGGAAAATACCATACTAATGTGGGTATGTACATACCTTGTAGGATACCCTAAAACCCGAAAGGGATATGTATAGAGATACAACAATAATAACCTCAACCCAAATCAATAGGGAAATAAAACCAAATATATACAAATATAAATATTTTTTAGAGAATCCCAGATAAGAGAGATAGGGCATCTCTATCTCATAGCACATTTAAAGTCAATGAGTAAGACTCTAGCTGTAAAAGTCCATCACTGATGCCCAACATCAAAATCAACATAAAAAAATATGTTTAGAGGTGACCACTCCATGAATATATGATCCACTTTCAGGGGAGACACAACCCTCATGGATAGAATGCACCTCGCCAATGCTAGATGATAGGGGAGTACCACTCTATAGGTAAAGGACCAGTGCCCACATTGGGGTTCATAGTTTCTATCTATATAAATAATATAGTGAACACATGGACTATTGTGAATGGAGAGTATTAACCTTGACATCTCTCTGATTTTATGTGGAGAATGTTCTCTATTGTGATAGGGGAGTACTAACATAGTCGTCTCCCTGATGACCATACCCTAATTATATCCATAATCGAGCATTTCCCAAAGGATCATCACACTCAAAACATCAAACTTCAAATCTCATGTTCCACAACAAAGTCCAATATATCGTTCTAAATAGGGAAATAATCAGGATAGAATAATCGTGGGAAAAAATCTCAGTCTGGATGAAGGGGATATGAGAGGAAGAACACAAAAGAAAGAATAAATGGCATGTAAGGTGGTTACACATAGCATGTGAACCACCACATCTCCTAACCATTTTATTTTATAGACACTGCTTTGAGTCCATGTCACAATACAGAATGTGTATGGGTCACGCGTGGAATGTCACATTCACTCAGGTCCTTCCCATGTGATCCTTTCAATTCTTATGTTCACTTTTATTTATTTGAATGTGCTTGGGTATTTTCCCATGCCTATGTTCTCTTAGAGTATAAATTTTTGTGATCACATTGGGTCCTAGGAATGTGTCATCTCTCACATGTCTTGGCTACCATAGGAGGGTCACATAGAATACGGGTCTGAAGACATGGGATTTCAACAATTAATTTTCCTGAAATCCTTGCACCATATCAATAGTGCTACACAATATCTTTTCTTCTAGGATACATAATGTGTAGTTGGGGTTTTTACAAAAACTTACATTCCCTCACATGGTTTATATAAATGATGCCTCTACCCTTATTATCTATAATGGACCATCCAAAGATGGTGGGAATTGAATTCGTCCATTAATTTAGGCCCTATAGTGGCCGTAAATCAGAAATAAGATAATCACCATATGATTTGTTGCACGTTTCATGTTTTTCTCATTTTCCCTTAACGCTCTGGATCCCATATCCACAAAGTATCACCCGTATATCATGGCTCATCACGTTCTCAATGTAAAACACCTATCCCTTATTAATTCACCAAACCACCAAGAATCTATTTCTTAAATATTTCTTGATCACACCATGGAAATTTCAAACCTTGATCCCATACTCTAAATGTGAAGAACACAAAGAAAGGATTGGACAATAGAATTAGAACAAGGGTTCACATGTCCTTGGAATAAAATTATTTTCCAGTTATCATAGATCTGGGATGTCAAAGGTGAGGAGCATGGAATATTGAAAATTGTAAAGACCCGTAAAATTCAAGGGAAATTTTTTCTCTCTTAATTTTCATTGGGATTTTACAAGAACGCAGTTTCTGACGACACCTGATTTTGAGGCCCGGTGTCACCAGAATCAATTTCCAAAGTTTAGCTTGGGTACATTCAGTAAACGAACAAGAAGGTTTTCCTAACTTTTGTACCGGTGCTCGGAATCGAAATCCAAGGGCACCGATGGAATCGCAGCGCCAATAATTTCTTAAGAACACCTTTTCCAGAGTTCTGTTTGCTCGGGTGAGGTTATTAATTAATTGGGTTAACTAAAGAATAAAATAAAATATTGTGTAACAGATTTAATTTTTATTCTATGTAGTGTTAACCTAGGCATGGGGGTTGGAGTGGGACCCACTGATATCCTAACTCCTAGGTAGGATATTAGTGAGGTAGGTCCCACATGAGCCCCACCCCTTTATTTCCTTTCACCTCCCACGTGCATTTAATATGGTAACTCACCCGCACCCTACCTCTTAAATGCCAAGTCAACTCTTGTGTTTAATTATTTATTAAACGCCTCATTAATTGGTCAACGCTCGATAATTAAATCGTGATCTGTTTTTGAATTTCAAAACAGTTGGCATGGGAAATAAAATAAGGCAAAGCCTTATTTTATTAAGTGGTTGTTTCGTTGTGCGAGCGGTATTGGGAGAGAATTTACTCAAAGCCTAGAATCTTCATCTTCTTCATTGGAAAACACAAAGAACGATGAAGAATGCCGGCCTCCGACGAAAGACAACGAAGAACGTAAGTTCCTCAGAGATCGACGACGCGACGCTGTGTACTGCGACGCCGATGACCCTCTTCTCCGCGACGCCGTGTACCGCGACGCCAACGATCCTCCTTCCACTAATCCATCTTCCGCGATGTCCCTTCCATGCGACGAACCTTCGTTCAACAAACGTTTGAGGTAGGGGTTATTTGTTTTTGCCGTGAATTTATCCTTTTTCGTTCTTCGTCTTTATCTTTGAGCCGCTTGATATCAACTTATCGGGAGGAGGTCGGACCGCACGAACACATCCTACTCTCCTATCCCTTTTTTGTTGTTGTGTTATTGCGGTTAGAAAGAAGGCGGCGCGGTGAAATGGCACCGCGCGAAATCCTGGGGAAATGGGATGAAGATGTGCGGCGCCGTCGCGCCACACCGTTGAGGCCGAACGAACTCGCGGCCGGAGCCAGGCCGAAGTGAAGGGGGCGCGGTGCCGTCACGCCGCGCCGGAGAACCACGAAGACACTGTGACCGGAGCGGGGCCACGGCGGAGGGGCGCGGCTCGAACCCACGGCGCTGCAAGGCCAGGCGGCCAAAACCGCCGACTGCCGACACCTTGGAAGGGCGGGACCCCGACGGTCCCGCGACAGCACCTCCGGCCGGCTGGACCGGGCCGGCCAACTTCTAGGAAACTAGGGGTCATAACCTCCTGCTGGACGAAGGAGCGGCCCCCCCACGCGGGGGCCGCGGCTCATCAATCAGGAGGGGCACCCCCCCCCCCCTGTCCGCTTAGCTCGGCGCTAGCCGAGCTGGCCACACGGCCGCGCGAGCGCACCAGGCTGGGCCGGGCCGGCCCACGCCCCAGCCGGGCCGGGCCACGCCCTAATGGGCCGGACCCAGACCCGATTCAGGTCGCCCCGGTTCTGGACGACCCAGGGGGTCTCAGGCCGGGTCGGTCCGGGCCCAAAACCCCCCCGTTTTCATACAGATCCGTTCAAACGCCCATAACATGGGCTACGGACCTCAGATCGACGCACCGTCAGCTGCGATGCAATCCTTTGATCGAGATGGTTGTTTCGGTATATTACACTCATAGTTTCAGAGAACTTTGGGTTTGGCTGGGATGGTTTGAACATGAAACCAACCGGGCCCTCAGAGCGGAAACGCTCATAACTTAAGTTCCGGACGTCCGATGGACGTGCCGTTGACTTTGTTGGATTCCTCTAAGTGAGACAGACCTTTTGGATTACTCCTCTCAAGGTTTGGACACAGTTGGAGAACATCCGGGTTGGTTTTGACTTAAAAAACAACCGGGCCCCTGGGACGAAAATGCCAATAAGTCTCCGACCGGGTGTCCGATTGACGCGCCGTCTGTCACGTTGAGTTCCTTTTGACGATACGGAACTTTTGGATACATGAAATCTGGACTTAATGTCAGTTGATGTATGATCCCCTTGGCTCGTGGAGCAGATCCTCCCCGAATGAGCTTTCTGTGTGCGGGAACCCTAGAGATGGCTGCAACAACGACGACGATGACGACTGTACAGAAATCCTCCGTGGGTTCGACAGCGACGACTACAGCACTCAGAAATCCTGTGTGTATCAGTGCTTACCGATCCTGTGTGGGTCAGCGCTCAGTGGTCCTGTGTGGGCCAGCGCATACCGATCCTGTGCGGGTTAGATCCTGTGTGGGTCATTGCAGGGGTTAGTACCTATCTATCCTGTGTGGGTCATTGCGGGGGTTAGTACCTATCGATCCTGTGTGGGTCCGACGGATTAGATGAATCAGTGGCTATATCTGATCATCTCTATCGTCTTATGAAGAAGTATACCAATGTGAGACGATTCTTGACTTCAATCAATATCTTTGATATGATTGAATTGCTTCCCTTTGTGGATTGAGTTGTGTTATCCTGTGTGGATTGGGTTTTACTCCTATGTGGACATGATCAAACTTGGCATAGATGCTAGAGCCAAATGGGAATTGATGACTTAGGTATATGTATGGGAATATACCTAAGTAGTGTTGGATGTTACTTCGTGATTGTATATTTCCTTTGTGGATTATCCTTTTTGGATTTTGGGAGACCTTCAGGGGTCTCGGGGTCCCTACTAAGTAGCGTATACTCACCCCTACACGGGCAATGCCCGCACTACGTTGTGTTGGATGCAGAGGACGGACAGCGCTAATCGCGGTTGAGGCTCGTGGAGCGAGACGGTACCTGGAGGTGGACCACAGGGCGGGACGTACACGGAGCAGACGGCTAGACCCATGGAGCTGTGGAGACTATCTGTACCCACCCTTCAGGTGGGACTTTTAGTGGACGGCTCGACATTGTGGCTTTACTTTTCAGTTGATGTACTTATTTTCCAGTTGTACTTTACTTTCAGTTTGGGTTTGTATTCTGGCCCACTTACTTTTCCGCACTTTCTATTGTACCCAGTTTTACATATTTTTTACTTCTTCTTGCTATCTCTGTGTGTTTGTTTACTTTATAAAGGCAATTCCTTCCCTTTTTATCAGGAATTATGCCTTGGTGCTAGTCACCAGCCCCTGGCCTATGGAAGGCGGGCTTGGGGTCGTCAAGGAAAGGGCCCCGAGGACGGGTCGTGACAAATTGGTATCAGAGGCATTTGGTTCTACCGCAGAACTCTGGACTATGATCTTTCTTCTATGTGAAGCAATAATGTTAAGGGTATTGAGTGTGGTTATCAGTCTAGGGAGTCTAGTGTTGGTGCTGCGGCCGACGTATCCGTACACCAGGACCCTGACTACTGATTTCTAACTCAATGCACAAAAACATTGATTTCATGCGTGTTTCAAAAGATTTCTTTGTGACTAATTTGTGTCAGCTCACTAGGTATACTGTTTTGACCATGGTGCACCTGTTTATTTTCAGGATGGCCCCACGACGGCAGCCATCTAGGGTTCCGAGTGTTGTGCGAGACGACAGCCCGCCGAGTGACGAGGCCTCGGTGCAGGGCCCTTTGACAGCGGAGGCACCGATGATACCTCTACCCACCGAGCCACCGATGCTACCAGCCCCAGCCGCTGATAGTGCACGTCGCCTTAGTTCACTGCACGAGTTTCAGCATCAGAGACTGCCCAGGTTCCACAGGGATACGGACCCTCAGGCAGACAAGGATTGGCTAGAGGCAGTTGTGCGAGTTTTCAGGTTAGTTGGGACACTAGCTGACCTCATGGTGATCCTCGCAACGAGCCTCTTGAACGCGGCAACAGGCAGATGGTGGAGCTTGATGCTCCAGGTGCACGACGAGGCATCACTCCTCTGGACTGAAATTGAGATCCTCTTCCGCTCAGAGTTCGTCCAAGCCACCCTCCATGCGGTGCACATCCAGGAGCTTCTACAGCTGCGGCAGGGCAGCATGACGGTCGCCCAGTACTCGGCGAGATTTACCGATCTCTCGCGCTATTCAACGGACATGGTATGTGACCCATTCTTCTGGGCCCGGACCGTCGAGCTGGGATTGAGGCATGAGATCTGGGCATCACTGATCACCCTTAGAATTCCAACATATGCAGGGGTACTGGAGAGAGCCCTTCTCATTGAGATCTTTCTTGCTGAGCCTACACTAGCAGCGAGACCTACCGCAGGGCGGCACGTAGCAGAGTCTTCTGCAGCTGGCAATCGACGGATGACACATGGGTCTAGGAGAACCAGACCCTCAGGCAGACGACCTCAGGACACTGTCTCAGAGGTTCGGGGCACACAACGCAGAGCCACTCATTCGAGAGGCAAACACTGCTACGCATGCGGCGGGCAGGGCCACATGGCTCGTGACTGCCCGACCTGCTGTGCGGAGGAGCAGCACACGGTTGAGGGACCACCCAGGCAGAGGCAGAGGGTCAAACATGGGGATGTGTAGGGAGCAGGCGGATGAGGAAGAGGATATGGCCATGCAGCAGGTGGTGGGCGACGCTTTGAGGCTCTACCACCACCACCACTAGGAGGTCCACCCCGACCACAGAGAGCTGGCGGGAAGAGGCAGGCACAACTTCAGGCAGCGGAGGCCTACGACCACAGTGCGCACGAGATGATTCAAGGTACTATCTGTGTCTATTACACCCTTTATGCAGTTCTTATAGACATAGGAGTGAGTCATTCTTTTATTTCCGCTGACCTTGTTTGGATCTCAGAGATTCCGATGGAGTCATTGGCTCGATCCTTACGGCTAGAGACTCCTACAGGAGTAGACTCGACGTTTACAGACTGGTGCTGGCAGTGTGAGATTACTCTAGGAGGTGATATCTTCAGCTGGGATCTTCTTGTAGCGGCGTCGAGGCCTTACGACGTCATCTTGGGCATGGATTGGTTATATACAGTCCATGCTCAGATCGACTGTATTAGGCACAAGGTGCGGTGTGTTCGCACTAATGGGAGCAGGTTCACCTTCACCGGCGAGAAGGGAGCCTTTGCAGCACATGATGGACTCATGAAAAGTAGAGGACATCCCATCACTCATCAGTTAGCTAGACTCATCCTAGGAGCAGTTGACATGACGAGTCATAGTTTTCCTATAGCGGTGGATCAGTATGCGAACGTTTTCCCCGATGACGTCCCAGGACTACCTCCTCACAGAGAGGTAGACTTCTATATTGACCCGTACCCCGTGAAAACCCCGATATCCACCCCAGCATATCGGATGGCTCCCGCTAAGCTTCGAGAGATACGGGTAAAGCTAGAGGACTTGTAGGACAAGGGATTCATCCGACCTAGTGTTTCATTCTGGGCTTCCCCGATTTTGTTCGCCAAGAAGGAGGACGTGAGCTTGCGAATCTGTGTCGATTACTGTCGCCTGAACCAGGTGACAGTGAGGAACAATTATCCGCTATCGAGGATTGAAGACCTCTTCGATCAGCTCAAGGGAGAACGGTGGTTCTCGAAGATAGACCTCAGGTCAGGCTATCATCAGCTCAGAGTTTGGGACGAGGATGTGCAGAAGACGACTTTCAGGTGTCGGTATGGCCACTATGAGTTCTTGGTTATGCTTTTTGGCATAACCAATGCTCCAGCAGTGTTCATGGGCCTCATGAACAGGATCTTTCAGCCTTACCTCAATTGATTTTTCATGTTCTTCATCGACGACATATTGATATACTCGACGACTGAGGAGGAGCACGCCTACCACTTGCGGGTTGTACTGGATACACTCCGAGAGCACCAGCTTTATGGTAAGCTCTCAAAGTGTCACTTCTGGATACGTGAGGTCCACTTCTTAGGATACGTCATCTCTGAGACGGGAGTTGCGGTGGATCCTGTGAAGATCGAGGCAGTGCTAGCTTGGGAGCCACCCAGGAGCGTGACAGAGGTGTGGAGTTTCTTGGGACTAGCTGGGTACTACTGGAGATTTGTACCAGACTTCTCTAGAGTTGTATCACCACTTTCATCTTTGACGAAGAAGGGGAAACCCTTCATATGGTCAAACAGATGTCAATAGAGCTTCCAGGAGCTGAGACAGAGATTGACCAGCGCACCTATCTTAAGGCTACCAGAGGAGGGAGTGGGGTACGTAGTTTACTGCGATGCATCAGGGACTGGGCTCGGATGTGTCCTGATGCAGGAGCGGGCAGTGATCGCCTATGTATCACGTCAGTTGAGGCAACATGAGCAGAAATACGCTACCCATGACCTGGAGTTAGCAACAATGGTCTTCGCTCTGAAGATGTGGTGACACTACCTGATGGGCGAGTGCTTTACAGTCTACTCTGACCACCAGAGTCTCAGGTACATCTTATCGCAGAAGGACCTGAACCTGAGACAATGGTGATGGCTCGAATTCCTCCAGGACTATGACTTTGAGATAGTCGATACTCCTGGAAAGGGGAACGTATTAGCCAATGCTCTCAGCAGGAGGATGGGCATTCAGCTACTTGGGGAGGCGATAGAGCAGCTATCCGCTTTACAGATATTCTTCATGGATAGAGATGGATCAACCTTTCTTCAGTCACTCACAGTCACTCCTCCTCTACTACATCGGGTCAGAGAGGCACAACATAAGGACTCTGACTGTGAGACGTGACATGCACAGATATCCTCAGGGCAGGCACCTGATGGATTCTCTGTAGGAGGAGAGCACGTCGTCCTCTTTAGAGGACGTACCATGGTACCATCTTCTTACAGGAGGAGGTGCTGAGGGAGTTTCACACCTCCCCTTTTAGCGGGACATCCAGGAGCGGCGAAGATGTAACAGGATCTCAGACGACAGCTCTAGTGGCCGGGTATGCAGAAGGTTGTGGCAATGTTCGTTTCTCAATACCTCACCTGCCAGCAGGTGAAGGTAGAGCACCAGGTACCAGAAGGCTTGGTACAGACTTTGGAGGTCTCGGAGTGGCTGTGGCACGGGATATCTATGGACTTCATGACTGAACTTCCACGTACTTCCAGAGTTCACGACTCCATTTGGGTGATTTTCGACTGACTCACCAAGTCAGCTCACTTATTACCCATCAGAGAGCAGGGCTTAGTAGAGATCTTGGGACGTCTCTATGTTCGGAGATTTTATGGATTCATGGTGTGCCATTATCTATCATCTCTAATCGATATTCTTGCTTTACTCTCCGGCTTTGGGAGGGGTTGCAGGAGGCATTCGGGACGCAGCTACATCAGAGCACTGCCTTTCATACTTAGACGGATGGTTAGACGGAGTGGACCATTCAGACTCTCGAGGACATTCTCCGCACATGTGTCCTCGACTTTGGTCGCAGTTGGGAGGACCACCTACCCTTAGTGGAGTTCGCGTACAACAACAGCTACCACTCCACCATCGGGATGGAAAAATACGAGGCGTTGTACGACCAACCTTGGAGATCACCTCTATGCTGGACAGACCCTGGGGAGTCAGCACTTGTGGGACCAGAGATGGTCCATGCCACGACTGAGAAGGTCTAGGTCATCTAGGAGCAGATGAGGATAGCTCAGAGCCAGCAGAAGTCTTATGCTGATAGGAGGCGGAGGCCACTAGAGTTAGAGGATGGTGACCACATATTCTTGTGGGTATCACCTCGACGTGGATTACAGAGATTTGGTCGAGGCCGCAAGTTATCTCCACGCTTCATCGGACCATTCCATGTCCTCAGCAGGATAGGCAAGGTGGCTTATCACCTGGCTCTACCACCTCAGTTGCACCGGGTTCATGACGTCTTCCACGTATCTCAGCTGAGGAGATACGTGCACGACCCGACACATATCATCGACCATGGGGAGCTGGACATTGACGATGGGGCGACTTTTGCGGAGGTCCTGGTGGAGATGGAGGATCAACAGGAGCGGGTCCTATGTGGATGGTCGATACCTCTAGTGTGCAGCAGATGGCAGCATGGGAACCTCCAGGAGAGCACTTGGGAGCGGTAGACTCAGATGCATGCACAATACCCACATTTTTTCCCTAGTTTATGATATATCTTTACGGGGACGTAAATCCCTGAGGTGGGAGTAATGTAAAGACCCGTAAAATTCAAGTGATTTTTTTTCTTAATTTTATTTGGGATCTTACAAGAAAGCAGTTTCTGACGACACCTGATTCCGAGGCCCAGTGTGCCCGGAATCAATTTCCGAAGTTTAGCTCGGGTACGTTTAGTAAACGAACGAGCGGGTTTTCCAAACTTTTAAACCAGTGCTTGGAATCGAAATATGAGGGCACCGATGGAATAACAGCGCCGGTAATTTCTTAAGAACACATTTTCCAGAGTTGCGTTTTCTCAGGTGAGGTTATTAATTAATTGGGTTAACTAAAGAATAAAATAAAATATTGTGCAACAGATTTTATTTTTATTCTAAGTAGTGTTAACCTAGGCATGGCGATTGGAGTGGGACCCACTGATATCCTAACTCCTAGGTAGGATATTAGTGAGGTGGGGCCCACACGAGCCCCACCCCTTTATTTCATTTCACCTCCCCCATGCATTTAATATGGTAACTCACCCACACCCCCTCTTAAATGCCAAGTCAACTCTCGCGTTTAATTATTTATTAAACGCCTCATTAATTGGTCAACGCTTGATAATTAAATCGTGATCTGTTTTTTGAATTTCAAAATAGTTGGCATGGGAAATAAAATAAGGCAAAGCCATATTTTATTAAGTGGTTGTTTCATTATGCGAGTGGGATTGGGAGAGAATTTACTCAAAGCCTAGAATCTTCATCTTCTTTTTTGGAGAACGTGGAGAATGATGAATAACGCCGGCCTCCGACGAAAGACGACGAAGAACACAAGTTCCTCGGAGATCGACGATGCAATGCTGTGTACCGTGACACCGACTACCCTCTTCTCCACGACGCCGTGTACCGCGACGCCAACGATCCTCCTTCTGCAACGCCGTCTTCCACGACGTCCATTCCCCGTGATGAACCTTCGTTCAACAAACACTTGAGGTAGTGGTTATTTGTTTTTGCAATGAATTTATCCTTTTCCGTTCTTCGTCTTTAACTTTGAGCCTCTTGATATCAACTTATAGGGAGGAGGTCAGACCGCACGAACACGACCGACTCTCCTCCCCCTTTTTTTGTTGTTGAGTTATTGCGGTTCGAAAGAAGGCGGCGCGGTGCAACAGCACCACGCGGAATCCTGGGGAAATGCGATGAAGATGCACAGTGTCGTCCCGTCACCCCGTTGAGGCCGAACGGACCTGCGGCCGGAGCCGGGCCACAGCGAAGGGGGCGCGGCGCCGTCGCGCCGCGCCGGAGAACCACTAAGACACCACGGCCGGAGCAGGGCTACAGCGGAGGGGCGCGACGTCGTCGCGCCGCGTCGGTCGGACAAGGCCGCAGCTCGAAGCCGCGGCGGTGCAAGGCAGGGGGGCCGGAACCGCCGGCACCTCAGAAGGGCGGGACCCCGGCGGTCCCGCGGCATCAGCTCCGGCCGGTGAGACTGGGCCGGCTGGCTTCCAGGAAACCGGGGGTCGTAACCCCCAGATGGCCGAAGGAGCGGCCCCCCCACGTGGGGGCCGCAACTCATCAATTAGGGGCAGCCCCCCCCCCCCATCCGCTCAGCTCGGCGCTGGCCGAGCTGGCCACGCGGTCGCGGTCGCGCGCCAGGCCGGGCCGAGCCGCACCGGCTGAGTTGGACCGCGCCCACTGGGCTGGGCCTTGCCCTAATGGTCCGTACCTGGACACGGTTTGGGCTGACCCAGGGGGTTTCGGGCCGGGTCGGTCCGGGCCCAAAACCCCCCGTTTTCGGATAGATCCGTTCAAATGCCCATAACTTGGGCTACAGACCTCCTATCAATGCACCGTCAGCTGAGATGAGATCCTTGGATCAAGACGGTCGTTTCGGTATATTAAACTCAAGGTTTTGAAGAACTTTGGGTTCTTTCGGGTTGGTTCAAACACGAAACCAACCGGGCCCTCGGAGCGGAAACACTCATAACTTAAGTTCCGGACGTCCGATTGACGTGCCTTCGACTTTGTTAGATTCCTCTTAGTGAGATGGAAATTTTGGCTTACTCCGCTCGAGGTTTGGACATTGTTGGAGTACGTCCGGGTTGGATTTGACTTAAAAAACCAACCGGGCCCCTGGGACAAAAAAGCCAATAACTCTCAGACCGGGCATCCGATTGATGCGCCGTCTGTCACGTTGAGTTCCTTTTGACGATACAGAACTTTTGGATACATCAACTTCGGACTTTGTGTCAGTTTATGTAACAGCCCCTTGGCTCATGGAGCGGACCCTCCCCGAACGAGCTTGTTGTGTGTGGGAACCCTAGAGCTGGCTGCGACTACGATGACGATGACGACTGTACAGAAATCCTCCGTGGGTTCGACAGCGACGACTACAACACTCAGCGATCCTGTGTGGATTAGTGCTTACCGATCCAGTGTGGGTCAGTGCCCAGCGGTCCTGTGTGGGCCAACACATACCAATCCTGTGTGGGTCAGATCCTGTGTGGGTCATTGCGGGGGTTAGTACCTATCGATCATTTGTGGGTCATTGCGGGGGTTAGTACCTATCGATCCCGTGTAGGTCCGACGACTTAGATGAGTCAGTGGATACATATGATCATCTCTACCGTATTACGAAGAAGTATACCTGTGTGAGCTGAGTCTTGACTTCAATCAATATCTTCGATATGATAGACTTTCTTTCCTTTGTAGATTGAGTTGTGTTATCCTGTGTGGATTGGGTTGTACTCCTATGTGGACGTGATCGACCTTGGCATGGATGCTGGAGACAAACGAGAATTGATGACTTAGGTATATGTATGGGAATATACCTAAGTAGTGTTGGATGTTACTTCATGATTGTATCTTTACTTTGTGGATTATCCTTTGTGGATTTTGGGAGACCTTCGGGGGTCTCGGGGTCCCTACTGAGTAGCGTATACTCACCCCTGCACGGGCAATTCCCGCACTACATTGTGTTGGATGTAGACAACGGACAGCACTGATCATGGTCGAGGCACGTGGAGCGAGACGGTACCTGGAGGTGGAGCACAGGGTGGTACGTACACGGAGCGAATGGATGGACCCGTGGAGCTGTGGAGACTATATGTACCCACCCTTCAGGCTGGAATTCCAGTGGACGGCTCGACATTACGGCTTTACTTTTCAGTTACTGTACTTCTTTTCCAGTTGTACTTTACTTTCAGTTTGGTTTTGTATTCTGTCCCACTTACTTTTCTGCACATTCTATTGTACCCAGTTTTACTTAGTGTTTACTTCTTCTTGCTTACTCTATGTGTTTGTTTACTTTATAAAGGCAATGCCTTCCCTTTTTATCGGGAATTACGCCTTGGTGCTAGTCGCCAGCCCTTGGCCTATGGAAGGCGGGCTTGCGGTAGTCACGACACGGTTCCTGAGGACGAGTCATGACATAAATAGATGAAAATAAAATGTAGCTAGCTCACACAAAGGGAGAGAAACCATAGATTAAAAATATATTAAATATCCATAATAAATATTTCAATCAAAAGGTAAAATTCAACAATTGAAGATACTTTCTTTTATTGGGACCAATAATTTTTTAAGAATTCATTCTCTAATAATGTGTGGATACCATTTCATTCACTTATTTCTAATCCACCATAATACAATATCTCATAATCCACTATTGTGATCTTCCTATAATGAACGACGAGTCTCCTCCTCTGAGACATCATACAGTTATACAGAAATCCATGGTCAAATTTTATAATTGTTTTTAAATATAGTGAATAATGTCTATTTTATATTGAATAACAAAATAATTTATTTAATTTATTTATTTCTGTTAATCTCACATCCAATGACTTCCATAATGTAATTCCTGGCATCAACAATCTTCAAGTATCACCTAGGATTATCCCCAAGTTCTGGACTCATCCTTGTTCTCATATTTCTCATAAAATTTTTTTATTCAGTGTAATTACACATTTTTATAGAAAAATATGCTCACATGATATTAATATATGTAATATTTTTAAAATATAAAATATGGTCTCACAAAGAATCTTAATCTCACATCATCTTAGCACTTGGCTCTAAAACTATTCCCTAACATATTTCAAATTTTTATAAGGAAAAATATTGTCACAACATTCTCACATCCTTTAATGAATTTCACCAAAAAAAATAATATTCTAAAAAATGTGGGTATGTTGAGCAAGAAACTGGCTCTCTTCCTATGATCTCTCTTATATATCCTTGTATTACCATATTATAAGAACCAAGATAATTTTACATCCTCAAAAGTTCCTCTTACACTGATCCTGGATCTCCAATTGGAAACCCAAGATGGTGCATCCAACCTCGATTTCAATATATCTCTAGTCTACAATCTATAAAACATCATGCACTTATCTCCTCAGTTGTGGTGCATGGAGTACATCATGCACCTACTCGAACTATGGGGGTAAGTCTAGGTGGTAAGAAACCTCACTAACCCACCGTATGATCTTGAATATCCCAATAAAACTCAGTGATAGCTTGCCTCCCCATCTATATTTATATAATCTTCACCATGGGTATGATCTCATTAAATCTAGGCGCCTATGTTCGAACTCTAAGTTTCTCTGATATCAATCTTCATAAGATTTATTTTAGCTCTAGGCCATCCACATATGACCTTAGATCACCAGAAATGTCTTCATATTATCCTTAACCATCTCTAAAAAATTATATATGTCTCTTAGATATTATTCTAGCACAAGGGTGACATATAGGGTCTCCCATAAATTCCCACAAAAGCATCCCTGATGATCATAAATTGTTAGATGTTATTGTAATAAATATATACCAATCTAATTTGATCCACTTATCTCAAAAAAATACCAAAATTGATTCTCCCATCATATTATCCATCACCGTGATTGTGATCTAACTTTTCCCATCCTTTTGTCAGTGAAATGTTGTACTCATCCACAATTGGGTCCTAATTGCCTTCTCCAAGACCCTACAGAACCATCCCATTTCCACTTCGGGATCTCAAGCGGATTTGTCTGTCATTCCAAATCATGGCTCTTAGCTTTCTCAAATAGATGTATGAGAAACCAATGGATAATCTCAACTACACTCCACCTCCATCCATCCCACCAAATCTACTATTGAAAGTCCCAATACATGTTCTATACAGTAGTATATACAACTAATTGAGATTTTCAGAACTTCATCATCATATAACCTCACATCACAATTAGAACCATCATTTGTCCCTATAAAAAGTATGATTTCTACCCATTGTATAGAAAATATATCTTATGAATGTTATAAATATATATCATCATGAAGAACATAAAATTAAATGTCTCCCAACATAGACAATACATGCTAGTGAATCGAAGGTTTCAACATCATAAAATGAATATAAGATTTACCACTCTCTTCCATTGGGGTAAACTGTAAGGAAGCTAACTACTTATAGGACTCCGAAACCAGAGAATATTTGGACTTTATTCTAAGGTAATCTCCCAAAACATTTATTTTCCATGAGTATAGACAATCTCAAATTCATAGTCCATCAAAATTTTTTTTTAGAGCCTCTGTATCAGGTTCATATCTCCATGTGTGATGATATACATAAAAATATTACGGTTTTATTAAAGAAAAATGTTTTCTATTGGAAGATTGTTGCTTTACATATTAATATAAAATACTACCATTGTAAACATCAAGTCAGTAGTCACATAGTGCAAGTCATAGTCTATTAACCACCTCAAACCATATGTGATCACTAACTACCTCTAAATTAACTTGTAGTTGAGCCTAACGCTAGTGGCATCACAATACACTACGTACTACACTCCCTCCTTCAATAGTATCAAAATAGGTGAACTATTTACCCCTATCCTCAACTCATAAAAGGATCTCTCACATTACTAAACCTATGTAAATGGATTCATTTTCTTTTTCTGGTTGTTAAAAGGGGTTTTAATCATAGAAATGTCCTCCAAAAACTCCCTTTAGTACTTTACTAAGGTATGAAAACATTGCAACTCTAACACACTCTTGGGTAACTATAATAAAATCTCTCCATTAATCCTCACTGAGTTAATACCAAATCTATTATCAGAAACAAAAGTCCCTAATAAGTTATCCTCACTAATAGAGAACTATTAGTTCAAGAAATTATTATAATATTGGTTCTCACAGTTATATTATATGACTATCCTCAATTTCAATGCATTCTCCCCATTTTATGTAGAGTAAGTGAATATTTTATCAATTATTACATCCAAAAATGATTCTAAATGTAGATATTATGTTTGGTTCATTTGAGCTATAAATGTAGTGGGGGAATTCCCCACACTAAATGGACTCACTAGGAACACATTGTGACCACATCAAAATTGTAATTCCAGCTTTAGAAAAGCAACCTCATGAACTCCCAAATAGTGGTAGTCAAACCAGAGAATGATCTTTATGAACCAAATCACACCTCCAAAGTAATAAAATATGTCACAAATCTAGATTATATCAAACATATTTTTTTATAATTACTTAGTTTAGAAATTATAATCAATAGAATGTGTTGTGCCCTCATCCACCTTTTTTCATGGAAAAACTAGATTTTATCTGGGTACACAATAGTTCTAATGAAACCATTCTCTTGAAGGTTCTCCATCTATTCCCTCACTTATCAATTCTTGGTAGGGTACATATTATATGCCTATAATGATGTGATTTTGGTGTTAGGGTGATATCGATTAATGTGATTATTCTCGTACCTCAATGGTACTCATAGAAGATACTCAGGGAATAAATATACAAATTCCTCCACTACTAATTATATATATATTATTAATGATCCCTCTTAAATGAGGTAAAAAACCTCTAACTAATGGGGGATGGGATACATCCTTCTATATAACTGCCCACTCTTCTATGCATTTGATTTCTCTCACCCATAAAGAATAATCACATTCAATCTATTTGATTGTATCTGACCCACATTCTATGATATTGAATCTATTGTTGAAAAATATAAAATAATTCTATACCCAATTTTATGTCATATATTTTAATCGTGATGACCAAGAGGTCACATGTGTGACTCTATCCATTAATAGATATCACTCACTTCTAGTAGATAACTGATGTCATTGAATCGCTCCATGTAGAAACATATAATTGTAGCTACTAGTCTACTGTCTCAACTAGAAAAACTGGATCTCAAAAAAAAGAATAAGGAAATGATGGAATGACATTCACCTATGTCTACTAGTACTAATGATATATTAGAAAAAACAAATATCATACCTTGTATCTTCGAATGTGTATCATAGTCATAGCCATCCATGTACTACAACCGTCCAAATTCCAGACTTCTAGATCTCTAATCCGGACATGCACCCCCTAGTGGTGGTGGTGGTAGGACCACATAATGTCATCCTTGATGAACCTGTAGTAGGGTAGTACAAAAGATAATTAATTTTACTATTCTAGCATAGAGGCTCATAAGTTTCATCTCACATTATGAGCATCGTAGTTAGTTAAAAAAGTAAATTAATCCCTAAAATTTAATATTTCTATTTATTTTATTATTTATGAATTCAAATTTTGGGGGATTTGGATGAATAATGAAAGGAAACAATAAAAACTATATATAAAAAACTAGAATAATGAAATTATGTGAGAAATTATGTTCACATGAGAGAGTATTCCATTGACAGCCTCAATTGTATTGTTTCAAATTTTCCTAGTGAACACAATCCACCATATGTTTGCACACCATACTAATATGTTGTTCTGAATAAAAAGTGCTTATAAAAATTTCATATCACACAATGAATTCATCTCTTTATGTGATGGTGAATGGATATATAATAAGTTCACAAGTATTAGAAACCATAATGAGTATTATACCAACTATATATCATCCTCATACTTACACAAAGTAGAAATAATACATTGTTATGGGTTCATGCAACCAATTAATCAATCGAGATATTCCTTTGGTTAGTTTCTCATCCTCATGAGTGTAAGAGTTTAGATTAGAGAAAGATAAAATATATAAGGAGATTATATTGGGATAAGAAAAAACATTTTAATTAAATAGGAATATAAAATAACCCATGAATGAAATCAAAATACAATAACTAGAAAGAAATAATCCTAAATCAACAACATCCCTAAATTATAGAAAGGAGGAAGATCCTTAGGATCTAACCCATTTATCCTCTATCATTTCTATATATTTACTGGAATTTCATAAACCCATTCACCATTATATATTTCCTTCAATTTGTATCGGTGGTCCTAGGTCATCAATGTTTAATTTTAAGGGTAACATCATTTATTGCATCAAAATAGTCTGTCTTCCATCCCATATAATGTTTTGACATTGTGAATAGTATTTTCTTGATGTGTATTGTGTGGGGGGAAAATTATGTTGAAATGTGTTTAAGTAATGTATTCTTTAAAGGTTCATTAACTAAATGAATTTCATAATGTTAAATGTAATTTCTTAGATAGTTTCTCCTCAATTCATATCATTTTATCAGTTTGAAGAATCAGAATTGGTCCATGACCTAATGTATGTATCATGGTAATATCTTTATATTGACTTCAATATGTCAAGATTCCATCATCAATATTCTTATGTCACAATGTGTCTCTTCATGTAATGACGACATGTGTTCTCATCCTTTATAATTAATTCCTTTTGTTCGTTTTCAAAACATTTTCTATATTATACCATGAATCAGTAAAAAATAAAATATTTTCAAGATTAATAATATAATTTGGAAAATAATCATAGTTTATATTAAAAAATATTTGAAAAATAGTACTTGGTAAAATCACCCACATATAGAAATTTCATATCCTCAATTAGTAATCCCAATAATATTTTAATGCAATTTCACTCCACCAATATTTAAATTTCAGAAGAAACAGTATGAAATGTTTGAAAATGGAAAATAAAATTTATGTAATACACAAAAAACAATTACTCCAACTCAAAATTAATAAATCAGAAAATTCTAACCATGCATTTTAGTATTATTCATTTGAAATAAAAATGTCTATTTACTTAAATTTTAATTTATTTTTCCATAATTAATGCATTAACAATTATAATTTACCACATAATGTGTTATTTTTACTCATCTATCATGGTATCAAATGTAATTTGAATTGGGATCATACCCCAAGAAAATATCACTTATTGTAGGATTAAAATTCATCTAACATTTTCACCATGTAAATTCAGATATAAAATTTAATCTTGAGAGATTTTCATTAAGGATAAAATAACTTTGAGGCATTAGATTGGTATGTATTGATGTTTAAAAATAAATCTTAGAAAGGAGGATTTACTCTTTCACATGTTTTGTGATATAAAAAACTAAACCTAATGAAATATTCCAAAAAAATTATCCTCACATCACACATATCTAAATGTAGTAACATGTAACTTCTTGGCCTTGGTGCCACACACCCGTTCCCAATTATAGTTGGTCACATGACCTCAAGAATGCCTCCCTATATGATAGATGCTATCAGCTTGCAGTGATGGTCTAGTATCGATCATGGGGAGACTATAACATCTTTATCAAATAAGCTAACAAAAATAAATAAATAATAATAACAAAATGATATAAAAAATAACCATACCAAAAAAGAATCATGTGATGAAAAAATAATAAATGTAACATCCAAAACTAACATTAAATATGTAATTCCAAATGCATTTTCTGAGTCAATATGAAAACCCCAAATAAATGAAGACACTTAAAACATTCAATTCGGTCTTAAATCACTTCTTGTTCCCTTATACATGTTTCATACTGACTCGACCATCTAATATAGGGACCTTGCCCTTATCCTATCAGTCAAACATGAAGTCTGTTTCGGTACTGATCAGGAAGCCTAAGTATGGAGTGAGTACAACACAGTATGCCACAATCTACGACATATAAAATAATATCTAGTCAATAAATGTATATTTTGTCAAATAATGAATAAAATTAAAGAAGTAAAGTTTAATAGTTTACATTTATTCCATTATTATTTATTAAACCACAAAACCCCCAGGTTTCTAGGGACAGTCATACCCTCAATACCAGCTTCATCCCATACCAGACTCTGAACCATATCACTTATTAAATTCAAAATTCATTATAATACAATGAGTTTCATTATCCATTTCATATCAATTAATTTTACATCAAATTTGAACCATAGTCAAATAAAATCATGTTGGGCCTAGGAGTCCATGCGTTAAACCCCATGGGTATTTAAATTAGTTATCTTTGAACAAAAAATATTTTATCAATAAATCAAACAAGTGGTATTTTGAAGTAGCATTTCATGTCCCAAACACACTTATCACTATGGTCTTCTAATGAAGCGGCTCATGTCCCACACATGTTCAAAAAATGGTATTTTGAATCATTATTGTATACTCCACAAGAATTTATCAATAATCACATGTATCCCAATATCACATGTACCACAATTTCTCAGGTATCAAAATATCACAAGTTTCAAAATACCACAAATATACCAAAATATCACATGTATATCAAAATTTCAAAAACATCAAGGTTAAGAATCATTTACCATATTTTCAAAATTATCATTAAAGTGTACTTTTTATATTTATTAAACAAACAAGATTCATCACTTTAATTTAAATAGGGATAATATAATAATCAACACTAAATAATTTATCATCATTTAATTTTATATCCCATTAACCCAGTAATGGCCATGTCAAAAAATCTCATAATATACTTTTTTAGATAATAAATATCTCATTAATTCACCAAACACACTATCCAAATTTCTAATTAAATATTTCAATATTTAATTATTCCAAATACACATTCACATCTTCCAATTAATTAATTTACCAATTAATTATTCCAATTACACTATTTTTAGTGTCCCAAATTTAATCCAAATCAGTATTAAATGAAAATTGAATAAAATAAATTCAACTATCAATGAAATTGAAGAATCATGGAATTTGAAAATATACCATTACAAACATTAGTTAAATATAGATAATGGAATTTTAATTTAGACCACTTACCTCAATATTATTGATAGTCACATGACAAATGAAATCCCCCATTATGTGGGATGATCAAGAATATGACAGAGTACAAAATGAAGATATGAAATAAGGATATAAGATCAATAGAATCAATATCCATTAAACCAAGATCTTAACTATTTCCAATAGTGTATCAAGTATTACTCCATTATCTAAAAAGAAAATTTAATGAGAGAGATATTCCTAATCAAGAAGAATCTATATACCAAGAGAGGTGAATATCTTTCAAAGGAAATCAGATTGATCAAGAAAATAGGTTGAAAAGACTTATAATTCATTAGAGATCCTGAAATATGAGGGAAAAGTTTTTATGGTCAAGCAAGTGGCATTAGGGATATAAGACAAGGGTTTGGAAAATTCTAAGTGAATTATCAGGGGATTAAAATTCCATGGGTGTGGTTTTCTATATGGGGCACATGGTTTCCCCTAATTATGACCCTCTTTTAGGGGTGTCTTAGGGTTTCTCTTAGGAGGGTACATGGTTTTTAAAATCAATCCTCAGATAGGAAAATCTCATCTATTTGGGTTCACACGTTTTGTTAGAAATGGGGCATGGTTTGGACAAACAAAGAACCAACCATTAAAACCCACTATTCCTAAAAAAACCTCCCCATTTCTAACCAAAACATCCAAGATAAAATCAAAACATGATATACTAAAAACAAGGAAAAAATAAATATAAAAAATATCATAAAATATCTATAAAAGGTGGAGATCTTCCAATCTCCCCACCTTATAACAACTCATCCCTGAACTGTAACCCTAATAATCTATAGGATTACAAGGTAAAGAGATAGTTTTATTGATACTTCATATAAACTTACCTCTCCAATAATTCCTCTAGAACACTGCAATGATTCCACAATACACAAACTACCTTCATGATACTCCCTGTAACACTTTATTATGTGATCCAACACATGTGTCAGATGATCCCCAAAGAATGCATCTATCTATGTTCATAATCATCCACATAGATAACATGTGAAGGGTTGGGGTGATGCCTACAATGATATGAAACAATAAAAACATTATTCATAACACTATACCTATGTGAAAGATCCAATCTATATTCCACCATCTTGATTCTCTCCACAACAGCAAATGGTACAAAAAACATGGGTGAAAACATGCCCTGTCTCTGCATCATGTGGTGAGAAAATCTAAGTGAAACCCATAAGAAAACATGATTACCCTCTTCAAACTATAGGAGTCTTCAATTTCTATCATCATATAAATGTTTTCTACTCTAATCCATAGTCATATGCTTCCCAATCAGCTAAACTTTATTTGACATCTCATACATGATATTCGGTCCCAATAGTTCTTACTCACCCACCTGCATCCAACATAGTGGTGATCTTCATTTCCCACTATAAATTTCCTCATATGGTTTCATCTTAAGAGTTTCCAAATAAATATTGTTATAGGAAAACTCCACCAAAGTTACGTGCTTCTCCCAATACCCTACAATGTATAGGACACACACCCAATGAATATCCTCAAGCACCTATATAGTATGTTCCAAATTACCATCTATCTGTGGGTGGAATTCCATACTCAAAACAATGCGTACCATGTTCCTTAGGATTGCATAGACAGGTGGGATATTATAATTAGGTCATGGTTTGAAATAGTATTTTGTGGAACCCTGTACAGATGAATTATTTCTTGAATGTAAATTTCCCCCAAACATACAACTAAGAAAGTCCATTGAATGGGAAATAAATGTTTTACCTTTGTGAAACAGACCACAATAACCCAAATATATTCATTATTCCAAATCATTCTTAGTAGAAACATCCCAATTTCTATAGTTACATTATCCAAAATCCATTAAGGAATGAGCAACTGATGTAGTAATGAACTAGGTCATTATGCTTGGCCCTCACTCGTTGAAATGTGTAGCATCATGTCATGAACCCTGTTATCTCCTTTTTCAGGCCTTGTCATCAAAACTGTCATTATAGGTCATGGTACATTTTGATCACAAATAGATGAAAAACCCAATTTTAGGCAATAAATTCACACATCATCCCATGTCACAAACTTTTAGGCATAAAAACTCTATTTCTAACAAAGATGTACTCATCCTCATCTACAATCCACTCTAAAGGCGTCTCACCACCTTCAAGGCTTTAAATATGGGGAAAACGTTTTGTATCACCATGCTTAATATCCATAATCAATATCAATATTGTTAACTCCACTGAAACAGATATGAAAGTCAACTTATATTGTCTCCCCTGAACTAAAACCGGCATCTTAACTAGTAATTTGATTATCTTTCACTCTGCATTAGACTCATAAATCGCACAATTCTTAGTTTTCTGTCTCAATGCATAAATAAAATTGTTTCCCATTCTAGACACATATGCTAGCTCAAAATAAAATTAATTCATTTATTATACCCATATTCACTAATGGATATTCAAATCTCATTACGAAAGATGTACTTTATGATATTGTGATCAATATACCTAGTAAGCTTTTCTCCCAACCGATAATGTCTCCAACACTTCTAATCATAAACCACTATATCTTACTCACGGTCATTATTAGTGTAATTCCATTCATGTGGCCATAAATTTTCATACCCCTATGCGGTAACATAATCTCCCTACATTAACAATACTCCAAGAATGATCCCTAATGACAAAAATACACAATATACTCCTCACATGGGTCGGGTATGATCTAGATCAGTGTCATTGTCCAAAACATATTCCTCTATTGGAAGGTATTTTCAATTTCTTTGTACTATTAAAACTTTAATCTTTCCTGGTGAAGAATAAAATTGGATTGTCCAAAAGTAAAAATTCTTAAATGAATATACACTTATATATAGCCAACCCTGGAATGCTATGGATATAAAAAACATTATTGGGATGCTCCAAAGATAAAATTTATTGAGCATTCAATGGGTCCACTAACACTCCTTCTTCCAAGATGATGTGACCCAATAAGTTTAAACGATCAATCCATAATTGGATATTAGATAACATGGAATATAGACAATTATCTATAAGTGTATATAAGACGATTTTAAGATGTTGGGCACAATTATCCTGATTATTGTAGTACAACATGATTTAAACAATAGATACTACCACAAACTAATCTAGGATCCGGTGGAGGATTCGGATAATCTTGGCCATGAACACTGATGCTCCATTCGTCATCATGAAAAACATCTTGAAAAACTCATAGAGTCCTTATCCTCATCTCAATTAATTCCAAGTTATATCAGAAGGTCTAAAAATCTATTGATGATACCAAGATCTCAATAAATATTGCTAAAAACAAAAGCTCATATAAACTGGTCATAAATATAATCGATATGAAAAATTGGAAATTAGTTCTTCATAGTCATCTAGTTCAACATCCGATAATCCATGCAAAAGTGCAAGGTCCTTTAAGCCTTATTCACAAACAACACCAGAGAACCCCAATATGATGTACTCAGATGGATATATACATTATCCTACAACTCTTCAGGATAATTCCTAATATCATTAAGATCTTTTGATTTGATTATATATGGTGGTATAGAAACTGCCTCATCCCCCAACCTGATATCAATTGTAAATTCCACATATCTCTTAGGTGAAAGCCCTGAGTAGTCCTCAAGAAAAAAGTGCTGGAACCTATCAATAATGCGTAGATATCCATCCATCTTTACATCATTGTAATCTAGTAAAATATTATTAACATGGGTAGTTATATCCCATGGTTGATGATGAATTCTCCATGCACGGCCCGCCGGAATATCCCATTATCCATGATGGATGTAATGGTCACACTTAAGAGACATAAATTCACTATTTTTTGGTAACAATATATGTGGTCTCATTATGATACTGACAATTCCATACCCAAAATTAGGTTAAATCCTAAAATTTCAAGGATGTAATGATCCAATAATAAAGGATACACTATATCATTGAGAGAACCCTCTTGACAAAAATAGGATTCCCTTGACCATACTCTCACCCGTGTATCAATTAACATAAACCTTCTCATGAACATCACGTCAAGATTCAACTTCTTCACAAGTTGTGAGGATATAAAATAATGAGAGGAATCAGTATAAAATAATAGAATATTTAGTACATAATCAAAAATAATATTACATGTAACTATCAATGGTCTATCCTCGTTATCCTATAGGAGAAAATGCATGCAACAATCTTTCCCCTCTACACTTTTTCATAGAATGAGTACTGTGAGCAGCTCCACTCTAATGATATGGTCATTCTATATGAGAAGAACCACTTCTGATACTTCTTCCACAATAGTTAGTAGAATTCCAACTGCCAAACTGATATAGTGTAGATGATCCCACCCACACTTTAGTATTTCTTATTTTCTCCACCATCACACATTTTTCATGGGTTTCTAATGAACAAATATTGATTTCACATTGTTCTAAAAGGGTGGAACTCAACCGCTGGTTGGGGAAATTTCTAAAGAATGTGTCCAATCCAAATACACTGGTGGAAAATAACTAGGGTAAAATCCTAAGTAAATAATCTTTCTCCTTAGACACTATTCTTTCCAAATCTCAACTAATCATTATCATAATTATTCTTTCTACCCTTGGAATATGTACCTCCTAATCATCCAGAAGAAACCACATGTCCTCCACTTGAAGCCTCCTACAGTTTCCCCTTAGACATGAGAGCATGATACACCACTTTAGAAAACTTTTTCTATCGATTTATAGTGTCATGGGGCTTAATATCACATTGATGACCATCCAAGAACCACTTATCCATATCTATATCATCTCCTACTATCATTGGGGAAATGTTCACCAAGTAAATAATTCATCATATTTCATCATGGACATATTCTCTAGACTGAATTTCATGAAATCAGTAACTCTATCTAATCATAAGGTCTATAGATAAAAGTTCTCTAGAAATATCTCCAAAAATTCCTTCTAGTTGATACCATATTCCTGCCATGCCGAATATTGAACATCACTTCAGTGCATCGATAATTCTTATAACATATAAGAAACCAACATGACCCTGTTCTTAGAAGGAGTATCTAAATTATCAATTTTATTGTAGATGGAACCTATCAAGAACATCACTAACTTAGGTCCACCTTATCTGCAAAACATCATAGAGTGATGATATTGAAACATTCATATCTTTTAAATCATATTATTCACAACACACCATAGATTTCATTACATAAAATACATAATCATCAAAAAGTGATATTGTATCTTCTCTCTGACTCTCTCACCCTGCATGATCAGTGCCTCGATTTCATACCCTCCTTGAATTATATCAATAAAAGTTTTCAAGGAGGAATATATCTATAACTACAAACACACATATAAAGAAACATTATACATGTGTTTAACACATTTAAGAATTTTTTTGAAATTCATAAGTGGTCATTCCTTATTTTTCATTATCACATGGTCAAAATCATGGAATAATAACTACCCTTAACCATCCCACTTATAGGATATGGTTAAAAAATGGTAAACACATTCTAAAATTAAATTTCCTCCTTATACACCCATTTATTGACATATTTCACAATTTTCAAGAATTTTATTAATATTTGGAACCCTTTTCATTTCAATTACATTAGCCAAGAGAAGAATTTCAATTTCAACAACTTACTAAATACTCATTTTTCCATGAATTCCAAAAATGATGCTTGTCACAAAAATAATCATGGTTGACTAGAATTATTCATGCAAACATAACTCTAATTCCATATAGGGCCATGATTCAAATAATATATAAATCATAAACAGTAATCACATCACATGAAAATTTCATCACTTGAGGTGAGTGTACATCAATGGTAAAAACACAGATCCATAACAAGAATCCCACCTTGGGTACTTGGATTTTACCATCTTACATGTGTTGGATACTCCCTTGCATGATCTATTAACCAAGGTACGACTCACCCTATTCTCACATCTACCTTTCCCAAATAGTAAGATAACATAAATGAAAAAACCACTCTGATACAACTTTTTAATTCCCCAACCCATGTGCCGCATGAATGTTTTCGTAAGCTGATCTGTCACATGACCTCAGGATGGCCTCCCCAAATGATAGAGGATTTAAACAAGTAGTGAGAGTCTGATGTTGATCATGGGGTGAGTATACCCTCTTTATCAAAGAATAAAAATTGTTGAAATAATTAAGAATAACCAAATGATACAACCAATAACCAAACAAAACAAGTATCACATGATGTATAAAATATCAAATCCGGTATCCATAACTAATTGTAGATATTTCATTACATATTCATTTCAAGTGTCAATATGAAAAACCAATAATAAAATAAGACATTGGAAACTCCCAAGAGGACCCTCAATCACATCTAGTTCTCCAATTCATGACTCATATAGAATCGTCCATCTAATATAGAGACCTTTCCCTTATTATATCCTTCAAACATGAAGTCTATTAAGGTATGGTTCAAGAATAACAAGTAGTGTTTGAGTAAAATTGGGTAGGCCACCACCAATGGTGTATAAAACAATATACAGTAAATGAAAATGTATATAGTGGTATATTGAATAAAATACAAGAAATAATGTCAAAAAAATTCATTTATTCAATTATTCATTATATAATAACATAATCCCAAATGTTCCTGAGGACACTCATATCCTCAATACCTAATTTGGCCCATCACATATTTTGAAACATATCAACTATTCAATTCAAAAATAATTATAAAAATGTAATTTCAGTACTCATTTCAACTCAATTAATTTTACATCCAATTGAAACCATAGTCCAATGCAACCATTTTTGTCCTAGAATGCCTTTTATAGGACCCTATGGGTATTTGATGTAAAACTATGTGGGCCAAAATACATTTAAATATTAATCAAACAAGCAGGATTATAAAGAAACAATCTATGCCCTACACTCATTAATCACTATGGGATTTTGAAGAAACAGTCCATGTCCCACACATGTTTATTAGTATGGTCTTTTGAATAAGTAGTCATTATCCCACACACATAAATAAATAATCACATGTATCCCAATAGCACATGTTTCACAATACTGTACATATATCACAATATCACATGTATATCAAAATTTCATAAGAATCATGGTTAAACATCATTAACCAAGTTTTCAAACATTCACTACAATGTGTATCATTTAAATTTATTAAAAAAAGTTTAAACACTTTAATTCACAAAGAATGATATGAAAATAACCATTAAACCATTTATCATAATTTAATCATATATCCTAACAAACCATTAATGCTAAATTCAAACCTCTCATAATTCCCACTATTAATTAATTAAAAATCACATTAATTAATAAAATACACAATCCCAGTATCGCATTGATTAATTCACAAAAATAATTAATCCAAATCAACAATCCCTATATCCCATTAATTAATTCACTAATTAAATAATCCAATTCCACCAATTCTAATTTCTATAGTTATATCCAAATCATTAAAAAATGGAAATTAAATAAAATACATTCAATTGTCAATTACATTTCCAAATCCTGGTATTTTCATATTCACAATTACATACACATAATTAATTAATTAATATGGGTTTGTAATTTAGACCTATTACCTCAAGATTGTTGATAGATGCACTCAAATGGAAATCCCCAATTAAGTGGGATGATTGAAAACACCAAGAATAATGATATCTAGATGTAAAACCATGATTCAAGATGAAATAAATCATTATAAATTAAACCTAATCTCAACCCATGAAAATATCAGATGAAATATTCTTCTTTTATATGGATTGTCGAGTAAAAGATAGGTTTATCTAAATAGAAAGAAACCACATACCCTGAGAGGTGTAGATCCATAAAAAGATCATTGATTAACTATAAAACATAGTAATAATTCCTTGTAATTCATCTAAGAACCTTGAAAATTGATTGAAAACGTTTCAGGGTTTTTCTAGGGGGATACAGATATAAGGTAGGGGTTTGTGAATTTTTAGGTTAATTTTCAGGGGATTAAAATCCCATGCGCATGATTTCATGTATAGTGTGCATGTTTTACCCTAAATTTGGACCCTAACCATGTGCCTCATCAATGGGTGTTACAAAATTTAACCTAAGAGGTAGTAGGGTTTGAAAAAATATATTCTAGCCATTAGAATCCCCACTATTTTTGTTCGCATGGTTTTTTGGGTTGGGAGCACAGTTTGGATAAATTGTCCCCCATCCGTGCACAACCCCTCTCCCCTACAAAAAATACACAATTATCCCAAACAAACCAAAGATAAAACAAAAAATATATACTAAAAACAATTAAAAATATAACCTTAAACTCTCTCAAGAAGTCTCTATAAAAGGTTTGGATCTTATGACCCATGATACAACAAAGCATAATAAATGAATATTTCACTAACAATTTTTTTCTTTTTTTCCATTTCCTATTTTTTATTTTTCAAATTTTGTGGTTATGAGAAATATCACATCCACCAGCAAACAAAATATTGTAAAAACATCTTATCATCGGAATTGATGAATTTTTTCTTCAAAAGACCTTACCCTTTTTTTATATTTTTATTTTGTTTTTACTTTTTTAAAAGTGTTGTGAGTAATATAGTACAATGAAAACTTGGCCTATACCTAGATATAATAATAATCCCATGAAACATGATGATCAACCCATTATACTATGGGAAAATTCTCACCTGTACATATTTTATTAAATTTCATTCCACATAAAATCAGTATGATATGAATTGATATATTTTTCTGGTAACATGGTTCATTTAAAAGTGGGTCATTAATTTAATCTAAGGGATAATATAGGATTTAGGTTGAGTTGGGACTATATATAAAGGATTGAATAATAAAAAAATAATCAACCATACTAAAAATGATAATGTTCACTAAAATATTTGATAATATGCCAAGGATGTACTGGAAGAGACTATTCCATGGGGACTTAAAATGTTTTCTATAGATAGAAATGAGAAATATTTGGTTTTTAATTATCCTTAGTGATGAGAACATATTATTTAGACCAATTATGCATTAAAATTCCAAAAAATAAAATAGGTTTCTATATAAATTTCATAAATTCGAAATATGCCAAATATAAGATTAACTTCATCTTCAATTACAAGGACATTTCAAAAAAAATCTGGATTTTTTAAATTCATTCCCTCATAATTAACCTTACATATTCATTTTACAATTTCACTCATCAAATTATTTTTAAAGGAAAAATTATAATATAGATAATGATTACATTATGAAAATTATATCTCCTAGATCGATATTGGTGTACGATTGTTCATGTGTGACATTCAATTTAACTTCTAAAGTTCAAAAAAATTAATAAAGACTATATTTTAAAACTAGTAATTAAAATTCATATCCCCTCATTGTGAAGACAAAATATGGGTTCAAAGGGTTTATTTTATTCGATTTTAAAGAAGTTAATTCAATAAATCATTTTTATATTATTTATTTTCATTTCATAGAATGGTTCTCACATGATGTTTTGAAAAAATCATCAATTTATCCTTCATTTGGTTTGCACCATCATGTTGGACCTAAAAAATAAGACCACTCTTGTATGTTTGAGGGCCAAGTAAATGTATTCTCAAAATGAATATAGCGATTTCTTCTCTATCCAAATAAATTCAAAAAAATAATAAATTAAATCAAAATATCTATAAATCTAGTAAATACATGAAATGAGGGGATAATTATAGGTCTTATATCCCAAGGGGGACTTGGGTTTTTAATGCCTCTTGATTTTAATGCAATGAGTTTTTATGATTTTTTTAATAAAGAAATTTTCATTTATGAATTATGTTACACACAACACCAATATAATATTTTGTTATATGATACACCATTTTAATCTTATTCTTCACAAATCATTGTACTGTCTTGAGTTAAATTCAACAATGAGTTTTAATAAAACCAAGATATTTTATTAATTTAATAATATAAATATGAGCATTATAACCTATCAATTATAAATAGTAATATGAATAGTATTAACTAATTTTTAAATATCAAGAAAAAAATTATATGAATAAATAATATTGAAAATAAAATTCATAATTGTAGGGAAAATCATTATATGTTTCAAAATATAATTTTCTCTATAAATCGTCTTTTTAAGAGTTTGGTGAAAACAAATATAATTTTTTTCACTTTTATAAAAATAATTTGATAAAATAAAATTAGTTTTTGAATTTAGAATGTAAAAAATATATTAGGGTAATTGTTTTGGGTTTTTTATGTTTCATTTTTTAATTAAATATGAAAAATATTGTCTTTTAATTAGAAAGTGCCTTTTAGTTTAATTTATATATGAAGAAATTTTTTTAAAATTAGTTTTTATGTTATATTAATATATATATATATATATGCACCATTTAAACTAATTTATCTCATTGGAATCAATTTCAAATTGTATTTTGATATAATAACTTTTTAATATTTTAATCATTTTCTCTTTAAAACCCTACTTTTCATCACATCTGCGATGTTAATATTAAATTAATTTTTTCTAATTTGGTTGATGAAATTTGTAAAAAAAGTATTCCATAATTTTCATCAGAATAATTTATAATGTATAATAATTAAAACCTATTTTTTACCAAAATTAATATTGAATTTAGTAAAAATTAATTATCATGGTTGAGGTCAAAATGGGATTACCAGGGGACGTTATAAAAATATAATGGTTATGATATACCATAAACATGTTTAAAAACAATTGGATATCCATACTTTTAATATTCTACCACTATGGTTCTGGAATGGTTTTTTTGGAAACATTTATCTAATGAATAATTTTTGAGAACATAATTCTTTTCAAAAATAGAAAATTTTTCCTCTCCTGCACTTATAAAAGGATTCTCCCTCTCCTCTCTTCTTCAAACCATTACACCACATTGAATCAGATAATCACTATTAAAATCACTTCCCAAATTCTCTCCCCTCATCATAGGACCCTTATTTTTATTAGAAATCTATCCATGTAAGGATTTTAGTTCAAAAATAACAAGGATACCAAAAGAAGGGCTAATGTTATCAAATGAGTGGTTTTGTTTTATTTCTTCCAAAAAAACCCCTTAAATAATTTTAATTTCACTATTATATAATAAAATTAGTATCATCAATATACTAATATTATTTTGTTATGTTAATGACATATACAATTTACACTTCCATTATATGGGCTATGAAATCATTGTTCATGTGTATGACGGACTACCGCCTCACGAACAGATGTCATTCATTTTTCAATTAACACATAGAAAGGATAGTCATATTCATATATTTATAATTTATATGTGATATATATTATATTTATCATTTAATTATTATTTTGATATTTTTATATCACACATACCTTCATGATTCCCATTTTGTGGGAATATGATAATGTCATTCTTGTGTAGTGAAGACTTATTCTTTGCGAAGTGATGTGTATCATTAAGGATTTACATGGATTTTATTAAGATTGGGTCTAATGAACATCTGTGATATATATGACATAGATAATATTCTATAATTATAATATATATCATTTACTTATCTTTCTACTAACTCATTATGAAAACGAAAAACAACATCCATGTATACGTACGATCTACCATCTCCATGAATAGTGTATTCCATTTCCTATCACTAAATTTTATGGATTATAATAAATGCATATATACAGAATATAAATTATATTTATATCATGGATATAATTATGGATATTATGTACATATTTTCATTGTATGAGAAAAAAGAATGTAAAAATCTAATCATATATGAAAGACAAAGAGATACTACCCGATACGTAACATTAACAAGAAATTGTTAATAAATTTGTAAACAAATGAAATAAGAATACCATAATTTGTATTATATATAAATAAAATTTTAATTAATATATTTATAATAAAATTATATTTATTTTATAGGTGTTTTCAATAATTAGGAAGGATTTCATGACTTATCGTAATGGAATTTTGTCTCAATTTTTACGTCCTTAAGACATATGTCATGTTAATCAACAATTTATATTATGTGTTATGAATAAACAAATTAATTAATTTTACTATTTTTTGACCAATAAATAGTCTGATTTATAGATCCATTTTATTATCTATCTGTTAAGGGGTTTACAGTTTAAAATTTACCAAAGTGGTAAGTGATTTTTTTACTAATTTTCTTTTTTTGAGATGTTTGTTTTGTTTTGAAACTATATTATTTAATGATGGGTATATAAAACCCCTTAGAAATTTACTATCACAAATTATTTATCCTCGTGATATTGTATATAAAATTTCATATTATCCCTTCATGGGTCTTATTAATCAAAGTTACCAATGTGGTAATGATTTAGTGTTACAATCTCATCATTTATTAGGATTCTTTTTGATTTGGTATCAAATGTTGGAATAAAATGAAAATTCATGAATGATTTATCATGAATTTAATTATACTATATTTAAGTCAATATAATAAATATTTCTTCTTCAATTTCATCTGTTTATGTAATCAAGAGTTTAGAATAATGTTTTTATGAAAAATTGTCTTTTCGGTTGAAAAATATTTTTCTTCCAGAACCATGATTCAAAACAATTCATAAAAAATGTTATAACATGTGTTTTCAAATGAAGAACAGATAAATTATCAAATAATGGTTTTAATTTTTTAATATAACCTATTTTCTGTTTTCACAGTTATTTCCAAAAAAATTGTTTTCAAAATATATTTTTATTATAGAATTTTTTTGAAAGTGGAAAATATATTTTTCTAAAGAACTGTTTTAAATTATATTTCGATGTTAGTTTTTATATAATATGACATATTTTTTTTACTATTCCTTAGTGGGGATATTATATAAGGATACCATTCACATTATTTCTCTAATTTTTTTTTTCTGATGTCATGATTTCCATGCCCCATTTAACTGCCACGAGTTAAACAATGAATAAATGAATTTGAAACCTAAATATTTTAATGGATTATTCTATGATGAAATGATAATGAATCTATCTCTTTTAAATTGGTTATGATATTATAAATGGTTTATTATCTCTATTTAATTTCAAGGGTAATGATATGATGAATGTTTATGATTCCCATTTCACTTCATTAGTAATCAAATGATGTATATTTTTGATCTTGTGGAAACCCTAAATACCGTGTTAATTATGTGATGGGTGTGACCTATATCTCTCTTCAATGAATTGGGTAATTATTTATATCACATGATATAGATAGTGTTGGAATGGTGTATGAACTATATTTAGTAATACAAGACTAGAATGGGGAATGTACTCAGATGAGTTGGATAGGGATGGAATATGGAGTGAACCTGGTTCAATTAGCCAAAAATGTAATCTGAAGTGAAAATGGTTCATTAATTGACTTTTTATTCTATTTTGGTCTTGTTATTGAGCCTTTACTTAATGCAGAAAATATTTTTTAAGCTTATTCATGTTCCAAAAATTCCATTTACAATGAAAATTTTATTCTCACATGGATAATATTATTTCATTTTTTATGATTAATGTATTATGAACTACCACAACCTGTGAAATGATTCATGGTTATGATCTTTGACAATAAGGGTATGAATTTATAATGTTATTTTCATGTTCTCAAACCCTTATTTTCCTTTTTGGTTAAAAAATATCCCATGTTTAACCTTAATAAGAATTTGATATCACCATTTCTCTAGTGTTAAGAAAATGAAAACTTTATCTTATATTTATACCATATTAAAGATGAAGTAGATCAATCGTGGACTCTTTTAAAGAATATGAGTCAACATGAAGAAATTGTCTTCATGGATTTGGATGAGTTTAGGAACATATTTTTCAATTAGTTCATTCGTCGTATTCTGTGTACGATGATTTAGAAAGAGTTCATTGAGATAATGAAAAAGAATACCTATGATACAAAATTTACATTACATGTGAGGTACACTTTTAGAAATATCATCCAAATAGAATGTATGGTTTATCAATTCATCAATAGATTAATTCCATGTCTCAAAAGGGTATTAACCAAGTGATACATCACCAGATATGAATATATTTTTTGATGTGTTTGCAAAGTGGAAATAAAGGATGGATTTACGTACTAATATCATGGTTTTGAAGAGAAAAAGAATATGGAGTTCAAAGTGAATTCTAAGAACCATAGATAGAAGAAGATGATCTTTCCTTTATGCTCAAATTTTGGGAAGAAACGTGGATGATATTTCATTAGGGATACTATTAAATGCTTCAAGTTTAGTTGGTAAGGTAATTAGGAAATTCATTACTAATTTGATGGGAAAAAGGTTGCTAAAAATACGAATAGAGTAAAAGAGTCATAAAAAGATACTCCCTAATTAGAGTACTTCAAGTGTATAGATTATGGGATTAATGAAAACTAGCTACCAAACCCAAGGGTTAATGATAATTATTGATGACAGAAACATATTTAATTGAGGTAAAATGAGAAATATAATGTGATAAATGTTTCTAATAAGTGGTGAGAGAAAAATGTGGTGAAAGGTACAACAACGATCCACTCTAGAACTGCTAATGTCTCTTTTGAATATGGATCATCCCATTATATAATATCAAAATATTTTTTAAGGGTATTAATATTCCACCCAAATTATTATATGTGGAATTATTAAATAAAAACCTAATGGTTTGATGATCACATATCATGTTTATTGTTCCTCTCCAGTTGATGTTTTTGGGAAAATTCCTCCTCCCAATCATTTTATTCTTACTTTGGTGGAATTCCATATCATATTATGCATTGATTTTATTTATATGCATAAATCCCACATCAATCATCAAGTAATTAACGTCATGTTTGATATTCCAAACCAACCTATGATTTTCTATCAATGTGATTATATGTATGCTCTTAGGATGGAGATTTCATCCATTATGTGGGTCTTAATTCATATAAAGAAGGGGTATATATCTCATACGATGGGTGAGAAAATCTGTATCAATGATATGAATATATTTTGGGAATTTATTGATGACTCTCTTGAAGATTTTACTAGTTTTACACTAGAATGTGATATTTATTTCACTATTGAACTCATACGTAGTTCTGAACCAATATCAAAGACTCAATCTAGAATGGAACTGATTTAGCTTTGAGTAATTAAATTTGTAAACATAAGAAAACCATGACAAGGGATTTATCTAGAAAAATTTTTCACCCTGAGATTGACCTATTCTTTTTGAAAAAAAAAGTTTTACAATTGTACTTTACATTTATTACTGGGAAATGAAGAAAATCATAATTGAGAACGTGTATAATGTTCCCCATATTGATTACATATTTCATCTACCACATGAATAACAGTACATTTCTATGATTTTCATTCATTTAAGATACCATCAATTGAGGCCCAATAAGTAGGATATACACAACACAAAAGTCCATATATGGTATGGACACTATAAATATATACTTCCTTCATTCGGTCTTACTAATTCCCCTTCCATATTAATTAATTTAATGAATAAATCCTTTAGTGAATACCTTGATTGTTTTTGGTAGTATTTTTAGATGATATTCTTATCAACTCATGATGAATGTAACAACATGAAAACCACTTGAAAATTGTAATAAAAAAAATAATGAAGGATAAACTGAATGAAAATATTAAAATATGTGAATTTTTATTGAAAAAAAAATCCTTGTTGGTCATATAATATCATGATATGGTATATCATTTGATCCATTAAAGATGGAGTATATTGAGTGTCTTCCATGACCAACCATGGTGAATGATATCTATTTTTTATGGTTTAGGAGGATGTTATTGATAGTTTGTGGATAATTTACCAAAACTATATAATATTCTTACCATGTTAACATTGAAGGAAGATATGTTCCTCTGAAGAGATTAAAGTGAGGAAAATTACCTGGAACTGAATAGTAGATTAGTCAGTACACTGGTTCTTACATTACCCTATAATAGAGAAGGGTTTGAAATGTACATTGATGCATCCAATAAAATATTATTATGTGTTGTTATAAATATTTTCATGGATACATCTTATGGATAAAAAAGTGATTATTCTTGAGAAAAATAACCCAACTCATGATTTGGGGTTAGTTTTTGTAATTTTTTTCATTAATTATATGTAGGCATTTTCAATATGGAGAAAAGTGTGATATATATACTAATCCTAATAGTTTAAAGTATATTTTTACATAAAAGGAATTGAATATGTGCCAAAAAAGATGGTTATAGAGGATTATGAATTATGAATTATCAATACATTACCTCCCATAGAAAGTTAACTAGGAGTATGATGCTTTGACTCGATAGGGTCAGGAAATAATATCCATGATGAGGATAACAAAATATCCAATATTTATGTATTTGAAAAATATGGATATAAAAGGCATGTATGATGGGGAAAATATTATCTTGGTCCAGTGAATGATTAACCATCTATCCATCTGATGATTAAATAGCCACATAAGAATGGTATGGAGCTACAAAATCAGGTTATAAATATTAATGAGTTTTTGGAAGAATAAAGTTCATGAACTATGTATGTATTCCATAGATACCATGTTTTAAAAATATGTTTGTATAAGAAGATCATAGTTCTTCAATATACATTTATCCATGAAGTACAGAGATGTATAATGTTTAAAATGAATACTTATGGTTGGATTAAATGAGGAGATATATCGCATAGATTGTTTCTTGGTTCTTCGTATGCAAAATATTTAAGGATGAAATAAAAAACCTAAAGGGAATGTTAAATACATTACAGATACCATAATTGAACTGGGTAAACATCACTATATTTTTTTAGTAGACTCACAAAATAGTCTAAAGGTAATTATTCTATTTGGGTTGTAGTTGATCACCATAAAAATTCAGTACACTTCATCCCTAACATAAAATACCTCTTTATCTCTAATCATTCTAGGATATAAATTAAGAAATTTGTAAGGTTTACTAGAGTACCAAATTGCATTGTATATTATTTGGATTTGAGTTTTCTCGCAATGTTGGGGAGAAATATATGACAAACTCTTTATACATAGTTAATTTTTAGAACTTATTATCATATATAGATCGATGGTTGGCCAGAAATGACAATTAAAACTATAGAGTATATGAAGAAAATTTATTCTATGGATTTACATGGTGGTTGAGATAAATACTTCCCTATAGTTGATTTTTAATAAAAAATTATATTTCACTCAAACATTCAGTTGGATCCTTCTGATGCAATATTTTTAAATAAATCTAGAGATCTAATTTGATGGAATAAAGTTAGAGAAATAAATATACTTGGAACTAAGATATCTGAAGAAATAGTAGTTAAGGTTAAATACATTCAGTAACATATCAAGGTAGCTTAGAGTTAGCAGAATAGTTATGATGATAACAATCATATTGATCTATAATTTGATATTGGTGAAAAGGTGTTTCTATAAATTTCTCTATTGAATCAGGTTATGAGATACCATAAGATATGGAAACTAATCTCTATATATATCATTTTGTTTGAAATTATTGATAGTATCAGGATGGTATCTGGCAACTTAGAGCATACAATAAACCTCTATTAAGTCCATGATGTGTTCCATGTATCTCACATGGGGAAATAAATACCTAACCCTTTTCTTGTACTAAACTCAAACATCCAACTGCTAGAGTAAGACCATTCATATTATGAATAATCAGTTGAGAAGCTAGATCATATATAGAATCTTCAATAGAAAAATACCACTCATATGGTCAAACATTTAAGGTGATATCACCAGGTTTATTAAGATATGTGGGAACTTGAGGATATGATGAGAATAATAATCCTCAGATTTTTCATAGAGTGATGTATTTCAAGAGTTAAATAAATTTTAATGGGTTTATAATGTAACACCCCAACATTTTGAAAATTATTTTTATGAATAAATTAAATTTCAATAAATAAATATGTTACATGAAAAAACTTATAACACTTTCATTATATTAAACAAAAAATCAATCTTCCCCTATATGTAACATTTTTCTCGCTTTCATTACATATAACAATGAGTCTTAGAAATCACATGATATATTATTAATTTAGTAATTCAAACACAACAATAATAACATAGCTTTTAAACATAGAAATATGAATATAAATAACTATTTTTAATATATTAATTATAATATTTTTATATGAATAAAAAAAACAATAATAAAATACATAATTTTTGGTATAATATTTATATATTTCAGAATACTATTTTCCTCAAAACACTGCTTTTTATGTGTTTTTATACACAATAATAAATTATTTTTTTGAATCCTACAGAAAATTTATTGGATTAAATATATTTTATTTTTAAATTCATAATTTAAATATTTTCTTAGGGATATTATTTTGGGATTTTTCTGAAGTGTTTCATTTTTAGATAAATACAGCTAAATACTATATTTTTTATTGAAAACTACAATTTGGTTTTGTTTTTTTTTTATAATTTTTATTATATTTTAATTTTTTTAAAAATAAATTAGTATAGATATACATATATTAATCAAATTTTGGTCATTGTAATCAATTTCATATTGAAATTCAATATAAAAATAATGAATTTTGTTGATAATTTTTTCTTTATAAACCCACTTTACCATCACATTTTTGGGATTAATTTTATGTTATCATTTTCCACTTTTAAAATTGGGATTTATAAAATGGATTATATATTTAGGATCATTATAATTTATTATTTCTCATTAGAAAAAAATTATATTTCACCAATATGAATAATTAATGGAGAAAAAAACAAATTACCATGGTTTAGGTAAAAGTAGGTTTACTGGGGGAAAACATAAAAAGGTATAGGATAAAATTATTTCTAAACATGTATAAATACTAATTTATGTTCCTATTTTAACCCATACACAAATAAGGTCTGATAGATGTCCATTTGGTAATCTTTAAACAAATTAAAAATGTTGGAGAAATAAATTCTATTCAAATATACCAATCATGTCCTCTCCCATGCTTATTAAAGGACTCCCCATGTCATCTATTCTTTGCACCATTACACCACATTGGTTCTAAAAATACCAATACACATCACTTCCCATCATCCCTACCCTAATCCTAGAAACATTTGTTTTATTATTTATTCAATCGAAAGAATTATTTTTCTGAAAACCTAAGGGGGATTCCCGAAGAAGAGGTATCATTCATCAATGAGATTTTTTTATTTCTTCCTCAAAAAAGTTGAATTATTTTTATATAATGTTTATATAATAACCACAATATATAACATATACTAAGATATTTTAATGTTATGTTAATTACCTCAAATATTCCCCACTTCCATAAAATGTTCTATGAAATCATTGTTCAAGTTCACAGTGGTGTACCGCCACACGAACCAATGTCATATTTTTTTTGTTACCACCTATAAAGGCTTCTCATAATGATGTATTTATGGTTTATATATGACATATATTATGTTTATGATTTTATTATTATACATTAATTATTATATCACACAATCCTTTAATCATTCCATTTCTTGAAATACAATAACATTGTTCCTGTGTATAGCAGACAACTACGTCTTGATGTTATGTGGTTCATTAGCACATTATATGGAATGTATTAGGGAAGGTTTTAATAAACCAATGGGTTAAAAATTACATAAAAATTATTCATGAATCATAATTTATATATTTTACTTTTTTATTCATTCAACCCAAAATGAAAATGGAAAACAATGTCCATGCATATGTATGACCTAATGTTTCCTTGAATGGTGTATTTCATTTCATATATCTATATTTTATGGATTAATATAAAAACATATATATTGAATATATATGATATTTATATCATGGTTATATTTCTAGTGATTATGGGACATTGATCAATTTTAGAGGACCACGAATAAAGAAAATAAAAAAGGTATGAAAAAATAAAACGGTTATTACCCGAGACATAATTTAACATGAAATCATTAAAAACAAATAATAAAAGGTCATATAAATATCCTGTATGGTATAATATATATATAATTATAGTTATTTGAAATATTTATAATAAACTTATATTTATTATACAATAGTTTTTAACGAGTTTCAAAGAAATACAATCTTAAGGTAAGGGATATCCACCTTATTTTACTTCCGCAAAACCGATGCCATTTTCAAACACTATTTTCATTCATGTGGTTTTTATACTAACCAGAAATATATTTTATGATTCTTATTATAATTTTTTTGGGATTTAAATATACATTTTATTAACACTCCTTCTCGGGGATTATATTTCAAATGTTGACAATGTGGTCAGGGATTTTTGTCCCAATTTTATTTATTTGAGGGGTATGTTATGTTATTCACCTATATTATTTCAAAAGGTGTATATATATACACAATGAAATTTAATATAATCAATTTATTCAGCCTAATTATATTTTCTATTTCATTTTATGTTCTTCCTTTAGGGGGGCTTATAAATCAATGTTACCCATGTGGTAATGATTTTATGTTACAATCTCATCATTTATTAGAATTGTTTATGATTAATTATAAAATGTTGAAATCACATGATATAAATCTCAATAATTATCATTTAATTTATTACACTATTGTTATATTATAATAATATATGTTTTCCCCTTCATTTTTATTTATTTATGTAGTCAAGAGTTCAATAGATATTTTTATTAAAAATTGCCTTTTGTTTTGAAAAATGCATATCTTCCAAAACTGATTTTTGTTTAAAAAATTCATCAAAAAAATTTATAAAGGACTTTTCAAATAATATATGATACATTCTTAATGAAATTTTTTCATTTATTTTGAATGTATACATTAAAAATTTTCAATATTATTTCAAAATAGAAATGTTTTCAAAATGTTTTATGTTTAAAGAATGTGTTTGTCAATGTTAGAAGGATATTTTACTCATGATACATATTAAATGATCATTTAATGCTATTTTTCATCTAATATGACATTTTGGGGTGTAAAGTATTCCAAAATGGGATATTAACCAAGAATACCATTTATATTCATTCTTTAAATGGATTTTATTTTAATTTAATTATTTTTATGAAACCAATTTATCTTCCATGTGTTATTCCATGAGGAAATTATTATGAAACACACGTCCTTTGATGGAATTTTATTTAATGAAATGATTTTGAAGCTGGTAACCTTTCCACGGGTTATGATATGATAATATGTTTATGATAGACATTTCATTTCATGGGTTATGATATGATGAATTTTTATGATACCCATTCTATTTCATATGGAATGATATGATGAATGTTTTTGATCTTATAGAACACAAAATTATGGTTCTAAACATGTGATAGTTGGGACTTATATCTTAATAAAATGAAATGGTAAATTATTTGTATCTAATGATATTTAAGTGACTAAAACATAGAGTGAACTTAAACTAGTATAAATTGACTATAACGAGGAAATAAATTAGATTAGTGTGACATGGATTAAATGTGGAGTAAACATCGCTTGGTAAGACCAGGCACGAACGAGAAGTGAAACTGGTTCAGTAAATGACTTTTTCCACTATAACAGTCTTGGAAGTTCCCCTTGACTAACATGGAAATGATTTTTCATTCTTATGTGTATACCAGAAACTCCATTCATTAAGCCAACATAAAAATTTTGTTGCTCATGATCAATTATTTCCTTTTTATTCTTGTCATATAAACTGCCAATACTTATGCTATTAATAAATATTATGATCTCTGATTTGCAGGGTATGATTTTAAAATGGTATAGTCACATTATTAAACCCTAATGTCCATGTTATGTTTATAAATATATCTCCTTTATACCCTTACTGAGCATATTAGATCACCATTTCATATGTTTCATTTACCATGGTTATGAAGATATTTGTTATGTATTATATCTCTATAAAGGGTACTCATTGTGACGAATGAAGTGGGAGATGATGTATCTCACTTGTGGACTAGTTGTTTGTGACTCTATGGTTCCAAAGGAACCATTCTATAATAGTCTTTAGGTGTTTGTTTGTGTAATGTATGGAATATTATTAAAAAATATATAATTTAATTATAAAACAATCATAGTTAATTATACTAATGCTAATTACATGCTATCTATTGTTTGTAGGTGGGTGTATTTTCTTATGATGTAGTATAGATAGTACTTCTTATAAGTTGTGACTTTTTCAACCTCTTCTTTAATGTACACTATTTTATTGTGATGTAATTAAGTAAATTAAAATTAAATGAGGAATATTTAATTTAATCTAATTTCAATTACATTTAATTTTTATGATTTGATATCAAAATATTCTATTTCTATATAGGTAGTGGGTGTCTTTGATTCTTTAAGAATAACTACTTGTATATCATCTTGGGTTTCCTCTAGTAAATGTTCAATTGATTTGGAGAAATCCATGTGTTCCCCAATAACTAATTCCTCTTTTTCCTCTTCCTCATAAACAGAATAATGGTCTTCTAAATCTGTACAATCAAAATAGTAGAGAGTGATGCATACTAAAATGTCAATAAAATCTAATGTGATAGAGTTCCAGAATGGATCTTCTCACTTGGATGACTCATATTAAATTTCTTCTATGATTGAAAGTGTCTCTAGGAGTTGATTTTTTGGATAGAAGCTTCAAGTTTGGCTCCGCTAATAATTCATTGAGTTCCCCTACATTTTTTTCTTCTTCCAAATATTAAGCGAGTTGCAATGGTGCTAACCTTTCTTCTAGAAAAATGGGAATATCATGTGTAACATCCCAAGTAAGTAATGAACAATAGATACTTTTATCTATGTCTATTAATGAATTAGATAGTGTTTTAGAGGCTTAAAATGAAAATAAATCCAATCTTAAGCCTGAAATACACTAATATTCTTAAAATATTGTTTTACTGCCTTTTGATAGAAAAACATTTTTAAATCTATATTTTGAAAATTTTATAAGCTATGTTTGTCAAAATAAAATTATTATTTATGATTGGGACATCAAAATTTACTTTGTGTGAATTTTTGGTATTTTTCTGACAATGTTCATTTTTTTAATGAATACTGAAAAATACTGCATTTTACATCAAACTGCTTTTTTAATATAATTTATTTATATGATTATATTATCTTTTGAATTGGTTTTGAAGTTGAATTATAATATATTTTTACCATTTAATCCAATGGTTGTCATTGGAATCAATTTCATTTTGAAATTGGACTTAAACTGGTGTCAATCTTTTGATACTTATTGTTTTATAAAAACACGCTATTTGCTCTGACAGTGGGAATTAATTATTAAATTAATTAATGTGACTTATATGTTTTGAATTTTTTAAAATAGACTTCATTTTTGAATTAGGAATATCAAATATAGCTTAGGGTGAATTTTTGGTAATTTTCTGAAAAACTTCAATTTTTGATGAATAGTGAAACCACTAAGTGGTACTTATAAAAACTGATTTTCCGTTTAAATGATATTTTTCCATCATTGTGTTTTTAATTTCAAAAATCCGACATACATGGTTTTCATTAAGAAGTAAAATGTGGTTCAATGAGATTAAAATAATTTTTTTTGGTGAATAGTAACTTATTATGTTTTTAATCGCGATTAGTGGTAATTAGTGTAGTTTAAGGTAAAAATAATGCTTTAATAAAATTAGATGAGCTTGACACATGTCCTACCCTCATTGGTTGTGTCATGGACGACCAAGAAAAGCCATGGGTCAACTTGGGGACCCCATGTAGCCACTTTGGTTGGGAAGTGACATAAATAACTTTTTATTTAATATTAAAGTAAAAATGACCCAAACATGAGTTATTTTACTAAAACAATTTTTACATGGGGTTATACAAGTCAGATTTTGACTATAAGTATTCAATGGAAATCTAAAAATATTTCCTACATCATATTATTTTTTTTATAATTTTTAGACTTTAAATAAATTAAATTATTTATGACATCATGATGATGCAGCGATGACCTCATTATTTAACGATTTAAATAAAATGGAACGATAATGTAATATATAAGACCTACACATGTCCAAAACCTATTGGATGAGTGGATTTCGAACCCTTATAACCTTATCCTAGAATTATATCAATGTGGGACCTTTTGAATCCGAAACTCATTTTAAAATAAAGTAACTTATCTTTACTTTCCAAGACTACCCCTCCTCTCCTCTTATAAAAGGCCCCCACCTCTACCTCATTACCCACACTCCCAAAGCCTTTGGCTCGGACAACCCCTGCCCATTTTGTCTCTCCACTTCCCTATATTACTCCTTGAAGCCTCACTTTGGGCAGAAGTCTTCCCAAGGAAGCCTTTGAGCTCAAACCAAATGGAGTTACCCGATTTTAAGGTAATGTCTTCTTTTGAGTCCTTTTGTTTTATTTTGCTTCTCAAACCCCTAAACTCTTTTTATTCTTTTCTTTTGTAACAACTCCAGTATCCTCAATATACTAGGATGTTGTTATAATATGGATTCGAGCTACACTTACACACACCTACATCTAATGGTTAACGAACATACTGTTTCCGTGGATGGTGAATTTATGCCTCCCGAAACGATGATTGTTTAACATTATTTTAACACCTTCAAAGGTGGAAATAAATATGTCACTATATTTATATATGATATATAATATGTTTATGTTTTCCTTAAGCTTCTGTTATTTTCTTTTTGGTCATACCTTTATGGTTTCCATTATGGGTAAACGCAATATCTTCATTTAAGGAAGTGCGGACTACCGCCCCCTCAAAGTGATTTGATTCGTTAAATACCATATGTGGGACGTATAAAGGATGGAACTATGATATTATATATGATATTATACTGGAATTATAATATACCTTTATATCATTATGATTCCATTCTATAAAATACGAAATAGAAATGAAAGTAGCATTCATGCGTACGTACGGCTTACCGTCTCCATGAACGGTGCATTTCATTTCTTACCTCTAAATGATTACCTAATATTATAAATTCATGTATATACTGGATATATATGATATATACATAATGATTATAATTCTGGATATAATGGATACATGAACAATATGTAATTATAAAGGGTTTATTTTTGACTCAAGTACCAATGATCGTTAAAACGACCATTGTTAACTTAAATAATTACATAGTCTTCATGACATTGAAATAAGTGATATAAAAGGAATAATGAACTTGAAAAAGGTTCTTAAACAAGTAGAAATTAACTAAAGTTTATTATTCAGGACATTAAATAACGATCGAGTCAAGTCGGACCCGAGGTGTGGGACTTCGTCTCAATATCCTTTCATTGAGGCATATTTTGTTTTATACAAAACCTTCTTTTATACGGTGTATAAACCCCTTTGAATTTTACGTTATCCAAAAGGAATCTTTTTTCTATGAAGCATTTTACTAAACGACAAAAGGGAATGTTTTTGTCATACGTATGTGGCGACAACGACTTCTCCGCCGCCGTGACCATTATTTGAGTTTCGACTTCCTCTACAAGCCATACCTTCTTTTTAAAAGAAAAATAAATACCGTGTTTTACTTTTCTTTTATTTTGGTATCGAAAATGGTTTTCATAATGTTTTTATATCAATGTGTTGTATTGATATCTTGTGATTGAAAGGTGGGAATGTTATGTTTCCTTTATGCATGTTTTATGTGATATGATTATGTTGAGGTTCTTGGGCATTATTATGAAAACGGGTGGTTCTGTGATAAACTAAGGGCGGGTGAGCCCGATATAGCTCTCCAATGCATTGGGTAACACGAAGGAGTGAAACATTAAGGTTTCTCCGAAGAGAACTAGGGAATATACTATGATGGGTATTCCAAACGTAACCAAGAGGGTTACTCCCTACATAAGAATCTTATTAATGCCTCCAGTTACCTTTATGTCTTATGATTTCTATTATTTATTCAGGATTTGATGAGGTATGTTAAAGTGCTTATGTTTTATGGGTAAAGTATGATCTCATCCTTATGTATATATGTACCCATGTTTCCTTTCCATATTTTTATATCCCTTACTGAGCTTTTTATGCTCATCCCATGTTTTTTTGAAATGTTTTTCACAGGTCAAGGGAAAGGTACAAGATATGATGATAGTGTCAAGGAAGTTTCAAGAAAGAATACATGTTTATTTTAAATATGTTTCCATTGATGGGAGTGAATAATACTATCTTTATGTAACCACTTTGTTTATATGTGGAATTTAATGCAAGTTTTAAGATCTAATTCTCTAAAACTCTAAACCCGAAAAGATCCTCAATGTGTAATCTTGTAATAACTCAAGATTAAGTAAGGTTTAAGGTTGGGGCCTTATAGTTGGTATCAGAGGTCGGTTTAGATAACTTTAGGAGTTAGAATTATATTAAATGATTATCCAAAAATATCTTTTTTATGGTCAAATTGAAGTGATATAGCATTTGAAGATTACTATGTTGCTTCATCTAAGACATGTTTGTTCAGAATGGTTTTCCGTAGAGGAAACAGGGAAGCAGTGCTAGGAAGGCATACAGAAAGAAATAACCTTCCGAATCAGCATCCTGAGATGGTAGGAATTTAACTGAACAATTTGTTTCAGTAATGGCGTGGTTGACTCAAGTGATAAATGGCGGTGGTATCCATACACGAGATCAGCCAGATCAACCGCAGAGGAACATGTCAGTGGTGGAACATTTAATGAGGCAACATCCCCCATCATTCAGATGATCATATGACCCTGTGCTAGCTGAAGGGTGGATTAAAGCACTAGAGAAGATTTTCGATGTCATGGGGTGTTCAAACAATCAAAAGGTTAGTATTTCTATTTACCGTTTGGAGGGTGAGGCAGATCAGTGGTGGTCTATTGTTAAAAATATCAGGGACGCTGATGAGATTGATGCTCTCGAATGGGATGAATTCAAAGGTATGTTTCTTGAGAAGTATTTTCCTAAGGCTGTTCGACTTAGGATGGAAAAGCAATTCTTGGAATTGAGGCAAGAGGAAGATTCAGTGGCTACCTATGAAGAAAGGTTCACTCGATTGGCAAGGTATGCTCCAAATTTAATCCGAGACCATGATAGTAAAATAAATCGTTTTTACTCAGGATTAAAGCCAAAATATCGAAGGTCATTAGCTTCTAGTGAGTTTAAAAGTTATGAAAAGCTTGTTTGATGTGCTGAGAAGGTGGAAATGGAGTTTGCCGATGACCAAGTGTTCAATAACAACCAGCAGAATAAGAGACCGAGGTCACATGAGAAAGGTAAGAATTCTTCAAAAAAGTCTGATGGTAAGAAAACTAAGTTTCCAGTTTGTGGTAAATGTGGAAAAAGGCATGCTGGGGAATGTCTTCTGAATTCTGTAAAGTGCTACCGATGTGGTAAGATGGGACATAAGGCTCGTGATTGCACTGAAAAAGATCAAGGTGAAGGTAAGAACAAATTTGATTTACAGTTAGTGAAATGTTATAAGTGCAATGAGATGGGTCACTATGCATACGAGTGTCCGACAAAGAGCTTGAGTGATGGGAAGCAGTTATACTACAAGCAGAAAGGGGTGGTGAAATCCTTTGCAACTACTTCAGCAGATGTCAGGCCATCAAATGAAGTTGTATCAGGTACTTTGTTTTTTCAGACTATGCCAGTGTGTTGTTTGATTCGGGGTCTACACATTCTTTCATCTCTGAAACATTTTCTAGTAAAATGGGAATACCATCTCAAGAATTGACTCCTGAACATTTGGTAAAAACACCTGGGGGAAATGTTGAGGCAAAAAGAATTTATAAGAATCTTCCTATCCTTATCTGTGGAAAGAACCTACTTGCAAACCTTATTGTTCTACCTCTAGTAGAGTTTGATGTTATCCTGGGTATGGATTGGCTCTCTATTTACCATGCGAAGATTGACTGTAGAGCTAAAGAAGTTTCTTTTCAGAAAGACTTTTAGTTTGTTTACAAGAATGAACCCTTACTTTTGATAACATATCAAGAGGCCGAGAAACTTGTAAAAGATGGAAATGAATGTTACCTTGCACACATCGTTGAAAATAAAGGAACTGTTCAGATTAATGATGTTCCAGTGGTAAATGAGTATCCTGATGTTTTTCCTGATGAGTTACCTGGAATAATACCAGATCGGGAGGTTGAGATTACTATTGACTTAGTTCCTGATGCTAATCCAATTTCAAAACCCCCTTATCGAATGGCTCAAATTGAACTTTTAGAGTTGAAGGAGCAATTGCAAGATTTATTAGAAAAAGGTTTCATTCGACCTAGCACATCACCTTGGGGTGCTCCTGTTTTATTTGTTAAAAAGAAAGATGGTTCTATGAGACTTTGCATTGATTATAGAGCCTTGAATAACATCACTGTTAAGAACAAATATCCTTTGCCTCATATCGATGATTTGTTTGATCAACTCCAGGGAGCTCAGTTTTTTTCAAAGATTGACCTGAGATCGGGGTATCATCAGCTGAAGGTAAAGGAGGCATATATTTCGAAGACCGCGTTTCGTACGAGATATGGCCATTATGAATTTGTAGTAATGCCTTTTGGGCTGACCAATGCACCTGCTGTATTCATGGACTTAATGAATAGAATTTTCCATGAGTTCTTGGATAAGTTTGTGGTGGTTTTAATTGATGATATTTTGGTGTTTTATAAAAGTAAAGAGGAGCATGAAAGACATTTAAGGGTTATCTTGCAAACCTTAAAAGAAAATAAACTGTATGGGAAATTCAGCAAATGTGAGTTTTGGTTGTAACAAATTTCTTTCCTTGGTCACATTGTTTCTAAAGATGGAATAACCGTTGATCCTGCAAAAACAAAAGTTGTTGAAGAATGGCCAAGACCCACAAATGTAACTGAGATTCATAGCTTCCTTGGTTTGTCAGGATATTACCGAAGGTTTGTTAGAAATTTTTCACGGTTATCTAGTCCAATGACTAAGCTAACTTGGAAGGGTGTTAAGTTTATCTGGACAAAAGAATGTGATGATTGTTTTCAGGAATTGAAAAGAAGATTGGTGAATGCTCCAGTTTTGGCACTACCTTCCAGGAATGGTGATTTTGTTATCTACAATGATGCTTCATTGAAAGGACTTGGTTGCGTCCTAATAAAGAATGATCAGGTAATTGCTTATGCTTCACGACAGTTGAAAACTCATGAGGTAAATTACCCAACAGATGATTTGGAATTAGTTGCTGTTGTTTTTTCATTAAAAATTTGGAGGAATCATTTTTATGGAGTAAAGTGTGAAATATATACCGATCACAAAAGTTTAAAGTATGTATTCACTCAGAAATAATTGAATATGAGACAAAGGAGATGGCTAGAATTAATCAAGGATTATGATTGTACAATTCATTACCATCCGGGAAAAGAAAATAAAGTGGCTGATGCTTTGAGTCGAAAAAGTAATGCTTCATTAGCAATGTTGCATTTGGAACGTGATCCTTTGGTTAAGGATTTGATGAAATTTGGCATAGAAGTTGTTGGTGCAGGAAGTTCTTCTATTTTGTTTCAGGTATCAGTGAGATCATCTCTATCAGATAGAATCAAGCAAGCACAGAAGCAAGAGAGTGAGTTGCAGAAAAAGGGAGAGCTGGTTCAGAAAGGTAAGTTACCTGAATTCAACATTGACAGTGATTGTGTTTTGAGATTTGGGAAGAGATTGTGTGTGCCTTGTGATTCACAGTTGAAGAGAGAGTTGTTATGTGAAGCTCATAGTTCTCTGTGTTCAGTTCATCCTGGCAGTACTAAGATATACAGAGATTTGTGGGAGTTTTACTGGTGGGATGGAATGAAAAGAGATATTGCTGATTTTACTGTGAAGTGTTTGACATGTCAACAGGTTAAAGCAGAGCGGCAGTTACCAAAATGGATGCTTCAGCTTTTACCAGTGCCAGAGTGGAAATGGGAGAATATATCCATGGACTTTGTTGTGGGATTACCGAAGACATCTCGAGGTAATAATGCAATCTGGGTTATTGTTGATCGCTTGACCAAATATGCTCATTTACTTGCTATACGAGATACTTTTTTCTTTGATCAACTTTCCCGTTTCTATCTTAAAGAGGTAGTCAGGTTACATGGAGTTCCTCTCTCCATTGTATCTGACCGTGATCCCAGGTTCACTTCTAACTTTTGGAACGGCCTTCAGAAGTCATTGGGTACTGAATTAAATTTTAGTACAGCTTTTCATCCTCAATCAGATGGGTAGTCAGAACAAAAAATTCAGACCTTGGAGGATATGCTGCGTTCTTGCTCTATGGATTATCAGGTAAGTTGGGACCAACATCTTTCATTGGTTGAATTTTCATATAATAACTGTTTTCATTCCAGTATACATATGACACCATTTGAGGGGTTATATGGGAAGTGGTGTCGAACTCCAGCTTTCTGGGATGAAGTGGGTGAAAGGAAGTTGATGGGACCAGAATTGGTAGAAGACATGGAAGAAAAAGTTCAGCTAATTCAGAAGCACATGAGAACAACTCAAAACAGGCAGAAGAGTTATGCGGACAACAGGAGGAAGGATCTATCTTTCGAGGTAGGTGATCATGTTTTTCTCAAGGTTTCTCCTTGGAAAAGTGTGATGAGATTTGGTAAGAAAGGAAAGCTGAGTCCAAGGTTTATTGGACCATATGAAATTCTGGAGAGAGTTGGATCAGTTGCTTACCGAGTGGCTTTACCTCCGAGTTTATCTCAGGTACACAATGATTTTCACGTTTCGATGTTGAGAAAGTATATGCCAGATCCATCTCATGTTTTGAGTCCAGAGGTAGTTCAGCTGGAAGAGAACCTATCTTATGAGGAACAACCGGTCCAGATTCTTGACCACAGGGAGCAAGTGTTACGAAATAAGGTGATTCACCAGGTAAAGTTTTTGTGGAAAAACCACATGATGGAAGAGGCAACATGGGAATCTGAAAATGCAATGAGGGATAAGTACCCCCATTTATTTGATAAGTAAATAAATTGCGGGGACGCAATTTTCTAAAGGGGGGAAGGATGTAACATCCCAAGTAAGTATTTAATAATAGATATTTTTATCTATGTCTATTAATGAATTAGATAGTGTTTTAGAGGCTTAAAATGAAAATAAATCCAATCTTAAGCATGGAATACACTAATATTCTTAAAAGATTGTTTTACTGCCTTTTGATAGCAAACCATTTTTAAATCTATCTTTTTACAATTTTATAATCTATGTTTGTCAAAATAAAATTATTATTTATGATTGGGACATAGAAATTTACTTTGTGTGAATTTTTGGTATTTTTCTGACAATGTTCATTTTTTAATGAATAGTGAAAAATACTGCATTTTACATCAAACTGCTTTTTTAATATAATTTATTTATATTATTAGATTATCTTTTGAATTGGTTTTTAAGTTGAATTAGAATATATTTTTACCATTTAATCCAATGGTGGTCATTGGAATCAATTTCACTTTGAAATTGGACTTAAACTGGTGTCAATCTTTTGATACTTATTGTTTTATAAAAACACGCTATTTGCTCTGACAGCGGGAATTAATTATTAAATTAATTAATGTGACTTATATGTTTTGAATTTTTTAAAATAGACTTCATTTTTTAATTCAGAATATCAAATATAGCTGAGGGTGAATTTTTGGAAATTTTCTGAAAAACTTCAATTTTTGATGAATAGTGAAACCACTAAGTGGTACTTATAAAAACTGATTTTCCGTTTAAATGAAATTCTGCCATCATTGTGTTTTGAATTTCAAAAATCTGACATACATGGTTGTCATTAAGAAGTAAAATGTGGTTCAATGAGATTAAAATAATTTTTTTTGGTGAATTGTAACTTATTAAGTTTTTAATCGCGGTTAGTGGTAATTAGTGTAGTTTAAGGTAAAAATAATGCTTTAATAAAATAAGATGAGCTTGAAACATGTCCTACCCTCATTGGTTGTGTCATGGCCGACCAATACAAGCCATGGGTCAACTTGGGGACCCCATGGAGCCACTTTGGTTGGGAAATGACATAAATAACTTTTTATTTAATATTAAAGTAAAAATGACACAAACATGAGTTATTTTACTAAAAAAAATTTTACATGGGGTTATACAAGTCATATTTTTGACTATAAATATTCATTGGAAATCTAAAAATATTTCCTACATCATAGTATTTTTTTTATAATTTTTATACTTTAAATAAATTAAATTATTTATGACATCATGATGATGAAGTGATGACCTCATTATTTAACGATTTAAATAAAATGGAAAGATAATGTAATATCTAAGACCTACACATGTACAAAACCTATTGTATGAGTGGATTTCGAACCCTTATGACCTTATCCTCGAATTATATCAATGTGGGACCTTTTTAATCCGAAACGCATTTTAAAATAAAGTAACTTATCTTTACTTTCCAAGAGTGCCCCTCCTCTCCTCTTATAAAAGGCCCCCACTTCTACCTCATTACCCACACTCCCAAAGCCTTTGGCTCAGCCAAACCCAGCCCATTTTGTCTCTCCACTTCCCTCTATTACTCCTTGAAGCCTCACTTTGGGCAGAAGTCTTCCCAAGGAAGCCTTTGAGCTCAAACCAAAGGGAGTTACCCGATTTTAAGGTAATGTCTTCTTTTGAGTCCTTTTGTTTTATTTTGCTTCTCAAACCCCCTAAACTCTTTTTATTATTTTCTTTTGTAACAACTACAGTATCATAAATATAATAGGATGTTGTTATAATATGTATTAGAGCTACACTTACACACACCTACATCTAATGGTTAACGAACATACTGTTTCCGTGGATGGTGAATTTATGCCTCCTGAAACGATGATTGTTAAACATTCTTTTAACACCTTAAAAGGTGGCCATTAAGATGTAAATATATTTATATATGACATATAATATGTTTATGTTTTCATTAAGCTTATTTTTTTTCTTTTTGGTCATAGCTTTATGGTTTCCATTATGGGTAAATGCGATATCTTCATTTAAGGAAGTGCGGACTACCGCCCCCTCAAAGTGATTTGATTTGTTAAATACCATATGTGGGACGTATAAAGGATGGAACTATGATATTATATATGATATTATACTGGAATTATAATATACCTTTATATCATTAGGATTCCATTCTATAAAATACGAAATAGAAATGAAAGTAGCGTTCATGCGTACGTACGGCTTACCGTCTCCATGAACGGTGCATTTCATTTCTTACCTCTAAATGATTACTTAATATTATAAATGCATGTATATACTGGATATATATGATATATACAAAATGATTATAATTCTGGATATAATGGATACATGAACAACATGTAATTATAAAGGGTTTATTTTTGACTCAAGTACCAATGACCGTTAAAACGACCGTTATTAACTTAAATAATTACATAGTGTTCATGACATTGAAATAAGTGATATAAAAGGAATAATGAACTTGAAAAAAGGTTCTTAAACAAGTATAAATTATCTCAAGTTTATTATTCAGGACATTAAAGAACGATCGAGTCATGTCGGACCCAAGGTATGGGACTTCGTCTCAATCTCCTTTCATTGAGGCATATTTTGTTTTATACACAACCTTCTTTTATACGGTATATAAACCCCTTTGACTTTTACGTTTATCCAAAAGGAATATTTTTTCTACGAAGCGTTTTACTAAAAGACAAAAGGGAATGTTTTTGTCGTACATTTGCGGCAACAACGACTTCTCCGCCGCCGTGACCATTATTTGAGTTTCAGATTCCTCTACAAGCGATACCTTCTTTTTAAAAGAAAAATAAATACCATGTTTTACTTTTCTTTTATTTTGGTTTCAAAAATCGTTTTCATAATGTTTTTATATCAATGTGTTGTATTGATATCTTGTGATTGAAAGGTGGGAATGTTATGTTTCCTTTATTCATGTTTTATGTGATATGATTATGCTGAGGTTCTTGGGCATTATTATGAAAACGGGTGGTTCCGTGATAAACTAAGGGCAGGTGAGCCCGATATAGCTCTCCAATGCATTGGGTAACGCGAAGGAGTGAAACGTTAAGGTTTCTCTGAATAGATTTAGGGAATATACTGTGATGGGTATTCCAAACGTAACCAAGAGGGTTACTCCCTACGTCAGAATGTTATGAATGCCTCAAGTTACCTTTATGTCGTATGATTTCTATGATTTATTCATGATTTGATGAGGTATGTTAATGTGCTTATGTTTTATGGGTGAAGTATGATCTCATCCTTATGTATACATGTACCCATGTTTCCTTTCCATATTTTTATATCCCTTACTGAGCTTTTTATGCTCATCCCATGTTTTTTTGAAATGTTTTTCACAGGTCAAGGGAAAGGTACATGATATGATGATAGTTTCAAGGAAGTGTCAAGAAAGAATCCATGTTTATTTTAAATATGTTTCCATTGATGGGAATGAAGAATACTATCTTTATGTAACCACTTTGTTTATATGTGGAATGTAATGCAAGTTTTATGATATAATTCTCTAAAACTCTATACCCGAAAAGATCCTCAATGTGTAATCTTGTAATAACTCAAGATTAAGTAAGGTTTAAGGCTGGGGCCTTATATCATGTTTCATTTAAATTTGTGAGGAATATTCCCATAAATTATCTAATTTAACTTGACCCCACTTTTTTAAATAAACAAGAAGATATACATAATCTATCTCATATAGTAGTGGTTGAGTGAGGTGGAATTTATCATCAGTTGCATCGTCCTCTAAATCCTCATACTCATTGACTTCAAATATTTTTAGGTAAATCACTTCCACCACTAGCTCAAGTTCTCACTTAGGTTGTGATTCAGATTTATCAATGGGTAAATTGAAATATGAGGTTTTCTAATATGTTTTTCTCAGGAAATCATTTAGTGTATTGCTTATCTATTTCACCCGATCATTTAGATTATTTTTATCAACTTCCTCTTCTTGATATTACAGTTGTGAGTAGTTATTCCATGCATAATAATAGTAATTTGGAATCATCATGAAAAAATAGTATTTTTATATTTTTTATTTATTTTAAAATAATTAATAATTTTAAAAAGAAAATGATAAAAGTAAATAAATAATGAATTAATGTTGTCTCCTTAACAATGGAGCCAGTTTTGATACACCCATAGTAGGGTTTTAAAGAAGAAAATTTATTTTCCTTATGAAATACAAAGTCTAACCATGGCTGTCTCACTTGAGTTACATCATTTTCCTTTCAATCAATAATTTCTTTTAACTGAATGTAATAATTTTTATGGATTTTATTTTTTTATAAAGAAATATGTTAGTTGTTTTGAAATAGTAATGTAATAAATAAATAAAACCTAAATAATAATGCAAAGAATAATGAAATTAGGTTAAAAAATGAATCACTCTAGATATAATTTCATAGGGAGAACCTTTTTTATCCTGTTCAAAATATTATTTGTGAACACACTTCACTATATCTATGCACACATGAATGCACCCTAGTTGTGAATGAAAAGTTAATTTAATAATTTATTATCACACTCTAGATACATCTCCCTAATTGAGGTATAAAGATTATAGAATAAGAGGTTAAACTATAGAAATCCACAGTAAGAATTATACCCATTATAAATCATCTTTATATTAAAACATAGAAGAAATAAAACATGGACTTGTGTTCAAGAATAGTATTAGTCCCATAATATAATCCATGAGTCAGTTACTCATCATCATGACTGAAAATCTTCATAGGGGTGAATGAGGGAAGATAGAAAGATATGGGATTTGAAGATGAAAAAAATAAATGAACTAAAATTGGAATATGTAATTACATAGTCAATAAAAAAACCAAACAAAATGATTGAAAAACCCTAAGAAAGTGGTATCCATATAGTATAGAATATCAGAAGATCCCTAGCATCCAATCCATTTTTCCTATGCACTAGACAACTATTTTTACATATAAAAACATCCTGGGAACAATTAATTATGTTATTAAATGTGTTATTTGGGATGGGGTTATCAAAATGTAATTAAAATTATTCTCTGACATTTATTGAGTTGAATTTTTTTGTTATTTATACCTTCCTATGGTTTTAAATCTGGAATATTATATTCATGATGAGTAATGTGTGGTGCTGAGATTCCCATGAATTTTTCATGTCCATTATTCCACCATGGTTCACATATTGATTGAGTTTCACAACTTTTATTTTTTTTATTAGTGATTTTGGATTCAATTTAATGTGTTAATTATATTTTCAGAATTAGGTCCTTTAGATTCTATATTTTTGGTTAAATCATCTTTATTATGAATTAATATATTCAAGCTTCCAACTTTAATACCATGGTGTTGTGTCATGCCACTTCATGTTGTGGAATGAATTGTTTTCATCCATAAATATGCAATGATTTGTTTACATTTTCCATACATTTGTGGTATCCTTCAATAAACTGAAAAAAATTACATATGGTAAATAATAATTATAAATTAATGTGTAAAAGGATATTTTTTATATAAAACGTTAAATGGAAAATATGACTATGTCAGTATTCCAATAAATTTTCCTCCCTTCGAAGTTTCTCCTTCTCCTTGGCTATAAATAACTCCATGTGAGCTGCCCAATCCATGTATGGTAGAGATCTGATCACGGTGCTACCACTATCATGGAAGTATGTCCACTATCTAATTTTTCTACCTATTAAAACTGGTTGGTAAATCAAAATATTTGTGAACTTACCCCTTGCAAGCATAACATACCACCACTCTATGATAAATCTATCATCTATGTGATATGTGGGAAACAACTTATCATGTTTGATCCGGATAATGAAAATTATTCCTCCTTTGCTATCTCAGCATTTGAAACCTGTTACCTATCACAAATGTCTCATCCACTTCTTTCCCCATAACTGCTCCAACTGTGTGGCACTCCTATTATAGAAAGATATTAGACTTCAGATGCCTCTCTAGCACTCTCAAAAATGTAAATGGTATAATGAAACCATACTAGCATGAATTTATCTATGAATACCTTTCTTAAACCTCCTCACATAAAAGAAGCCATCTCTTACCATGCCAAGGGGGTACTGTGTATGGACCTCCAACCTCATGGAGTACATAGCCACCAACATATTACTGTACTGCAACCCAATATGCTACTAGATCCATATTGAGTGAAATAAAAGTAGTTAATAATCATCTTAAAATAGTTGTTGAATTTTAGACCATGAGAGTTTCATATCATCATGGGTTTTTGAAACCAAACAGTACATGCTTTTTTATAGACCATGAAAAATAATGGATTCCATTTCAAGCATATGAACTATCTAGGTCATAAAAAACCTAATGAATCAAAAAATATAAATAATAAAACCCACTATTTCGGGGCGATCTTTATCACCACATAACCTCAATGGTCTCATATGATTGAAATTATGAAGTACATTAAGTCTTCTTGCATCCTTGATTTGAAAAACCAGTACAAAATAATTATTGATAGGAAGTAGTGTCTCTACGTAACCAACCAGAGGAAAATAAACATTTATTGTCCCCTAAAACAAATATTCATCACTAATCTAATCATCATAATGATCCTGAATTAGTGAGTAGGCTAGCTATTATCGCAGAGTTTTTTTTTAAATTAATCAAGATGTACCATGGTCAGATGAGAATATATATATATATATATATATATATATCTTTGTGTGTAGGTGTGTTTTTATTTCTGTTTGTGTGTGTGTGTGTGTGGATATTATATAAAAAGGATATTCAAATGAATTATTATTATAAGATCCAAGTACCATTAGACCTAAAAACTAATGCCTTGGTATGACGAGTAGATAAGTAGAGAGTTCGAGTCTTGAGTATAGACACGTCAGAAACTGCATAAACACTAGGATCCCCAGCCTAAATGATGCATTTGTGATACCCAGACACTATTTCCCTAAGATCCAAACCATTTAAAATAATAGGATAACACAAAACATCATCCTGAGGATGATACACATTTGACAACACTATGAAACTACCATAACCACCAATGTACCCCTGACCTGTGGAAGACCTGGTCTTCACAACCTTAGGTCTACCTCTAATCATCATGTTCTTGGACGAAACTTCCAAAAAAGAATAAAAATAATGGAATTCCTTTTCTTATGAAACGAACATGAACACACACAACCATCACTATGCACTAGTTCATTGGAATATAGATTAAATAATGTAACAAATAGAGATAAACTATTCAAGTAATAGACTCTAGAAAATACATAGTAGAAAAAAATTAATAGAAAGGTTACATTTAGAAAAAAAATCCCAACTAGAAATGAAGTCCCAACCAGACAACAACTGGAAATGAATAATTCTAAGAGATTCATGCTCTTGATCTATAAGACCAACCACAGTACAAGGTCAATGCACCTAGGAATCAATTTTTTCCACCGTAATAACAGAAAGTCTGCACTTTTTCAACGGTAGACATTACACATGAAGGAAAATCCCATGCAGCGTTCAGTATACATATACGTAATTAGATACCCCAAAAACTGAAAGAAAATGATATAGCGATACAAAAATATTCAGACCAAGCCATTGATATAGAAAAATGGTTCCCAACATATACATATACATATATATATATATATTAACACAATGAGTCCAAAACATGAGAGATTGTGGATCACCATATCATAGCTCATTTGAAGATGATGAGTAAGACCATTTTTTTTAATGTCCTTCACTGATTACCACATCAAAGGAAACCTTGCCATAATATGTGTAGAGAGGCTAGCTCCCCGAAATTATAATATATCGATATGGGAGACACAATCCTATAGAATACCTGCACCCCATAGGAGCTCGAAAAAGGCTTTTTATTGATCCTCAAATTGATGAATTTTAACTGTAGAGGGGAGTACCATATCTATCATTATAAGGGATATGGGGAACCTACACCCTATTGTGATAGTGGAGTAGGAAAACAAAAATATCTATGATAGTCTACATAACTGACACATAGGTGAAATAGGGGAGTGTTGACCTCAACATCTCCATGATTATCCTATCCTAAACAAATTCATTATTGACTATCTCCTAAGTAAGAATAATATTAATAAAAACATGTATCTTGTCTCATGTGACAATACAAATTCCACCATCATGTTCTATGTGAGAATATTCTCAGGATAGGTTACTTATAATCCAAAATCTGGACCAAGTGAAGGAAATACAATAAGATGATGATGATGGAGGGAACAAAAATCGTGTTAGGGGTCTACAAGGTTTGTGACCCTACCTCATTGACATATTCTATTCTCCTATGTACTTGGATAATAAGTCATGTCATAGTACATGGAATGTATGGTACATTCACATTGTGTCATGGCTACTCGATGTAGAGACCCAATGCTTGACGTACATGGACATTACATTACTTTTTCAGAATACTTAGTACATAACAAAAACAGACACACAAGGACCATAATAGTTTAGTGTCTTTGGAAACTCGGAATATAGTCTTCTAATGGTGGTGAAGGATCTTCAAAATCTTCCATAAAGATCTTCCCCTTTTTTTCTTACCTAAAAAATTTCTTTATATCCTGGGGAAAATAAAACATAAAAGGGGTGAGCTCAAATGATTAGTATGGGTAAACATAGAGAACATAAAACAATCCATAAACATTTGAATGCAAAAACATGAACATAAAATCTAAACATCAAAATCTTGACCAAAGACATGAATCTTGGAAGTACGTAAGTCATAAATCATAAGGGAACATCAATAATGATAAAATAGCTTGGGAATAAAACTTATAATTGTGGAAACCATTAATCACATGTTATGATATCCATAGTAGCCAAGACATTTCTGCCAAGACCATATTAGTGGACAAAGTCCCTTTCTGAATCGAGTTCACTCCTAGTTTCAGTCCTGTAACACTGAATCGGATTAACTTACCATTCCAGCCATGTCTATCTCAAGAGATATAAATCTTTACCCAATTCATTAGAGGGAGTTATAGGTCCCACCCATCTCATAATGAAATCATTCTTACTTGTGCCACAACATAATCATAAATCATTCATCAGAACCCAAAGAATAAAATGGGTATCATAAACATCATCCCATCATAACATAATCAATATAAAACAAATGGATATCATTTCATCATAAGAATAGTGAAACCATTTAAATCATAGAGGCATTATACTTGAAACATACACATATGAAATAATGTAATATTAGATGGAAAAAATGGTTTTGATAAAACATTTGAAATGAATTCTTGAGGAAAATATCCTTTCTTCTTCAAAATCAATTTCTTTTCACAAAACGTCATGCAATTTTAAAAGAAAGATATTTTGTTGAAAATAGTCATGAAATCTTTTTGAGTAAACTTCATGAAAATAAGGCTTTATAAAAACGTAAAAATCCATTCACGCTGTATAAGTTAAAAATAACATTCTTCTCGTACTTTTGTCGGAAAAGTCAAAAAGTACCTCGTATGGTAAACAAAAGAATGATTCCTTCCATACGATGTGGTAAAAGTAGAAAAAGGGTAAAAATGACTTTAAACATACATGGAATAAAAGTAAACATTTTATGAAAATATTTTGAGAACATATGGACATGGATAATAATCATAACCTCTGTAAATACTTACAAATAAACAATCTCAGATAAGAATGAGATTGGAATAATTATCCCTTACCTTAGGTCTGATATGCTTCGTACGTTTCCGAACCTCCTATATAATGATTTAAATAATGTCGTTGACTTATTAAAGAATCATATTCATTGTTATGATATCATATATGGTTCACTTATGACTTTATATTACCCGTTCATTTGTAAGTTCCATGTTAAAGCAGCGTTTTGGGTTAAATCGTTTTATTTATCGTACGTGTTTGGACTTGTTTTTCTTGATATTATTACTTATTTCCAGATTTACTTAATTCCAGAATGTAAAACATGATTTATATATAATATATATTCAGTATATACATATATATATGATAGATCGATTAAATGGAATGAAATACACTGTTCATAGAGACGGTAGGCCATATGTACGCATGAACGCTATTTTCATTTCCTTATTGAATTGAATGAAATTAAGTAGATGACATACAAATAAATATAGTATAATTATTATTTAATATATTTCATGATTACTTATTATATATAGTTTATAATCATTCATTAATGGTTAACATGGAGAATGAATCTCATCGCGTCGTGGAGACGGTAGTCCGTACGTACGCACGGGCCATGATATCATTACCATGATCGTGGAATTGCATTGAAGTGTATGTATAATATTTAAGAATCAATATCACTTTTCAATAATCACATATAGTTATTTATTTAAACCATTATACCCATCCAAGTATGGTGGTGGTCGAAAACAGATTACACAACGGCGTGGAGACGGTATTCCGTACGTACGCACGTGTGGTGATTTCGTTTTCCATAGGATGGATAGATGGTGAAATAGGGTTGTTTCATACTTATAATAACATATCCGTATATGAGTTATACTGATGTTATTACTTAATAATGAAACAGCTAAAGAATAAGAATTGGAAGAAGAAATAAAGTTGAAAGAATCGGTAACAGATATTACCTCTTCTTTTGACACGCTTTTTGAAACCTCCACTTAGGTCACTAAGATCGGTCTTTGAAGAAGACCAGAACCTCTAGGATGTTTCTAGGGAAGTGGATAAGAGAATTTTTCAGGGGTTTTCCGAGCATGAAGGCTCAAAGTGGTGTGAGGAAGAGAGGGAGGAGGTGCCCTTTTATAAGGGAGGAGAGGGGCACCTTAGGAAAAACTAAAAATATTATTTTATTGTAAAGTCATATTCGGTTTTTAATAGCTCCAAATTGATTTATTTCCAAGATAAGGTGGGTATGGGTAGAAATACTCTCATTAAATATAATTTAGACAAGTTTAGGTTTCTATTTTAACATTATCATTTAGATTTAACTATAAGTAAAATAATTTTTCTTTTACCGTGTCTTCTTGTTTTCTTACACTATAAGGTTAATAAACTTACTATAACAAGAAAAACGAACCCAAAGTTTTTTATTACTAATATATATAACCTTATATAAGTCATTTGTCCGAACTTTATATTTTTAGGAATAAAATAACAATTAATAATATAATATTTTTTTTAAAAACTATTTTATGTCACTTTTGACATTATTTGGTAATTGATTTTTGTGAAAATTATAACAGAGTGATTAGTTCGAAAAACGTTAATTAAATAAATACTAACATTTCATATTAACCTAGAAAATTAGTGTAATTCATAAAAATTCTGAAATTACATTTATTTGGGTATTTATAATATCAATTATGTCAATATTTCATTAATAAGATAATTACTGTATCATCATTGTCTCATAAATAAATTAAATTATTTAACGTCTAAAAATTATAAATAAAATACCATTATGTAGAAAATTGTTTTATAATTGTAATTAATATTTATAGTCGAATTTATATTCTGTATAACCCTATATTAAAAATGATTTAGTTATTAAACTTTGATTTTAACTATTTTAACCCTTCTTTAAATAAATTAATAATAAATGTCCTAATCTAATCCATGTGGGCCTAAATGGTCATATTTTATTCCTAAGGTTGTTTTTGGTCGAATTACACTTATCCAATAGAATTAGGACATGTGTTAGTGTAATAATAATATCATTTTTACCCTTAATTACCCTATTTACTTTTAACTGTGGTAAAAAAAAGTAAAAAGTTACTATTCACCAAAAATTATTTTAATCTCATTGAACCACATTTAAGTACATGATATTAACCGTGTCTTTTGTAATTTAGAAATTCCACTCACAGAAGCGGTAAAATTAAGTTTTATATGAATTTTCAAAAATCTCCTAGGAGGGGGGTAAAAGACGGTGAAAAGACCAATAAAATTTTTATATATCTAAAATTATTATAAATTGACTCCAATGAATTACTTTGAACTTATAAAGGTTTTATGTATCAATTTTGACCTCAAATAAATTTAAATAAAATAAATAATTATTTAAATAAAAAGTCGGTTTTCAAATAGTAACCGAGTGTTTTCACTATTCATCCAAAATTGAAAGTTTTCAGAAAAATAGAAAAATTTCAGCCTAGGCTAATTTCGATATTCCGAATCCAAAAATGAAGTTCATTATGAAAAAGTAAATTTACAAAATTTCAAAAAGTGGGTATTACTATTCATAACGGCTAGTTTATATAACATATCGTTGTTTAGCGAAACACGGTATTGCGTACAACACACACTATCGTGGAAGGTCGCGATTGTTTGTAATGCAAGGAAAGTCAGGGATACATGTTGTGCAAGATCCATTTGGTGTAGCGTATAACACAAGACATCAATGAAATTAAAAATAATATTTTTCATAAAATCTCGGGGTGTTACATTCTACCCCCCTTAAAATGAATTTCGCCCTTGACATTCGTTGGGGTTATAAATGGTTTACTACTCGAAAGTTTCTTTAATAGAAACCCACATAATAAAAAGGAATACCAAAACTTGGCTTTAAAAACTAAAGTATGAAACGTAATGGTTACCAAAATTAACTAATCACTGGGTTTTCACATAAGAGAACATAGGTGAAAATATGGATATGGAAGAGAAATCTAATCGTCATGTTCTGATGGAGAGTGGTAGAGAACATGGCTATGAAAAATCCAATAATCACAAAGCCATAAATTTGTGATGATCTAGGGTACCATCTAATTCATCAGATAATAGGGCACTAGGACAACATTTTTGGTTTTCAAGATCAATTCCCTAAAGTTGATGAATTTGAATTAGAATAAATACTTACTTTATATTGGTATAATCTCACCGTTGTTCATGCCTTGAACAATTTACACTTCATCTCTTTAAGAAATGAAGTTGAATTTGTCTTTTGTGAAGTTTTAGCAGATCATGTGATAGAATGATAGGTCATTCGATCTGTCTCAAACATAATTTAGAAAAAGTTATATACATAATTCCATCTATGGTGAGATTTTTCATATATGGTTCCAAAATGGACTAATACTTCATCTATCATCCTGTATAATAAAATAAAACTAGTTTCTACGAACCAGGGACTTCCTGTAGGCCAGTGGTAGGAAATAAAGGCATGTCGCACTTCGGTTGTGGGTTCGATTCCCACAGCCTTGTCCGATGTGACGGGTTGTCGCCCATTCTGCAGGTTGTCCTATTTTTTCTAAAAATACAATACTATCTAATGTCCAACATATTCCATTCCAATCTTTAGGCTTACCCATAATACTGCAGTCCATTCTCATATTATAGCGAAAAAGATTACCAGAGATTTCATATAACAAGCATGTTAATACCATCGTTGATCCCCATATATCATAAGATATGTCTTGTTGGTCACATTCCAAACATTTGAAGGCCTTAATCATGTATTCTCTTGAAAAATCAATACCCATTGAATCTTAGTGAAAACATGAGTGCTCTCAAAAGTTAACTCTTTCCACATACCAAAACCCAAAAATTCTATATACTCAAACCATGATATAACTATTTCCTTATATCAGTCATGAGATTATGAATACTCTCAAACATTTCATTTTCTCTTTATCCCTTAATTATGCGCATATCATCTTCTTTCCAAAAATATCTCAATCACTTTCCATGGTTACCGGTACTATAAAATTATTGAAAACCACAATAGACCAATACATAAATATTCCAATATTCCATGATACTATATACAACATTATTTTGGAATCCCATTACATAAACACTTAATCATTCCACCACATCGTTGTCATATTCAACATCTCCAATAGTGATCGCATGTGACTTCCCTTTGTCCTTTTCCTTAATTGGTTGCTCATGTCGATCATCATTAACCCTTGGATTAGGGCATTGATTAGAATAATGACCCATTTCATTTCACTTGATGCATTGAAGTGTTGGTGGTGCGTTCTCTACAGTATTTTCTTTATTCACATCATTAGAAACCCTTTTTCCATTACTTCGACACTCAGCGGCTCGATGACCTTGTTTTCCACACTTAAAAAATTTTCTAGTCCCTTTAAGACAATCTCCACCATGCTTCTTTCCACACATTGAGCATAAGGAAACATTCATATTCTTTTCACCATTATTCTGATATTTCTTCTTGAACTCCATCTTTAGTTTCTTGTCAAAACCATGAGATGGATATGTAACACCAACTTCCATTTCTACCTTGATAGCAGAACACACAATTTCTTCATAGCTACTGAAGTCTCTTACAGCTAATGCCCTTCGAAGATTTGGTTTTATGCCACTGAAGAATCGATCAACTTTACTTTCAGGTTGGATGATAAAGCCAGATGCATACCCTGCAAGCCTTGTAAGATTCGCTTCGTATATACCAACAGATTCATCATCCTTTTGATTTAGTTCAAGAAACTCCTTCTCTATCTTTTTTCGAAGAATACGAGGGAAGTACTTGTTGAAAAATACGTTCTTGAACTCGTCCCATTCCATGGACTCAATTTCATCTCTTGGCCTCGTATTCTTGATAAGATTCCACCATTGATCAACTTCACCTTCCAAACGATATACTGCTAAGATGACTTTATCATGTTCCGAACATTGAAGAACTGAAAATATCTTTTTAGTGGTACTGATCCATTGTTCAGCAAAAAGTGGATCAGAAGACCCACTGAAAGAAGGTGGACGTTGCCTCATGAAGGACTCAATAGAATATTGTTCCCTTCTCTGCTCATTTGGAAGTCCATAATGATTCATAGCTTGTGTAAGTATAACAATAAGATTTTTCACTCCATATCCCATAACATTTGTTTGTTCAGGAGAAAAATCATTGCATTTTACATTACATTGATCAACACGGTTCCTTCAGGTTCCAGCCATCGTCTAAAACCCAAAAAGAATAGTGTGAGAGGAAAAAATCATGCTATAGAAAACAACATAATAAAGGTGGAGTACCTTCAATATCTAACATCTTAGGTTTAAATTCTAAGATCGTTACCGTAATTCTAGGACTATAACTTATACTTATACTTAACCTTAGGGACATCCCTAGACATACCATAGAAATATCTCTAGGGATCTAACTAATGTTCTCGCATCCTAGTTTTCAAAGGTTGACTAAACCTTTCCTCTGATACCAACTATAACGACCCATAGTTTACATACATGGTTATTACTTCAAAATTGAAGCATACTTATTAAAACATATAACAAGACTAGGAAGGGACCGTATAGGTATAGTGTCTTTGGAAACTCAGAATATAATCTTCTAATCGTGGTGAAAGATCTTCAACATCTCCCATAAAGATCTTCCCCTTTTTTTTCTTACCTAAAACATTTCTTTATATCCTGGGGAAAAGAAAACATAAAAGGGGTGAGCTGAAATGCCCAGTAAGGGTAAACATTGAGAACATAAAACAATTCATAAACATTTGAATGCAAAAACTCGAACATAAAATCTAAACATCAAAATCTTGAGCAAAGACATGAATCTTGGAAGTACGTAAGGCATATATCATAAGGGAACATCAATCATGATAAAATAGCATGGGAATAAAACATGTAATTTTGGAAACCATTAAGCACATGTTATGATTTCCATAGTAGCCAATACATTTCTTCCAAGACCATTTTAGTGGACAAAGTCCCTTTCTGAATCGAGTTCACTCCTAGTTTCAGTCCTGTAACACTGAACCAGATTAACTTACTGTTCCAGCCATGTCTATCTCATGAGATATAAATCTTTACCCAATTCATTTGAGGGAGATATAGGTCCCACCCATCTCATAATGAAATCAATCTTACTTCTGCCACAACATAAACATAAATCATTCATCATAACCCAAATAATAAAATGGGTATCATAAACATCATCCCATCATAACATAATCAATATAAAACAAATGGATATCATATCATCATAAGAACAGTGAAACCATGTAAATCATAGAGGCATTATACTTGAAACATAAACATATGAAATAATTTCATCTTAGATGGAAAAAATGGTTTTGATAAAACATTTGAATTGAATTAATGAGGAAAATATCCTTTCTTCTTCAAAATCAATTTCTTTTCACAAAACGTCATGAAATTTTAAAAGAAAGATATTTTGTTGAAAATAGTTATGAAATATTTTGGAGGAATCTTCATGAAAATAAGGCTTTATAAAACCGTAAAAATCCGTTCACGCCATATAAGTTAAAAATAACATTCTTCTCGTACTTTTGTCAGAAAAGTCAAAAAGTACCTCGAATGGTAAACAAAAGAAAGATTCCTTCCATTCGATGTGGTAAAAGTAGAAAAGGGTAAAAATGACTTTAAACATACATGGAAGAAAAGTAAACATTTTATGAAAACATTTTGAGAACATATGGACATGGATAATAATCATAACCGCAATAAATACTTACTAATAAACAATCTCAGATAAGAATGAGATTGGAATAATTATCCCTTACCTTAGGTCCGATATGATTCGTACATTTCCGAACCTCCTGTATAATGATTTGAATAATGTCATTGACTTATTACAGAGTCATATTCATTGTGATGATATCATATATGGTTCACTTATGACTTTATATTACCTGTTCTTTTGTAAGTTCCATGTTAAAGCAGCGTTTTGGGTTAAATCGTTTTATTTATCGTACGTGTTTGGACTTGTTGTTATTGATATTATAACTTATATCCTGATTTAATTAATTCAATAATGTAAAAAATTATTTATACATAATATATATTCAGTATATACATATATATATGATAGATCGATTAAATGGAACGAAATACACCGTTTATAGAGACGGTAGGCCGTACGTATGCATGAACACTGTTTTCGTTTCCTTAGAGAATTGAATAAAATTAAGTAGATGACATACACATAAATCCAGTATCATTATTATGTAATATATTTCATGATTACATATTATATATACTTTTTAATAATTAATTAATGGTTAACATGGAGAATGAATCTCATCGCGTCGTGGAGACGGTAGTCCGTACGTACACACGGGCGATGATATCATTCCCATGATCATGGAATTGCATTGAAGTTTACGTATAATATTTCAGAATCAATATAACTTTGCAATAATCATATATAGTTATTTATTTACACCATTATACCCATCCAAGTAAGGTGGTGGTCGAAAAAAGATTACACCACGGCGTGGAGAGGGTATTCCGTACGTACGCACGCGTGGTGATTTCGTTTTCCGTAGGATGGATAGATGGTGAAATAGGGTTGTTTCATACTTATAATAATATATCTGTATATGAGTGATACTGATGTTATTACTTAATAATGAAACAACTAAAGAATAAGAATTGGAAGAAGAAATAAAGTTGAAAGAATCGGTAACGGATATTACCTCTTCTTTTGACACGCCTTTTTGAAATCTCCTCTTAGGTCACTAAGATCGGTCTTTGAAGAAGACCAGAACCTCTAGGATGTTTCTAGGGAAGTGGAGAAGAGAATTTTTCAGGGGTTTTCCGAGCATGAAGGCTCAAAGTGGTGTGAGGAAGAGAAGGAGGAGGTGCCCTTTTATAAGGGAGGAGAGGGGCACCTTAGGAAAAACTAAAAATATTATTTTATTGTAAAGTCATATTCAGTTTTTAATAGCTCCAAATTGATTTATTTCGAAGCTAAGGAAAGGATGGGTCAAAAGCCTGTCATCCAATATAATTTATACATGTTTATGTTTCTATTTTAACCTTATCATTTAGATTTAACTTTAAGTTAAATAATTTTTCTTTTATCGTGTCTTCTTGTTTTCTTACATTATAAGGTTAATAAACTTACTATAACAAGCCAAACGAACCCCAAGTTGTTTCTTATTAATATATATAACCTTATCTAAGTCATTTGGACGAACATTAGATTTTTAGGAATAAAATAACAATTAATAATATAATTGTTTTTAAAACTAAAATATGTCCATTTAGACACTATTTGGTAATTGATTTTTGTGAAAATTATAACAGAATTATTAGTTCGAACAAAGTTAATTAAATTGGTAATAAAATGTAATTTTGACCTATAAAATGAGTGGAATTCATAAAAAATCTCAAATTACATTTATTTGGGTATTTATAACATCAATTATGTTAATATTTCATTAATAAGATAATTACTGCATCATCATTGTGTCATAAATAAATTAAATTATTTAATGTCTAAAAATTATAAATAAAACACCATTATGTAGGAAATAATTTTATATTTATAATTAATATTTATAGTAGAATTTATCTTATGTATTACCCTATATTAAAAATGATTTAGTTATTAAATTTTGATTTTAACTATTTTAACCCTTCTTTAAATAAATTAATAATAAATGTCCTAATCTAATAAATGTGGGGCTAAATGGTCATATTTTATTCATAAGGTTGTTTTTGGTCGAATTACACTTATCCAATAGAATTAGGAAATGTGTTAGGGTAATAATAATATCATTTTTACCTTTAATTACCCTATTTACTTTTAACCGTGGGGAAAAAAGTAAAAAGTTACTATTCACAAAAATTATTTTCATCTCATTGAACCACATTTTAGTCCTTGATATTAACCATGTCTCTTTTATTTTCTAAATTACACTCACAGAAGCAGTAAAATTAAGTTTTATGTGAATTTTCAAATTTCCTAGGAGGTGGGTAAAAGACGGTGAAAAGTTCAATAAAATTTTTATATATCTAAAATTATTATAAAATGACTACAATGAATTACTTTGAACTTATAAAGGTATTATGTATCAATTTTTACCTCAAATAAATTTAAATAAAATAAATAATTATTTAAATAAAAAGTCGGTTTTTAAATAGTAACCCAGTGTTTTCACTATTCATCCAAAATTGAAAGTTTTCAGAAAAATACCAAAATTTCACCCTAGGATAATTTCGATATTCCGAATCCAAATATGAAGTTCATTTTGAAAAATGAAATTTACAAAATTTCAAAAATTGGGTATTACTATTCATAACGGCTAGTTTATATAACATATCATTGTTTAGCGAAACTTTGTATTGCTTACAACACATGCTATCGTGGATATTCGCGATTGCATGTAATGAAATCCAAGTCAGGGATGCGTGTTGTGCAAGCTCATTTTTGTGTAGCATAAAACACAAGACATTAATGAAATTAAAAATAATATTTTTCATTAAATCTCGGGGTGTTACACTCGATGCCTATAGATATGCTCCTGGTTGTGCCCATGTACCTAGGAACTCGCATGTGTTCTTGGATGGGTACATGACCATTTATATGTAAAAACTAATTCTAATGTTCCCATATAGTACAAAACATGGCACATGGGGTCCTAGGAATGTGTCATCTTGAAAACATATTAGCAATAGAGACCTTGGTTTTCCTTGTAATACTTTGATATATTTCTATATATATATATACAAAGATAGGCACTGTGACAACATGAGATTCTATTTCCTGATGTGCCAATAATTAGTTTTATAAAAATATTAGATATATTTTATATTGTGAGCATGAATATTATTAATTAAAATTAGATAAATCATAAATAGATGATTAGATAAAAAATTTGATACAATGGTTGAATTTGGAACATGGGGTTTACCATAACCACGGCATAAATTGTGTTGGTAAAGGACATTCAGACCCCTCACACATTTTTTGTGCATTAAGTATATTTATTTTGTTATTTAATTAATTTAACCAAATGTAAATTCATTATATGTATATAACCATGAAAAAACATTCCAGTGTTGACTCATAATTTCTGTATTCTTCTAATGAGCGCTCATCCATCCTCCCTTTTATGTACGTCAATGAATCTCTCGATAAGGAAATATCAGGGCACAACAAACATATTTAATCATTCCTATCATTGTGAGATCACACACTTCATCAATGATCGATAAAAATAGAATTAGGACACATATTTTTTGATTTTCTACCTTGAATTAACTGTATGAGCATATGTAGTTTTGTTCTTCGATCAAAGCCTTTGTGAAAACTCTATATGTGTCGATGTATTGAAATGTGTTTATTTTAATTATTTATATAAACCATGATCATGTTCATAGTCATTTTCCAATAACTCTTAGTCAATGATCACTCATAACATTCTTATAGTGCTTTTATACCTCATTTTTATATGCAATTTTCACCGATTGGATCCTCGAGGTCCCGATTTGACAATTGACTAGAAACCCAAGCTTGTTTGGGAACCTAGATAAATGAAAGATTTCTGAAATGAAAATGGTTTTGAGAGGGAAACATAGATCCAAGATCTTTACAGATCAAGGAATCTGGATTCTTTGGTTACAGAATAGATCAAGGATGAATGAGGGCGTAAAAACGGGTAGAACGATCGTAGAAACCATCATGATGAGTGGAGACTGATTTGTAGTGAGAAAAAACCATATTCCATGAAACATGGTCATATATAGATATTTTATCCATATATGGTACCAAATATGAAGTAGAGTGACCTAATTCAATATGTGATGACTAGATATGGAAATATGAAGTTTCTAGAAAATTCATGACTACACACCGTGATCAATAAGGAAAACATGACACGCATCCCCCTCAATGTTGGCACTATAGTATGGAATATTTTAAGTATGTAACGACCGGTAGTACTCCCTTACACACCATATTCCCTATCCTTGTTTGAAACCCCTTATGGAAGACCATACGAGTGTTAGTCTGTGTAGAACTACATGGATACGAGTTGACCACACTGGCGACATTCCATGTGGCCAAACAAGTCATGTACTAGAGTAATTGAACACGAGTTCTAAGTACACTGCCACTGCCCGAAGCACACTTCTTAGTCCAATGTTAGGTAGGAAACGTCATGAATTCCACCTACACAGTGTGTACCTCTACATAAATGGGAAACCATGTATTAACCTGAGACACAGAATGATTGTGAAGTCCAGCTACAAGCACTGTCATCCCCCTCACACGTCATGTTCTATAAGATATGTTCTAAATAAAATTTTAATGATTATTACTCCTTCGTTTGATATTATATTTTTTCCAACAAGTAACCTATCCTAGGTGTTTTTTCATGTAAAACATGGTGTTTTCCTCAGTACATGATTTAGATATCTGATTTGAAATGTTCAGAGAAAGAAACTTGTTTAGGTAATGCTCGATGATGGTTGTGATTAGGAAGGATCAACAGATACATTTCAAGATAGTACCCTCCAATAGGTATGGGTAGTGGAGTTCCTCGATGATCTTTCAATGTAACCCTCCAGTAGGGCTGGGCAGTGGAGTTCCTCATAGACCTTTTTCTAGTGTTTCCCTCCTAAAATTAAAGGTAATGGAGTTCCCCAATGACAAATTTTGGTCATTAACCTCTATAAGGGTTGGTTAGTCATGTTCCTCGACAACCACTTCCATGCATTACCCCCAACACAATTGGGCATTAGAGTTCCCTAACAACTTCTAAGAGTTAACCTTCTATAGGGTTGGGCAGTGGTGATCCCCTATAACATTTCTGTGTGTTAACCTCTAGCGGTGATGATCAGTGGAGTTCCTCTATAATTATCAGAGTAATACCCTCATATCGTACTAGGTAATGTGATACTTAACTAGATATTGTGGCTCTCAGATTTGCAGCATAGTAATGAGATGTGGTTTTACATAGCATTGGACTCCTGAGAATGATTAATACCTTCCCCAATGAGATATTTTCATGTGATGCATCCTAAAATCATGAGGTCGTGTCAGTGCAACCCAAATAGGATACTATCCGAGTGTGATGATTGATTTCATTATACATGAGTGTTCAGGGTAGGCATGTGGGATATGGGGAATCGTTGATCCACTTTTGTAACTATTTTCTACTCTTCTTATTGGTACAACTTATGATGTGGAGATCCCTATACACTCACATTTGGGATTCATTGAATTTGAATATATATATTATTTGTTCTGGATTCACACATTGTATTTGGGTACACTCCTTCCAGGTGAGGCGAACACGCGGGTAGTATGCCATTTTCTTTCTATGTTTTGCTTCAAGTGGTTAGATGAGTGTACTCTCTTGATATATACGTCAAAGGCACAATTATTAGTTCATATACTCATTTTATTTATTCCCTTATTCATGGATGATCATACTTTCATTCTTAGTTGGGATGATCTATACTGTTTCATTAAACTATATTCAATCTATTTCTTTTACTTCTGATGTATCTCTCACTGCTCCCCCATAACCATTTCAAGGTATTCTACTAGGTATGTATATACTCACCCCTGCATGAGATTCACCTGAACCTATAGGGTCTTTAACATACGATAGATAAATTGATTGTGACGTCAAAGGATATTGGAGATACTGGGATCTTAGACCTCGTATTATGGTCATAGATAGGGATGTAGAATTTGGTCTCTCTTGGTTGATTACTCTTTTCTAGTTTTGTTAGGTAGGGAAACACTTCAGTTTTGGGTGTTTATTTTTTTCCTTTAATTTTCAATTTAGAGTACCTTAATTTTGAACTATCTAGAGGTTTATGCATTCTTGGATTACATTATATCTATGTTGCATCTTTTATACTTTTCCCTCTATACTTTTTCATTGACATGGATATATGTTCATATAGTCTCTCAGGAAGATACCTCCCCAAGATAGTTATGACATCAAATCGTGTCGCCACCCCTAGCCTCTGGTGTTGGGCTTAGGGATGTTGCTGCATGATCCTTGTATTGGGTCAGGTCATGATAGATTAGAATTAGATCATGTTCATTCCTTGAGAATGTATTTGGATGTTTCCCCTTAAGAGGATTTGGTTGGGATTAGAGAAATAGTTTCAAAATGCCTCAAGTGAGGATCTCAGGCCATGAATTCAAGTGAGGGTATTGGAAGTCATTGTATCAATTCAACTAGACCCTAACTACCTGCTTGTCGACATGGAATGTCGAGATATTTTTTATCAGGATAAATGGTACATAAATCAAATAGGATTTTTTCTTTGATTGTCCTTCTTGAGTAAGTTCCAAATTTTTTAATATAAACACACACACACACACATATATATATGTTCTCATCTGACTATGGCACTCCACGATAACATTCATGATTCCACCATGGTGACATACAACTTGGTTACCATCTTCAGTTCATGATGACAAACCTGTGATCGATGAGGCCTCACTTCATGGTTGATCAGGAGACCCCTTACTCTAGGTGGGAAGGAAGAAGACCCTCCACATATTGAGAAGAATATATTCCCAGTATATTATTCTAGGTATGTCTAAAGGATGATAGGACTCTAAAATTTCTAGTATCCGAGACCACAGAGGGTAAATTTTGAGCTAGATCATCACAAAAAGGAGGCTTGGCTAGAGTTGGTTGTCCAAATCATCAGTCTTATTGAAATCATGATCAAATAGGTGGTGGAACTGGAAACTTTCCATTTACATAGAGTATCTAGGAATTGGAGCAGACCAATTACATAGATGCATGATGAGTTGATACTCTCGTGGGATGACTTCCATCGGTTGTTCTTTGAGGTGTACTACCCCACCGGTTTATGCTTAGTGCAGATCCATGATATTATGGAGCTCCAATAGGGAGGGATGAAAGTGGATGAGAATGAGGAGAGGTTTATGAAACATTTTTGGTTCTCTCTTGACATGATTGAGGATGGATACTTCAATGCATTGATGTTTGAGAGGGGACTGTGTAGAGAAATTTTAACCAGTGTTTTACACATGTGCATCAGCACTTATATCACGGTGGTGGAGAGAAATATTATGATAGAGATATTTCTATTTGAGGTAGGCCATAAATTTGGAGATGGAAATAGGCACAATAGGGATATGTCATCTATAAGAGTTAGCAGATGCTGGGTACTAGGATCTCATAGCAGGAGACCCTTCGCGGGTGTGATCATGCATGTATTCATACGGGATCGAGGAAGAATAGTGGACCAGAGTAGTATAGGGAGATAATATTCTTTTCTTGTGATGGGATTGGTCACATAGAAGGGGACTTCCTGACTAGACATGATGCTAAGCCTAGAAATATTTCTGATGTACCGTCACGATAGAGTAAACATCGAGATCAAGGATCCCACAAGCATGGACACGAATGGAACCAAGGAGGAAAAGTTGTAAGATAAGCTGGAGAAGCTTCTTGTATAGGAATACTCAATGAGATCCTTACACCACCTCCACATGGAATCCCTTGTTTTCCTTAGGGAGATGGAGGTTGGGGCCATGGAAATTTTCATGCATTGGTTGCTTATGACCCCTCATTTCACAAGCTGGTCTAAGGAATGATCTATTTTTATTATACTATTTCTTTAGTACTAATAAAAATAGCTAAAAATCATTATATCATATCTCTACTCATGTTTAGTGAGAAAATATCCTAGTAGAATTGTTGACATGATATATTTGTCTTGAGGTTCATATAGGTAACACATTTGTTGTACCTTTCATCTTCCAATAGTTTGAGCTATAACTTGGAGGAGATTAAATCAATTGAGACCTTTTGGTAATCATGGTGGAACCCTATAAAGTCATATTGGGTATGGATTAGATATCCATGGTGCGATTCTAGATAAATTGACCATGTAGATTAGTCATATTTCTATGCAATGATGGGATGAGATTCTCCTTTTCCATCAAGATAGATCTCATTGTTGGGATAATGGGTTTAGAAAGAAGAAGGTTATATCCAATTACCCCTCAGTTGGTGAGAGTATCCCTTGGTGTAGCCAGATCTTCAAGAATCTGGGTTCCATCATATATGAATGATTATATGGACATCTTCCTCAGACGATGTTCTGGGACTACCTATGAAGTGTGAGGTGGATTTTTTCATTGTCTTGCTTATAGGTACATCCCTGATATATTCTTCACTATATCATGTAGAAGCTACTTAGGTCAAGTAGATATGGTTTTCTATTTGAATATCTTTTTTAAAACGTTCTCATAAGACCTTGGGTGGCTCTAGTTTTTGTGTGTGTGAAAAAGGCGGATGAGAGCTTATGGAATTTCATGGATTATCATCACCTAAACCATAAGATGATAAATAAAAATTAACAATTTTTTAGGACTGACAACCTCTTTGACTAGTTGTGATGTTTGATATGGTTCTTTAAGATCAATATCATGTCTGAAAACCCCTAGTTGAGGCTTTTCAAGGTATATATTCTAATGTTATCATTCTTATGTCTCTATGAAAATTATCTATTCCCTGTTATGTGCATTGGTGTGAAGGATTCCCTCACCATGTTTAAGACTTTGATGGAATAGTTTTTCTATCAATACATGGACTAGTTTTTTTTCATCATCGATGACATACTCATCTACTCTATATCATTAGAGTAACACAAAAATCACTTGAGTATGGTTCTATATTTTCGGTGAGATCACTAATCTTATAGGAAGATTTATAAGTGAAGGTTATAGATATATGAGGCCCGCATTATGGGGAATATTATTTCTGAATGCGATTTTACCGTATATCTAGTGTTGATCGAGGTAGTGATTTATTGTGATCCTCGCATGAATGTTTCATAGTTGTGGATATTCAATGGCTTGGAGGCATAATATAATAGGTTCCTAGAAGACTTCATCAATATTTAATCCCCTTTAAATTCCATAAAATGTAAAGGGTTGTTGTTTACTTGGTTTGATTAGTTCTAGTGGCCCTTTGAGGAGTTAAGGAAAGGGATAACATGAGTGCCAGTGTTGAGACTACCAGAGTAGGGCGTTGAATTCATATTGTATTGTGATGCCTCTGAAGTTTGGCTCAATTTCCTATGGACACAACATTAATCACTCATCTCATGTAGGTCGAGAAAGTTGAGACCCCATGATAAGAATTAACGGGTTAATGAACTAAATATGGAAATGGTAATCATCACATTATCAATGTGGGTGAATTCCCTTCTAAGTGATCTCTTTTTAGTTTTCTCAGAACACTATAGTATCTAGTACAACTCCACTTAGTGAAACCTGAATGTCAAACATCGACACTTGTTGGAGTTCCTGTAGGACTATGAAATCCATATAGTCTATATTCTATGGAAAGAAAATATTATAGAAGATTCAATCAGTAGGATATCCAAGGCTCTCTTAGTATAGGAAGCTGCAGAGCAGTTAGCTTCCCTGTATTTGACCATGGTGGAGAAAGATGGTACACATTTTATTTAGTCGATTGTTATGAATCCTTTTCTTTCCAAGAGTGTCAGAGATTCACAGCTTGGAGATGTCGACTGTGAGGTCTTACATGATCAGATATAAATAGAGGATTCACCAAATGGATATTCTGAAAGAGGAAATCATGACATAATGTTCTAGGGGTGAACATTGGTTCCAGTGACATTGTTGAAGGAGGTGATGAGGGGGTTCCACACAACTCCCATAGTAATACATACTAGTGTCAGGAAGATGTAAAAATAACTTTAGTGGTAGTTTTTTGTCTTAAATTAAATGAAGCATAGCTGAGTTCGTCTCTTGGTACCTCTTCTATCATGAGCTGAAGGATGAGCACCATGTTATGGAGGGGTTGTTGTAGCCCCTTAAGAACCTATATTTAAATGAGATGTCATGTCCATGGATTTATTCATAGGGCTTCCATGCAAAAAAAATGCATGACACCATCTGGGTGATAGTTGACTGACACATGAAGTCTTCACACTTCCTTGATATTGGGGAGTAGATTTTGGAGGACATTTTAGGGTAGTTTTACATACAGGTGATCGTTCACCTTCATTGGGTACCCTAGATGATTGTCTCGAATACTGATTGGGGTTTATATCATGATTATGGGGATTCTTGCAAGAGTAATTCAGGACCTTGATGCATATGAGTACAACCTTTCACCACAAGAATGATGGATATATAAAAATAACTATCTTGGATCTGGAGGATATGTTGAGGGCTTGTATGTTGGACCTCAACTAGAGATAGTAGGATCATATTACCTTGGTAGAGTTTGTGTATAAAAGAATCTAACATTATTAAATAAGCATGGAATCTTTTTAGGCATTTTACAATAGCCTCTTTAGGTTACCCTTGTGTTTGACATTGGGTGGTGTGACATATCTGGTGATCCCAGAGTTGGTGCCGGCAAAAACAATGAAATTATAGGTCATCCATGAGCGGATGAGGATGACCCCAATTAGATTGAAATCCTACCCAAACCACCATTTATGGATCTTGGAGTTTTATCCAAGAGACGGTATCTTTTAAAAATTATCCCTACTATGATGAATGCAAAGGTTCATCTGGGGAGAAAAGCTATCCTTGTGGTTAATTAGGACGTTCTAGATCATATAGAATGTTGGAGAGGTATCTTACTACCTCTCCCAACCCCACAAATTTAGTTGGTGAACAACATATTCCACATGTCATAGCTACGGAGATAAATGCGAGAACCTATGCACATCATCGATTGGGATGAACTAGCCCTTACGGATGGAGACACCTTTGCAGAGCCCCAGGTGGCACAATAAAGGATTGATAGGAGATGATCCTATTTAGATGGACAATCCCTTTTGTTTTCATGATTTGGAATCATGGAAACATGTAGGAGACTTCTTGGGAGAGAGAGAGAGAGAGCCAAGTGTGGGATTTGTAGCAGGAGTTATTTTCCTAGTTCTACTCTCTAGGGAAAAATCGTTAAGGGAGGATTAATTTAGGGACTATGATTTTTCCATATATGAATATGATATATTTCTATATTTATTTCCTGATATTGGAATTGATCCACCATGTGATTCTAAAGCACGATGTTCCCAGAATTAATTTTATAAAAATATTAATTTTATTTTATATTGTTTTTACTCGGATCATTACAGAAAATGGAATAAATATTAAATGGTTGATCGAATCATAAATCCAATGCCATGGTTGAGTACAGAACACGGTGTTTACCCTTTTCAAGACATCAAATGAGTGGGTTTAGGACGTTTGGACCATCAATCGTTGGTGGTATGTCAAGTGGATTTATTTAATTATTTAACTAATTAAATAACTCATTTAACCTAATATAAAGTGATTATAATAATTTCCTAGTAGAATAACTTTTTATGTTTGATTAAAGATTTCTGGAATCCTCCTGCGAGAGCTCCTCCCTCCTCTCGAATAACAATGAATCTCTGGATAAGGATATATCCGGATGCGACAAAAGCAGAAGCTCCATCCAATCGGTGTGCGAGCACACTTCACATATGCGATCGATCCAAAATAGAATCAGGGAACACCATTTATTATATTATGAATTGGATTAATTTTTTTAGTGAATCATATGTTTTTCTTCAATGTACACCTTTTTCAAGATTTTCATGTTCATACATACAAAAATATAATTGATTTCAATTGTTTATCTAACCCTGGATCAAGTTTTAAATAACTGTCTATAAACTATTGGCCAATGATTTATCAAAACATTGTTGGGTTATTATATCCCTTGTTTCTATATGTGTTCTACTCTAATTGGATCCATGAGGTTCTGGTTCAAAAATTATAGGCTTACCCAATCTTGACTGGGCTTTTGGATACACAGAAGATCGACACAATGACAATGGTTTTTTTAGAGAATCATAAATCCATGATTTTTACAGATCAACGATTCTCAGTTCATTTAATAGAGAGTAGATCAGGGATTAATGGAGGTGTGGTGAATATTGGAACAATCTGGGAAATCGTCACAGTGAGTGGAGACCGATTCACAGAGATCCAGGACCAGATTTCATGATACATTTTCAGATCCACCTATTTCATTCATAGATTGTGTCATATCTAAAGTGGCATGACCTGATTTAAAGCGTTGAGATAAGATCTATAAATTTAATGTTTATGAAAAAAAGAAACTACACACCGTGTAAAATGAGGTACACATGGTTTTTATCCCCCTTATAAAAGGTGCTATTATTATAATGATTTTATGGATGAAACGGCATGTTGTACACTCTTACACACCATTTACCCTATTCTGGTTAGAAAACTGATGTGGATGAACACACGGGTGACTGAGTGTATAAGTACATGGACATGGGATGACCACACATCTGACATTTTGTGGGGAAAAACTTTCCATGTACCAGATTACAAGGACATAGGGTCTGAGTACACAGACATGAGGTTCAATTATATGGAAAAGGCTAGCAGCGCATGACCCAAACCCCTGATAGGTTGGACTCTCCATGTCGTGAACTTACATTGCATGAACCCCTATAAGGATGGGAACCCATGAACTGACCAGAGAAACAACCAGTCTATGATGTGGGGCCACAGAAGTTGTGGTTCCCCTCACATTTCATGTTATACTTGATCTTTTCTGAGAAATATTTTAATGATTGTATCTTCTAGGTTTGAACTCAGATTGTTTCCCATGTGTGGCCAGTCTTGAGTGTATTACCAGTAGAACATAATGGTTCCCTAGGTAGAGGATTTTGATATATGATGTACCCTATTTTGATATCGTCACCTTCTTAAGCAGTTCTCCATGATTATAGTGATCATGTGAGATCCCCATAAGCACTTATGGGTGGTACCCTACATCTTGGCTGGGTAGTGGAGTTTCTCAACTATTGGGGAGATACACTCTAGTAGGGATGGGAAATGCAGTTCTGGAAAGTCAAATTCCTGGAATTATCCTATAGTATGGCTGGTCAGTGGAGTTCCTCAATGAACAATAATGGGTATTACCCTCTAGTAGGAGTGGGCAGTGGAGTTACATAATATATTTTTGGCATTAACCTCCACTCGGGTTGGAATGTGGAGTTCCCTAATGACCTTTTCTATTCATTACCCTTTAATGGGGATAAATAGTGGAGTTCCAGAGTGATTATCATATTAGGAACCTCTTGTTATACTAGGGAATTGTATCATTACCTATAGGCTGAGTCTCTCGGTTGTACAACATAGTGTCAATATTTGTTTTCACGTATCATTGGACTCATGAGAAGGAGAAAAAATTTCCCCACCCAGACATCATCGTATGATGTGAACTAAAACTGTGTGGTCATGTTTGTGCTTCCCAAAGTAGATAATATCAACATGTGGTGGTTTATTTTCATAGAAATTAGTGTTTGGGGATGAATTTTTGGATGATGGTATTTGTTGACGGAATTTGACAATTACTGGCTATTTTTCTTCTTGGGAAGAGCTATGAGATATAGATCCCCTTACTCTCTCATTTCATCTTATTTGAATGAGCTTATATATAAATTCATTTTTATGGATTTACACCATATATTTTGATACTTTCCTTATAGGAGAGATGATTACAAATATGGAATTCCAGATGGTTTTCCGGTTTATCTTCTCCTGAATCTATGAGTCTACTCTCCTGCTATAGGTTGGGAAGGCTAGATGAGTAGTTCATATACACATAGTATTTTGACCCTTATTCATGGATGAGATTACATTCACTCATGGTTGGTTTTATCTTTACTCTTTCACTGAACCTTGATATATCTACTTCTTTCCTTTTAAGTAGTATCTATTACTGCTCCCTCTTCACCCTTTATAGCATTATACTGGGAATGTATATACTCACCCATTCATGGGATTCACCCACATGTTTTATAACTTTTGTAGGTGACAAACAGGTCAACTGTGACATCAGAAGAGTTTAGAGATTTTCATTTCCTGGACCATGTACAATGGTCATGGATTTCAAATAAAGAGATGGCCTCTAATCTATTTACTCTTTTCACATTTTTTCTGGTTGCGACACAATTCTTTTATGGATATATATTTTCCCCTTAAATTTCCATTATACACTACCACACTTTTTCACTACCTAGAGGTTCATGAATTAATTGTTTAATTAATTTAAGTGTTTCATCATTTATTATTTTCCGTATAAATTTTCACATCGAGTTAGTTGTGTGTGTTTCTACAAGTTCTTAGTAAATGGACTCAGTGAGTTAGTTATGCCTTCAATGCATTTCCTAACCGTCTCTCCTATTGAGTTTGGATTTGGGTAGTTGCATAACAATCCCCATTTTAGGTTGGATTTGGAGATTATCCACCTAATGGAGGTTATAATGTGTGTGGGTCTATCTACATGAAATGTGATCCTTAATATTTGTTGAAACCAAAGCACCGTAGATAGGGACTACATGATATGGGTTCTACTAGGAGACATGTCATGTTGTCAGGTTTTTCTTAGAAACTGGATATCAATCATTGGTTTTCCCAATCTTACACCACTACTGTGACTCTCACCCATTGAATAACTATAATCAGTGGGAATCACACTTGGATGCAAATTCTCTCCCTCATGTGGCCAAAAATTATAATCCAAGTAAATGAAAAATGATAGGTCATGTCTTCCATGCGTCTCTCATCTCATTTTACCTCTCTGGATAGAATATCTTTATATTATCACATGAAACTCATAAAATATTCTAATACATAAAAAAATATGATTTATTTTTCATTCATCAAACATCAATGAATATAGGAGTCCAATAGGGCATGAACTTACATCAAAAAAATTTAACCACACCCCTATTGGACAACGATAAAAAATGTGGGGGGGGGGTACATCAAAAAGGGTGAAAACATTATTAGAAAATTAGTTTTTGGAAATGATCATATATGAAGGTTATCCATGTGGGTAAGCATGGAAAATCAAGAACATCTGGTAGAAAAAATTTTATTTGTCTCATACGATGAGAAAAAAACACAGATCAAAAGCAGATACAATATCCATAATAATTTTTTTATCAAAATAATAAAATATATAATTGATGATCACTAATTCCATTTTTATTAATTATTGGTGAATAATACATTGTCCAGTGATGTGGTGATCCCACTATGTTCAGTACGTGTTGATCCACCTTGATCTGATATTTCACCTTCCTCCAATGTAATCCACCTACGATAAAGATGAATCTTCATCTATGGGAGATACCATGATTATGTGGCTAACTCTAGTGAAAAAATATAATAGAATTTATATAGATGGAATCAGTACTATTGTGAATTTTATAAAAAAGTAAATTGTTTAATTTATTTATTTCAATTAAACACACCGCCAACAACCGACATAACTGAATGTCTAAAACCAGCCATATTTAGGTCATGTCATGGGTAAACCCCACATTCCAGACTCCAATTTTGTCTCATATTTCAGATTAGAGTCTCAAGATAGCATTTATTAATCATTTAAAAAAATACCCACATATTATATTAATATAATAAATATTTTTAATATATCACTATCAAGCTCACCGAGTCTCAAAATCTCACATCATCCCAACAAACAGATTAATAATTATTCCATAATGAATTTAAATTAATAGAAAGTAAAAATAGGGTCACTATATATATCTTTATTAAATCAAACCATACCACTATCCAACATGGGTGGTGATGAAAAATTATCTTCATCATTTTTGGAGGCTGCAGTACAAAAGCACCCACAAATAATAATCTTATTTCTCAATAAATGGATGGAATGATGATATTTGAAAAATGTACATTAAATAATTTTTTTGACATCAAAAATATATTTTGTCATAAAATCTAATCTTCATACCATCCTTTTAGAGGAGGTGACAAAAAATGAATGAAATCACATTATGAATGTGGTATTTAGTATATACGCACAAATTATGTTCTCATCTTCTTAATTAGTGGGGTAAATCAATAGATAATGATAATAACAATAATATAATATAATTATTTCATATAATTGATAGAAATAATATTATATTATTGTTTCAATAATAAATATTAATGTATATGATCATGATTAAGTCTATGTAAATGATAATAATCGCACAATGGACATGAATTATACATGGAATCCTCCATAGAAATTAACTATTTCTGAAAACAAATTTTTTCCATAAGAATATTAATATGGAAGAGGATTATTGGAAAATAATGGATGAATATTATTAAAGATAAATGTAAATGGAAGATGAGCCTAGAAGTGGAGGTGACGTTACTGTTTTATAAGTAGACATATGTTTTTGCGAGTAACCCTTGAATTATAAATAATATACAGATATTGTTAATATGAAAATGGAAAAAAAATTCACAAGGGGATTGTAAAATGTATTTGGGTTTAAACTCAATCATCATCTCCATTATAAGAAAATATTGTGTGTTGTATGAATTTTTATTATCACCTTTTCTCTTTTACAAAATTTTATTTTACCATGGTAATCAATTCGAAACACTAGTAATTAATTTTTGTGAAAATATTGATATTTATCCCATTAACTTATTAGTTAAAATTTTCTTTATATTTTAAAATCATTTTACCTTTTAAAATTTATAAAACTGTGAAAAATAATTTTTAAATAATAATAAAATCATCTAAAAATAGTTTATAATGAAATTTCTTCAACCTAAATATTTATATATAAGAATAAATTTTCTTGGTACTAATTTTTAAAAAATAAATCATTTATTATAAAACAGGTAATTTTTATGATTTATAACATAAATTAAGATCCACATTTCATCATAAAATTACTGATTCATAAAAATGACCTATAATTTTTTTTATTTAAGTAACATTATAATTATATTTAAAAGTATTTCATATAGAATTTATTATATCAAATAATATTTTATGAAAAATAATTTTATTACATTAAAAAATATTTTATTACTTGTGAGGTTTTTTAAACATCAAGGGTACACTTTCATAGTGATAAAATAAAAAATTTATAATTTATTCAGTAACCATTGCATGTAACGACTAATATTCCAATCAGAAAATTTGGAAAAAATAATATTAAAATAATATTTTATTATATATAAATAAATGAGTTCAAAATTTTAAAATTCAAATTCAAATATTTTTAAATTAAAATTTTTAAATAAATTATTTATCTAAATTAGTTTTTTAAGGTGTTTTATTTGGAAAATAAAATTTTCAGATATTAATGGTTATTATTCATATATTATATCATTTACCAACTAAATTGGTGTTAAACATTATCAATATATATCATAAATTTTCCACATCAGTCATATGTTTCATGAAATAGAAACACATATCGCATAACCAGTGGTTTTTAGAAAACTTATTATATAAGCTATAATTGTTCTTAATAGTCATATTTTGTAAAAATAATAGAAAATAATTCATATTAAATGTTTCCCTCATTTTTATTATAGATATATTTCATAAATAAGTTACTCTTATTCATTCATAATAATTCAATAGATCATTTATAACTTTTATTCTTAAAATTTATATATTTATCTAAATATCTATTAAATTACGTTATGTTCAGTGTTGATTGTAGATAAATATTTCAGAAACATTGACTTATTTAAAAAATGTTTACATTAAAATACAAGAGAGTTACATTACATGATCACCAAAATGAAACCAAGATTGGCCTCTATATAACTCCATTAGCATTCCATAATCTCCAAGGGTTAGTGACTCGCACCACTAGTCTGAGATTGAAATTTGGAAGAGATATACATTCGTAGGATTAGTAAACTATTAATAATGAAACATGTTACTATATAAATGAAATAAAATTAATGTAGAAAAACTATTTGTCTAGATAAATTTCAAATTATAATATAGGACTCACACACCCATGGATAAATGTGAATGTAGGTCGCAACTCACTAGTCCCATCACTAAGTGGAACTTGAGACTTACTAACATTAAACATGCATGTTAATAAAAATTACATCAATCTCAACTAATATATGTAAATATCTTCTTAAGAAACCATAATATAAATTACTAATAAAGTTCATGTAATATGTGTGAGTATGAAATACTCTATAATAATCCACCATGTTATTAACAAATATAGAATATAGTTAGTTGTTTCAAACATATGAATATAATATTTAAATAAATATAACATATCATTCATATACAATAACGATAGAGGAAACAACCACCTAAAGAAAAAAATATGATAAATGAATATATTTGAATCACAACTCCCTCTATAGAGAGACTACATACCTAAAATACCTACTATAAGCCTAGAACATGGGATCAAAGACAAAATATTTAGGGTAACCATAATGCCCCTTGATGACAATCTTCTATACACACACATGTATATACACTGGAACATGAGTATATAATTTCTTTCAAAATTCATTGTCTTAGAGACCCATATTGGGGGTAATGAAATTGTGTGTAATATATTTAGGGAATTCATATAACATATCAGATCTGTATAGAGTAGAGGTTTATAATATCGTAAAGGTATTGTGATTCCATCCAAATATTTTAATCTACAAATATAAATTGGAATTCCTAGTCACCTTTAAAATATGTGTAACATAATTATTCTGATATAACAATTTTTTTCATGTACTACACATTAAATTAAGTGAGCATACGAGAAGTTATGAAAAATATAACAAAAAATTTCTCGTAAAAAAATTAGATTATTAAACTAACTAAATAAAATTATAACATGGAAATATTCCAATTAATAATTTTTAGAGATAATGAAATTCCCTTCAATTGAAATTAAACAAATCATTCTTAGTTCAAATAGGTGATTTGTAATCATGCAATGTAAATTTAATTTTTTTAGGACATGGCGAATATATTTATTTTTCAATGTTATTAGATTTATAATTCATCATGGTATATTTTAAAATAAGATAGTATTGTGATATATCATTTATGTTACAAAAAATATTAAATTAAAACCAAACTAATGATTTACCATGTCCATTAAAGATCAATGTAACTTATGATATCATAGATTTACTAGTACTCCACATGTCATTAATAATTTTAATGCATAATTTTTCAACCACTTTATAACGCACTATTTTACCAATCTATTGAGTTGTCAGAAATTAACTTTATTAAACCAATGTTATATGGTGTTTAATTACATAGATTTAATTTAGGTATTGGTGTTGGAAATGGGTTATAAATCATGTCACAATTATAATAATAATGGTTAAATGTTTATGTATTTTTAAAATTACATTAATTTTTTTTCAATAATGGAAGAACCACTATTGTGTATCATAATGATCACATTGCAAAATTATCAATATTTTTTAAAATAAATATATAATCATTTAGAATAATTTCATATTATATCATGTACTATAATATTAAATTACTTATTTGAAAGAAAATTTTCACTAATTTATAATGGGTTTCTAAACTATTCATACTAAATAAACAAAAAAATATACTTTTGTTTATTCCAAATATCTTTAATTGTTTAATACTAACCATTTATGCAATATTATGAGAAATTATAAGTTTGTAATGTATAATAGAAAAGCATGTATGTCATGATACAATTATAGTTCAATTTGAAAGGATGATTTACTGACATCAAAAATTAAAATTAAATAGACTAATAAAAACATTATTATGCCTTTCATATCAAGATTTATTATTCTCAGTCTTTGATTGACCCATGATGGAATTTATAGATTGTGTTTATAATAAAAATTTAACTGATTTTTCTTAATAATACAAAGGATCATTATCAACCATTTAAAATTTATTAGTCTATGATATCCAAATAATAGCTTTATGGTAAATGGTTTAGTTTTCCAAAAAGGATTGTGTATTATGGAATTGTTTACTCATAGAGATATTTAATTTTTTAAAAGTTAAAAAAATCTAGAATGTGTTGTCTAATTTTCCATCCAACAATATTATCTATAAAATTATCAACAATAAATGAATTATTGGAAATAGTTTTATGTAAATGGTGATATAATTTACCCAACATACGATTGTGTCTTTTTTAGAAAAGATTATTATTTGAGATATCACAATATTATATATAAAAAAATTATACTATCAATAATATTTTATAATACATATTATGGAGAACCACAAATGTTTTATATTGGACTATATTACGATTCATAGAGTGTAATTTATGTTTTATTCAAATGTTTCACAAGTGACATATTTATTCCATGAGAATATTCAATTTCCCCTAATAATAATAGGGGAAATCCTCTCATGTAAAAACTCTTTTGTAGAAAAGAACGAGTTCCCAGAGAAAAAAACTATACGGTGGGTTCCAGTGAGGATAATATAATTAAATAGTGATCACAATTTTGTTTAATATATTTATATAAATGGAATTTACGTGAGTTCATATGTATTGATGCATTACGAATGAATGAGGGAAGGAATATTGGAATCATATGTAGCACAAAACCATTGTTTTTTGATAAGGGGGAAAACACTCATATTGATATCAGGGGATGAATTGTGTCTATGTATCATGCTTATGATTTTGAGGGTATGATAAGTTTAAGGTTCACATAATAATAAGGGTTTAATCCCTCTCTTTCAATGTTAATTTTTAAATAATGGATAGATGAATACTAAAAAAAGTATTTTTGTGGGTACCCAACCATAATATATCGTGTAAGAGTGATGACTAGGAAAATTTAAAAATTAATATATATAAATATTGATCATATTTATAAATTGATGTTTTTCAATAATCATTGATATTGATATTTTCTAGGATTCAGGTATTTGATGAAGATAGAATAATATCTTGAAGATTTAATATTAGAGTTCCCTTTAGACTAAGACTCTACTTAGAGCATTAGTTATCTATATATCTTTCTAAACAAAGGTTTTATATAATAGAAAATTGTGAACATCTCTCTTAATAAGTTAAATATGAAATTTTATCATGGGAATTTTTTTTGAAGATCCATTCACATATTTGTTAATATTATTGAGTTTAAAATTGTGAAATGAAGACTATAAATATTTTTCAAGGAAATTAATCATTTAATAAAGTATGGAATATATATTTTTATTATAATAAGATGAGAAAAATTATATAAATTAGGTAAATTATTCAATTTTTCACTTTGAAACAAAATATTTTGTCTACAAAATGTTATAAAAGAATCATAGTTTTTAATGTATCATTTTTTTATTTCTAAAAAGAATGATAGTAATAATATATTAGGCTTTATATTATAAATATTTATTTCCAATATATAATTGGAAACAATTAGTGGATGATTATAGAATGATTTCATGAATATGAGAAATTTGTTTCATTATTTTCAAAATAAGTAATATAACCACTATATTTGAATTTATTATGTTTGAAGAAATTATAAAAATATTGGTGTTCAATATGAATATTTAATTTAAATTGTGTTGGTGAGTTTTAATATGGTTTTATAATTTTATGATGTAATTGGATTAATTGTTATATAGAACACTATGGTTGAAGATTATTGGGGAATTTATGTGATGAATACGAGTCATTGTATTATTTAAAATCTATAAAAATATTAAATATATAGGAGTAAATCATGTATATTAGGAGCCACGTAAGAATGGGTCTATGTATCTTATGGTATATAATTGTGTATTTGAAAATTTATATTGTACGTACGTGTAAGCACTTATTACATAAGAATAACTAAATGAGATATTTTTAATATTAGTAAATTTTAGGTTATAAAAATATTATCTATTAAATTTTATATCGTATGTCTAAATAACTTGAAGATAAAGATAATCAAATTAATGCTAAAATTGATTTAAGGGTAAAATTTCAAATCTTTCTTTGAATAATCCTAATCCTATGAAATAGAACATCTATATTTTTTGGAAATTTATTTATGAGATTCAATTAACCAATTTTAATAAGAATAAAAAAATTAATTTTTAATGTGATAACTAATCTACTAGGATTCTTGGAGGTTTCCGTATTAACAATATTGGACATATCAACAAAATACATGGATGTAATTTACATAAATAAATATAAGATAAGTATGACGTAATGAGAAGAGAGGTAACATCCCGAAATACTATTGATTATTCCATTATCATCAAATATAATAAGAGGTCGAATAAGAACATTTTATTTATATATATTTTATGGATTGAATAATAGAGACATGTTGAGAGATCAACACTACTATTATTGAATATTTAATGTGGTGATGATTTTTAAGAATAGTTCCCATGATATCCAAATAGATGGTCGTGATAGGGACTTAAATATGATGATTATTATAGAATATGTGGAAGGATATTAGAATATATCTATATATAGAGGATTCATAAGATATCTTATTTATAATAAATTTAGGGTTATAAAACCTAATTTGGAACTTTAAGAATGAGATAGTTGTTTAAAATTTAAGAGAAATAAAAATTAGTTGTTTTCTAATTGCTACCAATTTTTTCCATTAATTTTGTTTTTTCAAAATAAAATTGTTTTTGGAAAACCCTTTCTAGTAATGGTTCCCTTGAACCAACATTTATTCTATTTGACTACATGATTTGTTATTTATGAAATTTCCTTATGCAATAAATAGTTTTTATCTTCAAGATATTTGGATGATTGTGACCTATGAATATAAGAAACACTAAAAGGATATAGAATTTCTACACTATGATCAGATTATGAGGGCACCATCATAGTGTTCTTGAATTTAGGTTTATAGTTAGATGTTATTATCTGATGTTACAGTATAGATACAAGTTATTAGGGGAAGGAGGTTAATATGACATTGGAAACCATGTTACTATCGTTTTATTTTTTATATCCAAGGTAAGGGGTTCTTAGGATACGACCAAATGTATGAAGTTAAAATTTTTACGTTTCATTTGATGTACCTATCAGTAGACATGTTTATTGATCCTTATAAATTAATTTTATCATTAATGTATTTCGAAACTCATGTACTTTGATGTATTTATGATAAACATGATGAAATATGTTCATGGTGAGGTAGTATATGGTGGGAATGTAATCCATGAACATTCGTTAACAAGTAATGTGGGAATGGATTTTCCCTTATATAACATTATAATTGTTGATAACTATGGCTGTTTAATGGGAATGGAACTACAGAGAAAAATCCTTATCTATGGTGTTCAATAGGCAATATAATTTTCAAAAAGTCAAATAAGAGTCATTGTTCTTTTTTTTAATTAATCTAGAATCATACTTTATTAGCTTGAGATATCATGGGAAATATATTATATTACCTGGTAAAAATTGATAAGAGGTTGGATTTCATTACTACATTAATATATTTTTCAATGGGATACATAGCATGTTGATGTATATTAACCATGAAATTTAGGTGGTTATCTCTAATTCCACTAAGAAATTTTCCTAAATTGGACCAAAATATGTATGTCTGATATATTTGTTGGATTCATATATTAAATTTAACAAGTTAGAATATATTATATTTATTTCATTTTCATGATATCCATAATTTAAACAGAAGATATTGGAAATTACAATTTATTAAATAAGTAATAATTACTTTTTCCAATGATTGGATAATATTATATTTTTTTATATTATATTTATCAAAAAGTAATTTAGTAATATTTATTTATTTAATAAATGGTTATTAATCTAAGAGATGTAAATGTCAATGTGGGAAATTCTAATAAGCTTTATGTCATGATTGGAAGTTGTATACATGATAATTAATTATATTCTTAATGTATGGAAGATTCAATGATATTAATAATATTTAAATTATTTTTATTATTAGACATGGGATTAACAAATAATACATATATAGGGAAACATATTGTGCGCAATTTTCCAACCCTAAACCTTATATAATAAATATATAATTAAAACACTTTAGATAATAACTGTTGTAGTTCCCAATGGATAGAGAGAGATTGTCTCATGATATAGAGAGAGATCAAGAGATCTATAAGGCATTGTCACTTTCTACTCTCTTAATACGTTGATAGAACATCATGTTTCCTACCTCATTCGAGTAAAATACTTCTACCATAAACAGTGACCAATGCATGTGATCAGGATCGATGGTGTATCACACAAAAATTCAATGGATACATTTATATATTTTGGTACAAGAATGTATCAACACTAAATGGATTTAATACATTCATCCAATAGTGAAATTATTGTTTAATAAGATATAGTTAACAAAATCATAAAAAAAGAGTGAATTACAAGCTCAGGTAATCCTCTCTCTTCTCATAAGTAAATTATAAATTACATGTGAAGATACAACTTTTCTAGACTTAAATTTATTATTGGTAAATTAGTCTATGATTTTCATTGGAGATGAAATTATTTTTCATTTTCAAAAATTATTATTCATATGTTAATACTAAAAGTCAATTTTATTATACTATCCAATGTGATTCCAATTTTTTTAGTACCTACGAGTGTTATCGTAGTGGTCACATGTTAAAATTATAATTTCTTAATTTTCATTTATTATTTACATATGATTTAATTTATTTTAATAACATTTATTTTTTTACATTTATGACATGGTCTAATATTCCCAATATTTATTCTCACTAATATATGGAGAAAATGGTTAATATTAAAAAATGAAGAGAAATGTGAAGAATGATATCTAGAGGTGTGAAAGGATCTTCTTAAAATAAACCAGAGTACATACTTCATAAGTAAGTTATATGCACAATGTTTTTTGTGAATGTATCTTACAGTAACATTATATATATCCAATATAAAGGTATAAACATGTAAATCATGAAAAAATGAAATAATGATAGAAGAACTACACATAGTGTAAACACCACACAAAACATGGGATGCATGGTTTCTCATGACTGAGAACAAGGGGTGACCAAGCATGATAAGTATCAAATACATGACATATGGAATACAATGCCATGAAAAATTGAGGCCAAATTCACTTTATTTCAAGTACACATCAGGATACCTGAACACATCTATGGAAGGAAATATTCCTAGTTCCAAGGAGTGTACTACAAACATGAGAAGAAGGTACTACACACAACATAAATAAGTACACACCATGTAGTCTATTGTAGACATTTTACTTAATTTAACATGAAGATAAAAAATAAATATATGATGAAACCACATTATATTTGTCAGGTGTGGCATTTATTTTTTAATAAATTCATTATTATAGAAATGATAATAATAAATTAATTTAATTTCAATTTTAAAATCCAAATCTACTAGTTTTGGTAATATTAATGAGTACACATCATTGCCTATATGTACACTTCTTTACATCATTAATTGTAAGTTAAATTAATTTTGTTTAAAATTATAAATAATGGTGATTTAATGTTTTCAAGATAGAATTAAGATAAAATGAATTATTTTTGTTAATTTTAGGTTCATTTTCACAATTAATTAATGAATCAATGTTTTTGATAACTTGATCTCAAATGTATTTCACTAAATGATGTGTGGGTAACTGTAATATTATACCAACCATTTGTATATGATTGGAAAGGTTTATTTTTTTATAATAAAAAATTATTTGAATTTGTTATCCCAACAAAAAAATTATATAATGGAATGTTTTCCTATGGTTTATTTTAATCCAATCTCCAATTATTCAATACGTTGGCTCTAATTCCCTCCATATGATTAAAATCATATATATAGATAGAGTTCCTAGGAGATGAGAGGCAGTCTGAGTACAAGATCCCTGAAGAACAAACTAAAGATAACAAATTGGATCAAATTTTGAATTCTAAAACAAAAAACAAGATATGCGTCAACATCTATTCTCATAGGGTGGAGGATATGTTTTTCATACTTTATATAAATAGACCAGAAAAAAATATCTTGATCATTTAATTACATTTTATTCTAGTTAGAAACATGGCTATTTAAATATTGTTATGGATGTTGGGATACAAACAAATAAATAAATTAAAAATCACAAATGACTATGTAAAATAAAAACATAATATGCCTAAACATTATCCTACAAGGTTAATAATGTATGTAAAATTCTATAAATATTAAAAAGTCACATAAAAAAAATAAATCTAGATTTACACATAAGATAAAAATCCCAAAACTAAAATATTATATCAGAAGATACTTCCACACAAATTGATATAATCGATATAATTTTTTAAATTTATTGAGTAACAGAAGTAGTGGTTATTTCAAGTCTCATGGAACTATTAGATTGATGTTTTTCTTTGACATAACTTGGTTCACATAAAGGGTAGAATTATCATGGAGTTCATGGTGTAACTAAGTGGAAAGGATTGATGAAATATTTAATCTATGCTTTTAGGAATGTGGATTCTACTCAATGGATCAACAAACTTTGAGTTAATAATGTTGTCAAGTTATGTAGACATACAAACATTCAAATTAAAACATGTTTTGGTTATGATAAGGGGAATTTAGATACCTTCCACTAGAATATCTAATTGATAAGATATTCTAAAACTGATAGTGAGGGAAATTAGGTATCAAAACAGTGTCAGATTAACCGAATTTTGTTAAATATAAATTCATTATTATGTTTTATAATCAATGATGTAATAAATATATTCTCTTAATTTAAAAAAACAATAAAAATGATATTGAAAATATCACTATAATTTATACTAAATAAGGATAACAATTCACAAGAATGAATTTCCAAAAATAGTATAGTCATGTATACATTATACTTTTAATAGAGTGAAAATTGTACATGCTAGAAATCCCACTTCATGAGTCACATTCCAAATTGTCCTGTAAGGAAGATGTGTCTCCCCCTTTGAGGTATATGGGTGGTGTATTGGATGTATTATGTTCTACGTTATTATCCATGACCAATTATATTCAAATTCTATATAACGATATAGATTTTTATTGAACTGTTTATCACCTTCAAAATCTATATTATGAAAAGTTAATATTAGATAGATATGATATATCCAAGGAAATTTCTACATTAATGATTAGAGGATTAGTGCTATTAATATGGCCCTGAGTTATTATGGGTTGATATTTTCATAATGAGATTAATATTTATCCTTCAGTTGATGAGTCGTTTTGAAATCCATCAATCAAAATAAGGTTTCAGGAATTTGATCTTCCAAATGTGGTGTCTTATGGAGAGTTTTTTGTTACATTGGAATTCATAGTTATTCTGGAGAACACTGAAGGGAAATGGGCCGGTCCAGGTACTGAAAACATCTTCATGATTCAGTACACCTCATGAATATGGTTTATGATGTGAAAATATTTTATGGGGAGTTTTTATAATGCTACAAGACATGAAAATCCATGCATGGGGGAATGGGCTGAATTTTTACAGTGTGATAATATACTTCACACTATGACACAAGTTTTACATGCCCACTAAGTCCCGTTTCTATAGTCTTTCACAAGGTGAATTTATTTTACATGTCATGAAACTATGTTGTTTGATTTTGGGGTGTTTTCCAATGGTGGGATTATTTTGGAAACCATATATAATTTTATCCCATTGATAGAATTATGAAAAACGATATGGGGTATAGTGGATTTGGTTTCTGGGAGCCCCTATGACCACATCTCTCATATGATTGAATCTTTTTCTACAGTGATGGATTCCCCATGGTGATTCATATTATTTTCAATCCATAGAGGGTTTCTATTTTCTATAAATATTTCTCATCTCAAGACATTTCTAAATCCTGATTGAAAAATCTACTGTTGAATCATCATTTTTCATTAATGATTCGTTTAAATAATTATTTAATTATATGTGTTATAATTGACTAATGATTTATTATTGGATTGAGTGAGGATCTCAGTTGTTAATATCGGACTGGTTGATTAATGGTGAGATCAGGGGTCTACATGGAAAGAGGGTATCTGGTGTTGATAAATTTATCATTAAAGGGATATTTTGTAATGGTATATAAATTTATCATTAAAGGGATATTTTGTAATGGTATTTTTCATCATATGTAGAAAAAGTGTGATTCAGACAACCCTTGGATGATTTATTGTTGTTCTAGATAAATTTCGTTGTCTAAAACTCACAGAGCTAATGGAACAGTTGGTTTGACTAGGGAAACACGATAAGGGCTATCATGCCTTTATTTTATTTGAATTAGCTTCCTTTGATGTAGGTATCCTAAAATATATACATAAGTGTCTTTTTAAATATTTTAATAGTATTTGAAATATGTGTGATTGCACCATCAGTCGTGTATGTGACCAATGCAATTTGATAAATTGGTGTATTTTACATGTATAAACATTCCTTTGGATCTATTAGGTTTTATTAGTTTTGATCACTAGACTTGTGGGAACTCAAGTTTTATTCTAACACTTGAACGTAGGTTGGTTAAAAAAGTTAAAATAAACCTAGTTCCCTTCAATAAAATTATTTTTAATTATACTTGGGTTTAACTATGTTGATTGTTTGGAATGTAAATTGTTTTATTTCTGTGTTTTAATTATGTAGAAAAATTTTCCACCTATGAATAGAATTTTGATTATAGTGACCATGAATTAATCTAGATAAAATATGTGTAATAAGTTGGTTTTTTAAAATGATTATAATTGTCTTTTCACATGTTAGTGGATTTTAATATTATAAGATAAATGAATAGAATTAGTTCAAATTATTATGTCAAATTGGGAACATTTCTCTATAAAATGAAACTGGGTAGATAAATTGTATCTTGATTAACCAACTATAATGAATTATTATTAAAATTGGTTATTCATGGAGATTGGTCATGTTTTTTCTTGTCATATTTCATTATTTTTTTGAGGGGAATCTATTTTTGTTAATGCCTACTGATAGAATTTATCATGACCAGTTTGAGAATATTTATTATTATTAATCATTTTTTATGTTGGATCACGTTGTCTTGTTTCATGGTTGTTCACCACTTGATGGATTGAATAATGATTATGTACCGCATGAGGGATAGACTCATGGTATTAATTGCGTGAGGGATAGATACATGATTACTTGATGCCTGAGGGATATGTGTATAAATATCCATGGTTCTAGAGGGAACTGAGTGTGGGTTTTTATTTTATTCCTGCGGGTGAGAATCTTGAATAGTTGTTTTCTTGATAAAAAGATATCCTTCTCATGGTTAATGGAATCATTAATTTATAACTGGTAGGAGAATCAACTGATACATGGATGATCCATCTGGATGATGGATGATTTGAAACATGAACAACGTATCTTGAAATGTAGTGATGTGGGGTTGATTAGGATTATTTTTTTTCTTGGTTATATGATATTATCATCAATATCTTGCTATGTTATGAAGAATATTCTACTCACCCAAGGTTCCAACCAAGAACTCGAGGTTCAGTAGGTTTATTTATTATGCAGTGTTAAGTATTTATTTATTACCGCATTTATCACTATATTTCACACACTATATTCCAATTACTATATTTTTTAGACCTGATGGTGTCAGGTTGATATTTTTACTCACATATTTCTTGGGATTCCATTTAACTTGGGTATGTATGAAAATTTTATATGTTTTTTTCAGAATCAGTGTTGGGTTCTGTCCTAGGATCATATGTTTGAGCAGGATAATTTTTTCAGTATCAAGATATTTTATGAGATTATTCTATAAGATATTTATGATCCCTTTTTCTATCTATCTATTTTTATTTTACTCTAGTATATATATTTATCCATCCTAGTGGAAGGCCTTGTATGTATATCATGGTTATTTAGTACCTTACTACATTTCATTGTATTGGTGAAGATTTAAAGTATTTTATGTGTACACTGGTTATTAATTTTCATGGATGAAGTTCTGTTATTTATTTGTCATTTATCCTCTGATATGGGGGTACAGTCTCCCTACAATACCATCTTATACCCCTGATGGAAGATGGTAACCTTTAGCATATGGGGAGTTATATCATAGGTTGTGTGGTGAACCTATCCAACCACTGGTTATATAGTGGCATGGTGTGTGACAATGCAATTTGGAGTCAATGTATGGTATCAATTTGTTTCATACTATTTTGGTTTCTAGTATACTGGATATTTTGGAATGTGTCACATCATTTTATGGACACCAGTTTGGTGCATCGACAACACCAATTTCGATAGAATCATATGTTTTCTAGGTATGGGATATCAATCATTATTTTTGTATTTACAGTTGTATTTGATTTTTCCCTTAGGTGATGCACCTATGGTTTTAATGTTTTGATTTATAATAGATATCATGCTCTTGTCCTATTGAAGAGAGGACAATGAGTTGACTTTATTTGACTTTTAACATGTATAGACAAGAGACATCTCATGCATCATATCTTCCAGATAGGATTAACATGATTTTTTTCCTACAACTTGTTATTTCTATGATGATATACACACAGTTTCTTAAAGTGTCCTAAATTAATTATCTGGAATTTTCACATATATGTACTTGATGATGTTGTACTTAGGGTTGAAAAATTTTATATTAATTCATTATGATGGAAGATTAAATGTATCTATGTTTGGTTTCTTGATGATTAGGATGAAGTTACAATCACCATGTACATGAGGTTGTGTGGCCCTAGTAAGGATGGATGAATCACAGATCCAATACATTACATCCCTTACAAGATATCTTAATTTGGGTTTGGTTGTGTGGAATTTTCATATAGGGAACATTATTTTGTGTGGATGCTCAAAGCCAATGGGTTCCCTAGTTGTGAGTAGCTAGTTTGTATTTTTATTTGTATCTTCTATAAGACTCTAATATGTATGTTTTGACTTGTATATAATATGTGACTTGGAATTAGATAATTTTTTATGCCTTACGAGTTTTGACATTCTGTGATTTTGACCCATGGAATAGGTTGTCTGACCTAGTGGAATCTTAAAGAATGACTATTGGGGCAAGATGGGAGCCATAGAGGCCCTTATTCTTCATCTAAGATCTTAGTGATGCGTCATTCATCTTTTTTGGTGTTGAGACTAATGCATGGGATTTCATTATGAGGAACCTATATGTTAGAGAAATGATAATCAGTGTGTTGTCTTAATGATAGAACTAGGGTGAAATTTGGTGTTATGTGTTGAGAATAGATCTGTAGTGTAGTCAAAACATAGGTGGATAGTAATAAATAGTGTAGTGTTGGGTGACTTCCATGTTTTTTGATGTGTTTGAAATAGGGTGGGATAAGGATAATCTTTTTTAGTGATAGAAAAAGGGCAAGAGTTAGGCATTCATGTGAATAGTATTAGCACATGTATGAAACCAATTTTTTATGAGGGGTTCCAAGGGATATTCTATTATGATTTATATAATAGACTAGGAGGCATTTTCTGTTATTAAAAGGAAATTTAATCATAGTTTCAAAGTAATACGAACCATTGAATTTTTATCCAGGGTTGGTGAATGGTCATAGGAAGGTGGGATGTTTAGGATGTATTATTTAGGTGAAAATCCTTGAAAAGCTCCGGATTTTGGTACCATGGCTCGAGACAACTATTTATAGTATGAAAGGAGTATTATGATGTCTAAATATATAATTCTGTAGAGACAATGGAATATATGTCCCATTGTGTGGGAAATGAATAAATGTCTTTTTAGATCAAAATCAAAAACAGAATATGGAACCAGCACTAGAAGATGTTTCGTACATGTTCTAGAATAGTTGGATCGAATTCATTTCGAGTGGTCCTTGTAATATGGGGGTATTTATTCATATCTAACATCAATTTTGGGTAATTTCATGGGTTAGAAGAAGAAGAATAAAATTAGTTTCTATGGTGGGGAACACCATGAACATGAAGGTGAAATGATCAATCATGAAAATGTTATTTCAGAAGGGTATTGTATTAGGGAACCCCATGTAAGAGATCATTAATATATAGGAGAAGTGGCTCAGGTTTTAGTGAGAAATGAGCCTCATGTTAAATGTATCACAATGGAAGCACTTGAAACACATCAGAGTAGAGCTTGCTGCCTTCGGTATTGTGTTGTGACTTGAGTAGGATGTGGTTTCTTGAAAATGATCTATAAGGATTGTAGGTGATGAAATATTTAATAGTGGGGATATTATAAGTGCATGGATTCTTATGGGTTGATAATCATATAAGGAATTCAAAATTTCTCCATTGGTGAATGAGTCATTTAGAAATACTAGAATCAAAATGCGGTAATGGACATTTAACCTTACAAATGTTGTTTTTTTAAGTTAGTTAATTCTTCCAAAGGATGTGGTAGGTATTCAAGAGAATTTCAAAGGGAAACAGATTTGTCGGGGTTCAAAAATAGCCCCAAGGGTTAACTAAAATGGTCAATATGATTCAATATGTGAAAAATTTTCAATGGTTGAAGTTATAATTATTCTAAATGTGAAAATCAGGGTCCATGGGTATGAACGAAATTTTCATGTGTGACAATACAAATCACACTGCATGTAACACCCAAAGCATCTGTGGTACACTTATCTTTGAATAATATAATATCTTGCGTTGTATGCAACATCGAGTTCTAGCACACTACGACCAATCAAAATAGATATTTAAAAAACATTTATGAATTTTAATACCCACTTTTTGAAATATTATAAATTTTATTTTTCTAAATGGACATCATTGTTTGATTTGGAATACCAAAATTAGCCTAGGGTGACTTCTTGTATTTTTCTGAAAACATTCAGTTTTTGATAAATAGTGAAAAACACTGCGTTATTGTTTAAAACCGTCTTTTATTTAAAAATTTTTTATTTTTATTTAAACATATTTTAAAGTAAAAATCGATACATAATACCTTTATAGGTTCAATGTAATTCATTAGAGTTTTTTTATAATAATATTAGATATTTAAAATTTTATTGAACTATTTAACTACTTTTACCCACCTTCTAGGCACATTTTCAAATTTGCATAAAATGTAATTTTTCCGATTCTGGGAATTGAATTTCAAATATATGAGAGAAACAATTTACATTATTATGTAATTTTTAGTTCAATAGGATAAAAATAATTTTTGGTTAATAATATCTTTTGAATTTTATTTACCACCATTAAAAGTAAATAGGGTTATTAAAGGTAGTAATGATATTATAATTACCCTAAAACATGTCATAATTCTATTGGATAAGTGTATTTCAAAAAAATTAAACCTTATGAATAAAATATGATCCTATTTTATCCACTTTTATTATATTTGGACAATTTTTATTATTTTATTTAAATAAGTGTTAAATGTGTAAATTCAAATTTTAATAACTATACCATTTTTAATATAGGATTATAAATTGGATAAATTAGACTATAAATATTCATTAGAAATATAAAAATATTTCATAAATCATTTTATTTTATTTTTAATTTTTAGTCATCAAATAATTATATTTATTTATGACACAATGATGATGCATTAATTACCTTATTAAGGAAAGATTAAAAAATTGATACTATAAATATCCAAATAAATGTAAATTGAGAGTTTTAATCAATTAAACTAATTTTATAGGTTAATATGACATATTTGGATTGAATTAATGTATTTTTTTGATGTATTAAATTTTTTATGACTTTCACAAAAACCAAATACTAAATAGTGTCAAAATTGAAAAAAATTAGTTTTTAAAACAAATACTATATTATTAAATGATATAATATTCCTAAAAATATACAGTTAGGACAACAGACATATATATTTCTATATATGTAATGAATGAACCACTAAAGGTTCTCATTCAATTTTATATTATGTTTATTAACAATTTAATATAAAAATACAAGAAGACATTGTAAAAGTTAAACTATTTAACAAAGAGTTAAATCTAAAAGATAAGGTGAATACAATGACCTAAACATGTCTAAAACCTATTGGTTGAGAGGATTTAGACCCATATCCACCTTAGACTCTAATTAAATCCATTTGAATCCATTATAAATCTAAAATCACTTTATAATAAAATAATATTTCTAGATTTTCCTAAAGTGACACTCCCCTCTCTAATAAAAGGTCACTTCTCCTTCTCTCAAAATCACAGCTACAAAGCCATTTGGCTTGGTGAACCCCTTCTATAATATCTTCCCATGTACTGTCACATAATCCTAGAGGCATTTCTTTGATCATAAATCCATCCTAAGGATCCCTTTTTATCAAATAAAAAAGGAATCACTCGAAGAAGAGGTAATAATTTAATCCCCTCTATCAAAGTTATTTTTTTCTTCCACTTCCTATTTCATTGTTGTTTCGATAACAAAATAATAACACTAGTACGTTCTACAAACTTTGATGTTATTATAAATATTGTACACCCATATTCCTTATTTTATCCATCATATGAATGAAAAATTCAACAAACGTACATACGTAGGACTTACCATCTCCACGTCGTGGTTTAATTTGTTATTCAACACTTCCTTATTTTTATGGGAATAATAATGTGTATAATTGATGTAAATAATAAATATAACATGTTAATTATTCAGTATATGTAATATACCATCCAATTATATATGATTTCACCAACAAGAGTATGATATTGTCGCACGTGCATACGTATGGATTACCGTCTCCACAAATACAATGAGATTCATTCCCCATCGTAACCATTCAAGAATAATTTTCATTTTATGATTAAAAATAAGGTTTAAGAACTTAATATCATTCTGGATATGAATCAAATAAATCCTATCCATAATAAACATGACTTACATAACAAAACATATAAATGAAAATGAATCAGTTAACACATAAAACAATGATACTACTGAAATATTATTCACAAAGAAATATTAGAAGATCACATATATATATATATATATCATATTTTTGTATGTGATTGTTTTATAATTTAATAAAAATTAATTAAATATTATACATGAGGTTAACGTACCCTCAACTAATGGAAGGTACAAGATAAGGGATGATTTTACAGTCTCTTTATTATCTGAGGTTGTTTATACATAAGAATCTATTGGGAATTATTTATCATCTAATTCTGTATTTCTTAAAAATGTATTTCAAAAAAATTACTATTTAGTAGAATATGGGTTAAAGTCATTTATACCATAGTTTTAATTTTTATAAAATGTTTGAAAGGTATATTTTCGTCGTTTTCCAAACAAGGCACACTATGACCATTTCAACAAATCAAGGTAAGATTTCTTTTGAACTTATACAATGGGTGTGGCTATTTTCCGCTATTATAACACCTTAAATGCTTCCCTTACATGATTATAAGAATATTATCAACATAAATTTTTTCTTTTATAATTACTGGAATTTTAAATGATTTCATAATAGAATGATATTTTTCTCTCAAATTGTTTTGATTTTATCTATGTCAACATCATTTGATGGATTTTACAATTGTTTGAGGTTGATTTATTATGATACAATCTTCCATATTGTATTTAAGGTTTTTTGATATGATTGAATTTGGATGTGTTGTTTTTATACCATCCATGGTATATGTTTAAAGTATTACCATTTCGTATGATAGCTTTAATATGAATGTTTATGTTATGTTTCAAAATTTTTATATGTGGAATGCATTGGACATAGTAAGTGACGGGTGGAGCCTGCTATAGCTCCTCGATGCATCAGTAGGTCACAAGAGACAAACTAGTGTCTTGGCACAAGGCCTTGACAAAATATCCTTTGTAGTCTTGGAAAAAGTCCCTGACTATGTGGTTATGATGTCCGACATTATACATTCCATCATTATGAAATTTTCTATTGATATTACATGTGATTATTCAACTAATATAATATCTATGTGAATAAGTAAATGAAATTATTTGATTTCACATAGCCATATTATTCTGAAAGTTAATTTTGAAAGGATTCGGTTTTAGTCGTATATATTTCCTTAAATGTTTATGATTATTTATTATAGTTTCTACTATATTGTTATCCTTATTGAGTATTTTATCTCACCCCTTTGTTAGGTTTTCTTTCTCCCGGGATGAGAAGAAGCTTATAATGATTAACCTATAGGGATAGGCCAAAGGATATGAGTGTGTTCAAAGGGGAAAAATTGTTGTTTTTTTATTTCATGATGTAATGTAATACTTATGAATGTATCTAGTACATCCAATGATACTAACCTAATCATACATTCAAGATATGATCTCTTGTGATCATTCCAATGTTGTGTAATAATGCACCGGCTCAGGGTAACTTGGTTTTGGGTGTTACAGTTAGTGTAATAAGATGTTTAGTACAATCTTTGGAAACTATATTTAGAAGAAATCTGATTAGAGAACATTACCCTAAGATATACATTAAGGATTAGAATTGAAGAACTTACTAGAAATTTGGTAATGTAGAGATTTTGTTAATTTTCCAAGTAATACATCCATGTCTCAATATGAGTATCTAGAGGCAGCTCTTGAACAGATGTATCGAAGTGTAAAAAATGAAAACACCACTTTGATCTAGACTCGAACGAGAACTGGTGCACCCAAACGGGATTTGCTGCACTCATGGTCACGCCACTCCCATGGGATATTCTTAAGATAATTCACATTTTTTAGAAGCCATTATGAAGTATTTTTGAGTAAATACATCCTCAAAGAAAACATTTTTTATTTTGGATTATATGCATAAACTGTTCAATTTTGGTTTGGTATTCTACTAGTTTGCAATTATATATTACGATTCATAAATAAATACAGTGTATGCCATTTTTTAGAAATGGATCCTAGTAGATAGAATGGAAACTACATCACCGCACGCAATCCATGTAGGGATTTCCCTCCTACTCAAGATAATTTTTGTGGAGCTGCTGATGCAACTATTTCTGAACAACTTATAACTATACCGGGATTTCTCACTTAAGTTATGAATAAAAACCTTACCCATATGGAGAACCCTGATTCACCCCACGGAGGATCAATGTTATACTGCTTCATGAGGTAAAAACCACCAACATTCAATGGGACTACAAATCTATTTGTATATTAGGAATGGATAAGTTCCTTTGAAAAAATATTTCATGCTTTGTGGAGTAGCAAAAGAAAAATAGTTGTCATGGCAGTTCATCGCCTCATAGGAGATGCAGATCAATGGTGGTCATTAATTCAAAAAACAAAGGAGAATGAAGAATTATCAAATATGGAATGAAGGGTGTTTAATGATAATTTCATAGAGAAATACATTCCTTGTGACCATCGAGCGGATATGGAAAGACAATTTATGAGTCTAAGGAAAAAATACGATGAGAATATCACAAAGTATGAGGCTAACTTTACAAGGATAGAAAGGCATGATATAGACTATATACATAACCCAAGGAGTAATATTGATTGATTATTTGATGGGTTAAAACCATTTATCCTTTGATAATTAGTATCATAATCCATCTCATCATACGAAGATATTGTCTCATATGATATCAAGAAAGGAACAGAATTCTCTATGAATTACAACTTTAATGAAAAGAAAGAGAGGAAAATATATACTGAACACTATGAAAATGGAAATAAGGGGAAGAAGGGAAAATTTTAATTTCTATCCTGTAGTAAATAGGGGATGAAAAACCTCAGTACTTACCTGAAGGGAATGGGAGTTTGTTACATTTGTGGATGAAAAGGACACCATGCTCGTAATTTCAAAGGGAAGAAAGAGGATGTCAATTTTAAATGCATCAATTATAATGAAATTGGGTATTTATGTAAATGAATGTTCCAAGCGACAAGGAAACATACCTCAGAAAAGTACAAGGGAGAAAGGCCAAGCATTTGCGATCACAACTTCATAAGTTGAGGTTCTGAATGACATGTTGGCAGGTACATTAATCATTACCTCAAATTTAGAAAATACATTATTTGATTCTGGATCATTATATTCTTTTATATCTTCCCATATTTATAAGAAAATTAGATATTTCCAATTTGATTTAACAAGGGAGATATTTTTCAAAACTCTTACGGGAAGTATCATTGCAACTATGAATTTTGAATCAGTTACCTCTATGGAATATAACGCGCTTTATCTACTGATATCATCATCATACCCAATATTGAAATAGATATAATCCCTAGTATGGATTGGCTTTCGATCCATGGTGTGATAAATTACTGTAAGAAGGATGTTACAATTTTTTAGGATTATAAAGAATACATTTTCTTTAGAGCGGAGAGATCACCATCTAATTCTCATCTAGATCCCTTTCTTATTAGACTAATAAATTCAACTATTGGTGAATAAGAGATTAAAATAACTATGGGTGAGGAAAGGAATGTTCAAATAGAGGGCATACCTATTTTACAAGAATATGTTGATGTGTTTCCATAAGATTTACCTGGAAATACTCCATAATGAGAAATTGAGTTTTCCATTGATTTAATTCCCAGTTCAAGGCCCATATCGAAGAACCCTTATAGAATAACCAATGTGGAATTAGTGTAACTAATGAAGATACTAGAGGAATTGAGTAATAAATGATTTATTATCCCTAGCGTATCTTTATGGGGAGCCCATGTTCTTTTTGTTAAGAAGAATGATTGATATGTGTGGTTATGCATTGACTCTAGGGAGATCAATTCTATAGCAATAAAGAAAATGTACCCCTTACCTCACATTGATGACTTATTCAATCAACATCATGGGGCTCAATATTTTTCAAAGATTGATATTCAATATGGATATCATTAGTTGTGTGTGAAGAAAGAATACATTCTGAAGATAACATTTTATACCACGTATGGACATTACAAGTTTATAGTAATGCCTTTTGGACTAACTAATGCACCCTCTATCTTCATGGATCCAATGAATAATGTTTTCACAGAATATCTTGATGACTTTGTAGTGATATTTATTTATGATATTTGGGTATAATCCAAAATCTATGAAGATCATGAAAATTTCTTGTGTTCCATTCTAAATACTGTTAGATGAAACAAATTATATGGGATGTTTAGAAAGTGTGAATTCTAGCTGCAGGAGATTTTTTTCATGGCCATATTGTCTCTGAGGATGGAATCACTATGGATCCATCTATAATAAGGGAAATAAAAGAATGGATCGCACCGATGAGTATAACTGAGGTATGCAATTTTATAGGTTTAGTATGTTATTATTTTTGTTTCGTCCAGATTTTCTCCAGATTTTCTAACCCATTAACAAAGTTCATAGGGAAAGGGGTTAAATTTGTTTATACAAAAGAGTGTGAAGAATTTTTTGAAGAACTGAAGGAAATATTAATCAATGATCTTATCTGGACTCTACCATCGGTGAATGAAGTTTTTGTTATTTATAGAGATGCTTCAAAGAAAGGACTTGGTTGTGTCCTTATAAAGAACGATAGAGTTATTGCTTATGCATCACAGTGGCAAAAAATTCATGAAAAAAACTATCCTACACATGATCTAGAGTTAGAAGTTGTAATCTTTACATTGAAGATATAGAGACACAATCTATATGGTAAAAAATGTGAGATATATAACGATCACAAGTTTTTGAAGTATATTTTGTCATAGAAATAACTCAACATGAGGAAAAAACCATGGCTTGAATTATTCAAGGATTATGATTGCACTATACACTACCACCTAGGGAAAGAAAATAAGGTGGATGATGCATTGAGCAGAAAGGGTCATGGAGTTTTGAACAGGATGGTAGTTGAAATGGATCTTATGTTCATGGATATAGTAAAGTTGAATATGAGATTAATCCTAGAAGTTGAAACATCAATACTTTTTCAAATGGTCTCCAAACAATCTTTACTTGAATGGATAAAATGTTATCAGTCTGATGATGAGGAGTTTCAAAACAAAATTAAAGCTCTGAATGATGGGGGTTGATAGAATTTCTATATGAAGATGTAATTTAGAACATTGGGATGAGGATTTGTGTTTCCAATATACCTGATCTAAAAAGAGAATTGTTGGATGACGCTCATAGATCCAATTTCTCCATAAACCCTGGTAGCACAAAGATGTATAGAGATTTGAAGGAACATTTTTTGTGTGACAACATGAAGAGGGAGATTGATGATTATGTGTCAGGATTTATTTTTTGTCAAAAGGTTAAGGCTAGAAGACAACATCCTAGGGGAGGCATGCAACCTCTTCCCATACCTAAGTGAAAATGGGATGACATTACGATGGAATTTTTCATGGTTCTACCAAAGAATCATTAAAGGAAGGCCGCAATATATGTAATTATTGATCATCATACCATTTTAGCACATTTTATTCCATAAGAAAAGATTTAACACTTGAATGTTTAGCAAGAAAATATATTAATAATGTTTTAAGACTTCATGGAGTACCCCAATCGATAGTTTCTGATTGTGATCCCTATTTTACATCATGATTCTAGAAAAGTCTTCAGAAATCCCTAGACACAGAACATCATTTGAGCTTTGACCTACCACCCTCAAACTGTTGGAAAATCATAACAGACTATTCAAGACATAGAAGACATGTTGATATCTTTCTCACTTTACATTCAAGGAATGTGGGATCCATATTTACCTCGAGTATAATTTTCCTACAACAATATCTTCCATTCAAGTATTTAGATGGCACCATAAGAAGTGTTATATGGAAAGAGATGTCACACACCAACATGTTGGGATGATGTTGGGGAAAGAAAAATAGTAGGACCAGAACTATTTGAGGAAACTATAGAAATGTTGAAGATTATCCATACGCACATCAAAGTAGCTCAAAGTTGGTAAAAAAAGCTATGATGATAACCGAAGGAAGGATTTGTAATTTCAAGAAGACGATCATGTTTTCTTGAAGGTATATCCACAGAACAATGTTATAAAATTCGGTAAGAAGGGTAAATTATATCCCAGGTAAATCGGAACTTTTAAAACTCTAGAACGAATTGGATTTATATCTTACCATTTGGAAATTCCTCCTATTCTCTCAGAGGTTCATGATGTGTTCCACGTATCACTGTTGAGAAAATACATGCTTAACCCAACGCATGTAGTCACCTATGAAGAAATAGAACTAGAACCTGATCTATCTTATTTTTAAGAGCATGTCATGATTTTTGATACCAGAGAACAATTGTTGAGAAACCGGATTACTCGTTTGGTAAAAGTTCTATAGAGAGACCATATGTTGGAAGAGGCAACATGGGATCTCAAGGAACATATGATGAAGAACCACCTGAATCATTTTATGCTGTAATATTATAGAAAATTTAGAGATGAAATTATTTAAAGGAGGGAAGAATGTAACACTCTATGCTTCCACGATATGCTTCTCTTTGAATAAGACAATAGCTTGCGCTTTATGCAACATCGCGTTTTAGCACACCACAACTAGTCAAACTATATGATTAAAAAATAGTTTTGAATAGTAAAACCAAATTTTTGAAATTTTATATATTTTATTTTTCAAAATGGACTTTATTTTTGGATTTGGAATATCAAAATTGTATTCGGGTGAATTTTTTGTTTTGTTCTGAAAACATTCAATTTTTGATGAATAGTGAAAAACAATGCGTTATTGTATAAAACAGAACATTATTTAAATAATAATTGTTTTTATTTAATTTTAATTTAAAGTAAAAAAAGATACATAATAACAGTATTAGTTCAATTTAATTCATTGGAGTCATTTTATAATATGATTATATATATATAATTTTATTGAACTATTTAACACCTTTTACCCACCTTCAGAGCTCATATGAAAATTTGAATAAAACATAATTTTACCACTTCTGTGAATAGAATTTCAAAACTCAAATAGACATGGTTTATATCAATATGTAATATTTAGTTCAATAGGATAAAAATAATTTTTGGTGAATAGTAAATTTTGAATTTTATTTACCATGGTTAAAAGTAAATACGGTAATTAATGGTAAAAATATTATTATAATTACCCTAACACATATCATAATTCTATTGTAAAAGTATAGTTTGACCCAAAATCAACCATAGATAATAAAATATTATCCTTTTTTATTCACATGGATTAGATTTGGACATTTATTACTTTTTTAATTCAAGAATACTTAAAAGTGTTAAATTGAAATTTTAACAACTAAACCATTTTTAATATAATGATATACATAAAATAAATTACACTATAAATATTCATTATAAAGAAAAAAACATTTCCTACATCATGAAATTTTATTTATAATTTTTAGTCTTATATTATTATATTTATGTATGACACAATGATGATGCAGTAATTACCTAATTAATGAAATATTAAATTAATTGATATTTTAAATATCCAAATAAATGTAAATAGATACTTTTTATGCATTCCACAAATTTTATTGGTTAATATGACATGTTAGGATTTATTTAATTTTTTTTAATGAATCATGTTTTTTGACTTTCACAAAAACCAAATACTAAATTGTGACAAAATTGACATATATATGTTTTTAAAACAAATACTATATTATTAAATGATATAATATTCCTAAAAATCTGAAGTACTGAAAAAGGACTTATATAAGGATATATATGTCATTAATGAACCACTTTATGTTCCCTTGTAATTTTATAGTATGTTTATTAACCACGTAATATAAACATACACAAAGAGATTATAAAAGTTAAACTATTTAACTAAGAGTTAAATCTAAAATTTAAGGTTAATATGGTGACCTAAAATTCTTTGAAACCAATTTGTTGATTTTCATTTGACCCATCCCCATTTTATACTAGAAATAAATCCATTTGGAGCCATTATAAACCAATAAATAATTTGTAATAAAATAATATTTCAATATTTTCCTAAAGTGACTGTCACCTCTCTTATAAAAGGGTACGTCCCCTTCTCTAAAAACCACACCTCTAAAGCCATTTGGTTACTCCAACCCTACTAAAATATATTTATATATATCCCCATTTCATTCAATAGGCCTTACTTTTATCTGAAATCCTACCTATGGTTCCCTTTTGATCAAATCCAAAAGGAAGCACACGAAGAAGAGGTAATAATTTCATCAACGTTTTCAATGTTCTTTTCTTCTTCCACATCCTCTTTATTTGTTCTTTATAGACCAAAATAATAAATCAAGTACCTTATATATTCTAGGATGTTATTATAAATATTGTACAACCATATTAATTATTCTATCCATCCTATGAATGACAAAGTCACCATACGTACATGCCTATGAGTTACCATCTCCACGTCGTGGTGTAGTTTGTTATTCAACACTTCATTATTTAGATTTGTATAATAATGAGTATAGTTTATTTAAATAATAAATATAATATGTTAATTATTATGTATATGTAAAATAACATCGAATTACCAATTATTTCACCAACAATAGAAGGATATTGTTTCTCGTGATTACGTACGGATTGTCGTCTCCATGAACGCGATGAGATTCATTTCCCCTCCCAACCATTAAAGAATAATTTTATTTTTATGATTAAAACTAATTTTAAAAAACTTAATATAATTCTGGATATGAATCAAATACATCCTATCCATTTAAAACATGACTTACACGTTACAAAATATATAAAGGAAAATGAATCAGTTAACACCTGAAACAATGATACTAATGAAATATGATTAAGAAAGAAATATTAGAAGATCATATATATCTTAATTAAGTATTTGGTTCTTGAAATAATTTAATAAAAATGATTTAACAATTATAAATTATGTTAAATTACCCTCGACTAAAGAAATGTACAAGTAAAGGGTTAATTTTACAATCTCTTTTTTATCGGAGGTTGTTTATATGTAAGCATATACTTAGAATTATTTATCATCCTCATCAGTGTTTCTTAAAAATTTATTTCAAAACACTTTTATATTTCCTTGAATATGGGTTAAAGCCATTTTTACCCTATTATGAATTTTTATTAAAAAAATTGAATTGAATCTTTCCGTCATTTTCCAAACAAGGTACATTATGACCATTTAAACAAATGAAGGTAAGAATGTTTTTTAACTTATACGACGAGTGTAGCTATTTTCTTCCATTATAACATCTTTGAATCTTCCCTTATCTTCTTATAAGATTATTTTTAAAATAAATGTTTTATTTTATAATTATGTGACTCTTAAATGATTTCAAAATATAAAGGGATATTTCTCTGAAATCGTTTTTATTTCATCTATGTCAACATCCTTTGATGTATTTTACACTTGTTTGAAGTTGATTTATTATGATACAACCTCCCATAATGTATTGATAGTTTTAGATATGTTTGAATGTGGATAGTTTATTTTTATACCATTCATGTTTTATTGTTAAAGTATTAACATTTCATATACTAGTTTTAATATGAATGTTTATGTTAGGTTTAAACCTTTTCATATGAGGAATGCATTGGACTTAGTAAGTAACAGGTGGAGCCTAGTATAGCTCCTTGATGCATCTGTAGGTGTCAAGAGAAAAACTATTGTCTTGGGACTAGGGATTGACAAAATCTTATTTGGTCTTGGAAAGAGACATTGACTATGTGGTTATGATGTTCGAAATTATGCATTTCATCATTAAGAAATTATCTGTTGATATTACATGTGATTATTCTACTAGTATAATATCCATGTTAATAAGTAAATGGAATTATTTGATTTATCTTTTCCGTATTATTCTGAAGATTATGTTTACAAGTATTTTGTTTTAGTTTTATACATTGCCTTAAATTTTTATGCTTATTTATGATAGTTTATTCAATATTGTTATCCTTGCTAAGCATCTGATCTCACCCCTTTCTTATGTTTTCTTTTTCCTAGGATGTGAAGAAGTATATTATGATTAACCTGTAGGGATATGCCAAAGGATATGAGTGTGATCAAAGGGGACACAATGTTGTTTTTTTATTTCATGATGTAATGTAAAACATATTTATTTATCTAGTACTTCCAAGGCTACTAAACTAATCAGTCTTTCGAGACTTGATCTCCTATGATCATGACAATGTAATGTAATAATGCACTGACTTTGGGTATCTAGTTTTGGGACATTATACTGCCACACTAGTTAGCCAAGGTGAGTAAGACTCTCTTCCTAACTTTTTCACAATTTGAATTTACTATTCATGTCTACATATCTTGCATGATGATTTTGGGGATTGTTTTAATTATCTCTATATTTTGGAAACCCTGAAAAAATTTATCCCTTTAAACCCCTTATGGGGAAAATGACAAGACAGAGTTTATTGGGATTCTATGATCTCTAGAAACTCATCTCTCAACTAATTTAATCCCCTTGAGATACGATGGATTCCTCTCAGCAAGTCCTATACTTTTCAATACTTATAGCTTTACTTTTACCTTAAAATATTTTTCAACATTAGGCCATGGTTAAATCATGATCATGAAATTAGATAGAAAGTAACTGATTTTAATAAAAGATTTATTTCCTCCATCAAAATAAGGGATCTCAATATGATTTTATTCTATTTTTAAATGCTAATACTTTGAGGTGTGATGTAGTTTTAATTTATCTAAAGGGGGTTTGTCTAATTTGTTTTATTGGGTTTTAAATTTGTATAATTAATTTGTGATTTTCTATATCTTATAAAGGGTTTCTTTATGAGTAGAAAAATCCCTAATTTTGATGGTTTCAGCATGATAGAGTTTCTTGGGGAGTGAAACAGAAATATTTATGGTCTCTCTTTAATTTATTAAATATTTATTAGTGTATTAATTAAATAATTATTCATTTTTTAATGATTTATGATCACCTATTGTTGAGATAGGTATGGATAACCAATGGAATGATATTGGATAATCTTGGTGAGTTTGATTCATGTGTCAAAGAATGCATCATTGTAGGGTGATCTATTGAAGGGTTTTTTCTCAGGATGGATTAAGAAGTGTTTTGTATACCACCCATAGATGGTTTTTCATTTTTTCAACTATATACATTTTTTAGAACATTTGGTGTTTGAATAAAAAATGACTAATCTTAAGAAAAGAAATTTGGGTTTTCATTCCTTTGTTGGATTTGGGTTAACTTCTTTTAAGGTATGTTGTCCAAAACATATCAATAAATGTAGGTTTAAAATTATCCATGTATGTGAAATATGAGTTATTATTTTAAAACTCTTTGAGTACAACCTATGTAATTATATAAATTGATATATTGGAGATGAATATACAATATTTTGGATCACTTCAGATACATTAACATAGATCCCTAGACATGTGGCCACAAAATGTGTGTTCCAAAACATGGACCTATGTTGGGAACACAAGAAGAAATAATCCTTGATCCCTTTATTAATTTTTTTTCATAATTCTTGGATTTAACCATGGTGAGTGGTTTGAAATTTAATTTTTATCATTAAATGGATACATTTTCTGAATTTAAATAACATGTAAATTATATTCACTTCACGAGATTGGAACCCATGGACTGAAATTGTTAAATGAGGTATAATAGGTTTGTTGTGTAAACATGATGTTTATCAGCTTTTGGAATGTCAGTATCCTTTGAGATTAGATAATAAATGATGGGAATCAGTTCCAATTTTAATGATAAATTGGGAACCAAACTTTATGGAAAGAAAATGGGTAGATAAATGGTAGTTTCCTAAAATAAACATTTTGAATTATGTTCAATTTTTATTATACATGGTTCTTGTTATTTTTTATCTTATTATAATTATATTTTGAGATGACTATATTATGCCCAATTCATGTGGGTGGAATGTTTTATAACCCCTTTGAGATTATGAATTGTTATGAATCATTGTGTATGTTGAATCCCGAGGTATAGTTGAATTGGTGTTGACCACATGATGTACAGATGCATGCTGATATACCGCATGAAATCTAAATACATGGTGTATACCACTATAGGGATTGACATATGATTACTAGATGCCTAAGGTTAAGGTGTACATTTCTCCTAAATTCACGAGGGTGAGTATTTTGCTTTATTAATTGGTTCTTAAGGGTGATATTATAGATTAGTTTTTTTCATAAGGTCAATTCAATTTTCTCTTGATTCATGATATCAATGATTTATCCTAGGTAGGAGAATCTACCTAGGCATGGGTGCTATTTCTAGATGTATACTCATCCACCATGTTACTTAGATATCCAAAAATGTTTCAATGTAGGTTTGATATTTTTCATGGTTTCCTTGGTTTTTTTGATGATCTTAGATATATCCAGAAATGTATCGATGTATGATTTACTGAACTTGGTTGTTAACACAAAACACAAGGGTATGTAGGCTTAAATATTTATTAGTATTAATTGTGCATTTAATTTCCCTAACTATATATTTATGTCATGTACTATATTAATCAGATTGGATATTTTAGACACCATAGTGTTTTCCTACTAAATTTTACTCATACTCATCTCCTAAATCCATTTCACTTGGGAAAATGAGAATCTTATATATGTTTATCTCTATCACATGGTTGGGTTGTGGCATGAATTTTCATGTTTGAGTAAGAATAAACTATTAATATCATGATATTGGTCATGATTATGATCATAGTTATAGTATAGAATTGTTCATAAATTTATATTACTCTAGTATGAATAATTAACTATCCCATTGGGCAATCTTCTCTGTACAACATGTTTGTTCAATCCATAACCCCATTTCTAGGATTTCTACAAATTTTCATACTTTTAAATGAGATTAGATAATTTATTAACATGGTTGATGTTTGGTTATATATTTATTTTTGTTAAATATGATATATATGGTATTTTCTTCCAACTAAAACATCTTACACCCTCTCTACTAGTCTCTATACATTGGAATGTGGGGAGGTGCGCCTGAGGTTAGGAGGAAAAATGTTCTCAAATGGTTATATAGTTATATTGGATAGGATGTTACACTAGTTGGGAAATATATAGTTATGATTATTTACTATGTTGAGAACCAAGATTATTATGGTTTTATGATCCAAAATGAGCTGTAGTTGGATATCAATCTATACTCACTACCCAAAATATCCCCAGTATTATTGTGAATTATAATATGACCAATAGAGATAAGAAACTTTTATATAATCTCATTATTATTCCCCAAGTTAAAAAATTCAAGGGATGTGATAAATCCACCATATTCATGGATAATAAGATGATAAGTAACAAGAATCAGGGTCCAAACATTCATTCCATGTCCAATGATCCCAAGGAAAATCCATCCAAGTAGAAAAATATCTAGATGAATGGAAATGAATATGATGAAGTATGTTTTTCATATGTAAAGGTGGACCACTAGAAGAGGAATTGTACCCAACCAAATACATAAGGGTAATCATTAGATGTAGTAATTATTTAGTCACATATTTATATATCTACATGTTTTCTATTTTATACTACTGATGGTACTCACATTTATATCCAAATATAGAAACCATGTTGATTTTTTAATATTTATTGAAATGAGGTGTATATATGGGATTACAATAGATTGAGGTTGGGTTCTATATAATTTTGATTCTACCAACATAGATTTATAATAAAATCAATTTTTGTTTCATGGAATTATTATTATGTGCCTAGTATTACTAAGAATATCATTTCATGTTCATGTCTTGAAAAGTATGGATTTATGTTTAGTTTTGGAAATAGAAGATTATAATTTTATAAATATATCATAAGTTATGGTACGACCAATTTTAATAATTAAATTTATGTATTAAATTATGAAAATTAAATATTTGGAATAGATAATGAAACATATTTGTGAGGGTTATATGACATGTATTTCAAGAATCATCATCAATGTCATATTAATATGAAGAGTATGATTTATATATATAAATATGGTTTTTTTATAATCCTTTGAGCCTAAAACACTAGAATTATTATATATTTTTTCATGGTAAGATGAAAAAACAACATTTTGTGGTGAAGGGTAAAGAGTGTTGAGGTCATTGTTGAGAATGTGATAAAATTAATTATTTTTATTTGAAACCTAGGAAACACTATTAAAGTAATAATCAATAGTAACATACCCAAATGGAAAGAGAAATATTTCGTGTGACCCTACAGAAATAGAAAAAAATTAACTAAAAACAGTGGACATAGATAAATGATAGTAAATTTGTGACAAAAGAAATAATAGAGAGATTATGACTGAAAATTGATGAAATTAGGGGGATTATATTGCCTATAAATGATTAATAGGGATTTCTATCGATAATTTTCCATTATCAAAACTAATTTAGTAACTATGAAGAAGATGTGTGAAAAAACTAATTTTTATTTTTGTGTTATAAAATATACACTGATATCTCATAATAAAAATTGGTCAAACAAAAATTAGGATAACATAAGTTTTTTGTGGATTAGATAGACATATCTCTTTTCTATAACTTAGTAAATTATCTGATGATAAAAAAAGTAACATTCATTACCTTTTACTATCAGTACTCAGAAAAGAGTAAAAGGAATTATCATGATGAACAAAAAGAAGACAATTATATGTTAAAGGAAACTATATTGATTATTAAAAATAATGAAAGTAGATTATAAAGAATATGAATCCCATCCAATATAACTCACCAAAAAGAAATTAACATATAAGACTAGATAGATATAAATGAAATTACTAAAAAATTGAAACTCAATATGAATACAGTAAAAGGACGAAGAGAGATATATATAAAGATTCTCATTTTAATGCACCATCTTCCTCTACACTCCAGCACATACAATTCCAATATCATAGGTTTTCTTATCTAGAGCTCTAAAAAATGCTCGATGGCTGTACATATCTCCCCCCAAATCAATCTATCACCTCCCCCATATCATAAAACAAATCCTTTGGTAGATAATTTTACTTTCTATCCAAAATAACATCCATTCACCAACAATTCAAATTTTTTACTATAACATTAAAGAATTCATTTTATGGAATTTTATCACTGACACTATTATTTATGAAATCATTCATTTCAACATGTTTTGACACTAATTATAAGACCCTATAATTTAAAACATTACTTAAATTTGAGATCATTCAATAATTTGACTTTATTTCACATTGAGGATCTTTTCAAGTTTAGAGTTTTAGAGAATTAAGACATAACTGTTATATTACATCTAAAAAATTTCAATGTAGACACTTATACTCTATCCAATTTTTTTACAATAATAAAACACCTTAAATAAATAAATAAATATTCTCTAGATATAAATTTTCTTAAATTCTTTCTTTATCTTATCCATCCTTATACCCTGTTGAAAACATTTCAAAAACATCGGATAAGAATAAAAATATTAATAAGGGATATAAAATAAAGAATAAAACCATCAGTCCAAGAATATTTAAAACCCTTGAAAACATTTTAAAGAACTCATACTTTTTATAATAAAACATAAACATCATTGATTACATCATGTTGTATTAATATTACTACAAATTTTCATATAAATCATAGAAAAAAGTAACCTATGGCATCCATATAATACCTATAATGCAGTTTTCATAGTTACATAGGGAGTAACCTTAATAGTTATATTTGGAATACCCATAACAGTATATTCCCTAAATATATAAGGAGAAACATTATCATTTACTTCCTTCACATTCCCCAATGCATTGTAGAGCTATCACATTCTCACCATCCCAAGGATTGTCTTAGAACCACCTGAATTTTTTTTATCATGAAACCACTCATCAAATATCCAAGTACCATTACATAATACAAAGTCATAAGAAGATATAAATTATAAGAAATTTACGCATCAATCCGAAGTAATCAATTCAAGATATAAAAATATTCAACCCACTTCCAAAACCATTTAAACCATTTTATAATGATATTTTTTAATCAGTGTGTCCCATACCACATTGAATCTTATAAAGGAATTAAGATTTTGAAACATTAATGTTCATATAAATAAATACATAAATAAATTTTGAAAACTTGTACATTAATGAGAATGATTTATAAGTTTAAATCTTTAAAACAATTCAAACAATGTTTTAGTTATAGAGTCCTCTACCACTTTAGATGAAACATGAACAAATATAATTAAAGAATAACATTAAAAGGAATCTACAATATCATGAGAATGAGGAGATTCATGATATAATATGTCAATGGGAAGTATATACACCATATAAATTTGAATTTTTTCCTAATAAAAAACAATTCTTAATTTAATGTAAATTGAGATGAAATCCCATAAAAAGAACATAAACTTAGATTAAAGATAAATTAATGACATAAATATGTGTTAAAAATATAAATACACCCAGTATTAGAGGATATTCAGTTTAAAACAATTATAGTTTATTCACACATATTCTTGGAAAAACAAAACCAATGACATGGATATTTAACTAAATGAAATCATATTGAGTTATGATTTCCCATAAAAAGTTCATATAAATGAAATTAGAAATTATAAATGTGGTGATTATGTGTAGAAATAGTATAATAAAAAAAGGAAAGTTTAAATTAAAACATAAAAAAATAAAAAGTGATTGCACACATAATCTTTTCCTAATATAATCGATGAAGTATACGTAAAACCCAATGAGTGGAAATTGAGTTTAGAAATTCCCTTACAAAGATCATTTTGTTTAAAAAATAGATTTATAATGTTTATCCTGTATATATACACATAAATCAAGAATAAATCAAGTATAGGATATCAAATTTTATTTCCCATATAATCATAGCACGTCACAATCCTGAATTAGAATATTAATCCAAAGAATGGTAATTGGGTTAAGAAGTTCGCTTACATTGATTTTATAAGTGACGTAAGAATTTATCAATGGGGTGATTATGTGTAGAAACATTATATCCACATAAAGGGAAGTATAAATTAAAACATAAATAAATAAAAATTTATTTCACATATAATATTTGTATTATATAATCAACGAAGTATACGTAAAACCAAATGAGTGGAAATTGAGTTTAGAAATTCCCTTACAAAGATCATTTTGTTAAAAATATTATCGATTATGTGTATTAACTAAAAATTAAAATAATTAAAGTATAAATAAAATACATTATATTAAATTTTTTTCACATATAATCATATCATGATTAATCACAAATTAGAAGATTATCCCAAAGAATGGAAATTGGGTTAAGAAGTTCCCTAACCTTTAATATGACTTGTCTAGTTCATTATTTAATTTCTTGAATAGTAAAATTAGGTTAATTTATACTTTCTTAAGAAATTTTTTTATATTTATTGTTAATATTGTATCACTTATTATCAAGTTATTAAAATTAGTTAATTATTTGAGTCAAAAATGAACTTGTTTTGATTAAAATATTCCATGGTATCATAAGTCCATAATCTTCATAATGATATTCATGATTTAAAAATTATATATATACATTATATATGTATTTATAATATTCTATAACATATAGAGATAATAAATAAAATTCACCATTCATGGAGATGGTAGGCCACATGTACTCATGAATGCTACATTCATTTATTTTTCATATTAAAATAATAATAATAAAATCATATAAATTTATATTCTATTAACAGTATTGTATTTATATCATGTATGTGTCATAGGTTCAATATAACCATTCTTTATATGTTCCATGTATAGCATGAACGAGTCATATCACGTTGAGGGGGCTGTAGTCCACCCTTTCTCAAATGAAATTATCTTATTTACACATTCTTGAAAGAAAAAATGGAATATTGTAAAAACAATTATAGAATAATAGAGACAATATAAATATAAAATATATCATATATAAATAAATTTATATAATAATTTTTACTAGTAGTGGGGGTAGGATAAAATTTAACAATATTCATTTCATGAGGCAGTAGTCTGTCGTACACAGAAATATTCTATTTATATGCATTTTAATAGAGGTGTGTGTCAGTAAATTTCGAATACTTATCATAACACCATACTAGAATATTTATTATATTGGTGTTTTTGTATAATCAATTAATAAAATTAGAATAGATAGTGGATAAGTAATATAAAGAAAGGAACTTGAGAGAATTTGTTACCTCTAAATCGGGTAACTTCTTTCGATTTTAGCCAAAAAGGAGTTCTTGAATTTCCTTATGCACAAGGTAAGAATTCTAGTAGGAAGCTAGGGATGTTGATAAATTATTTTATTAGAGTTTTTACTAGGCAATGGGTGTGATATTTGGGAGTAAGTGGTAGAGGTGGTGGCCTTTTATAAAAGGGAGGAGGGGACTTTATAAATTTCTTGAAATATTATTTTATTATAAAATTATTTTTAGTTCCAAACGGTTGAAAACTCATTTAGTTCAAAGATAAGATTCTTTGGGTAGAGAAACTCTTAACCGATAGGTTTTAGACAAAATTATTTCATAAATAAAACATTACCTTTTTGCTTTAACCCTTAGTTAAAAACATTGACTCTAACCATGTCTTCTTGTATTTTCGTAATATATTGTTACTATAGTAACTATATAATGCTAAATGAACTATAAGTGGATAATTAATGACTTTTTTAACAATATATAAATAAATTGGTAGAGTAATTCAGTTTTAGGACTAATATATCATTTAATAAAATAGTATTTGTTTTAAATACTCATTTTTTTCAATTTTGACACTATTTAGTAATTTATTTTTGTTATAGTCCTAAAAAAATGATTCCTTCGAAAAGAGGGATTAAATCAAATATAATATGTCATAATAATTCATAAATTTAGTGTATGATATAAAAATTTTCAAATAATATTTAATTTAATATTTATAATATCATTTATTTGAATCATTCATTAATAAGGTAATCACTTCATTATGATTGTGTCATAAATAAATTTGTTTATTTGATGTCTATAAATTATAAATAAAATACCATTATGTATGAAATATTTTTCCCATTCCAATTAATATTTATATTAGAGATATCACTTATATATCACCATTTAATAAATTAGTAAAAGATATATGTTTATGTTATATTTCTCATTATAATAAATTAATTCTTATAACATGTCATTATCACACCCAAGTGGCCCCATGGGGTCCCAAAATCTACACTATAATTTCCATGGTTGTAAATATCTCATAAAATAGGATTAGGACATGTGTTGGGGTAGTTTTATATTATTATAATAAATGTTTACCCTTATTTACCTGATTTACCCTTTATGTATGGTAAAAAAAATAATTAAGAAAGTTACTATTCATAATGTCCAAAAATAAAAGGTACCTATATAAAAAAATTGGACTATATGATTCCAAATACCAAGTTGAATTTTCCCAATTTAAAAATAATAATTTTCAAAAAATAATTTAAAATTAATTCCAGTTGTCAAAACCAGAAAGCAGGTTTTAAGGAAGTAAAAACTATCGAATGATTAACCTATGTTTATATTCAATTTAATTATGAAATTACATCGAACAACAAAAATTGGATTAATTTATAAAAATTTAATAAAATTACACATTAAAAAAAATTCAAATAAAAAATTACTATGTAAATAAATTTGCTGAAAAACCAGTTTTGAATTAAAATATGGTATTTTTCACTATTCATTAAAAATGAACTTTATTAGAAAATTAAATAAAATTAACCAAAGTAAGTTTTGTTATATCCCTTATATAAAATATGTCTATTTGGTCAAATATAACATATAAAAGTGGAAAGAATAGATTTAAAAAGGGTTCTCCATCAAAAGTCGGTAAAATGACCTTTTTAAAAATATGAGAGTTTTTACACTAAAAATTGGATTCATTATCATTTCAATCCTCTAAAATTAATTTGACAAATGTAAAAACATTAAAGAAATATGTAAAATCATAAAATAGTTAATTTTGTTAATTCATGCAAATACAACAGTTATGTTTTAATTAACATTTAAAATACCAATTTTATTATTGTATTATATTTCGATATAACTCAATGTTGTGTGTAATGTAAGATTTCAGAAAAATACATTGTTTCCTTTCAGGTATGATATCATTCATAATTCCCCCATTAAACTAAAATTAATATTGAATTCAAAAATATAAAAAGATATAAAAATGTATTATTCGATAAATACCTGGGTCGTTACATCATTCTCCCCTTTAGGAAATTGCGTCCTTTTAATTTTAAAATTGGGCACATGAATATTATTGGAAATCCCATATCAGGGAAAGAGTCAATAAAACTACCAATTTAAAATAAATAAAGAGAAAAAAAATGATAACCGATATAAAACATAATTGTATTCCATGTTGGAAAACATGTATATGAAAGAAAAACTAAGTTTCATGTTAGAAAACATAATAAGGAGAAACCTAACAGTTTAAAAACAATGGACATGTGATGGGTTAAACAGTATTTGATTCCCTGGTAGGAAATGTAAATGGACAACAATTTTTTTAATTCCATTTTCAAAAATTTGAGGAATTTATTGATGATTGTGACTAATAAAATATGGAAACAAACTTACATGACAAGTACAGTATCATCCTTTAATAAATTTCTTCCACAAACATAGCCTTTCAACAAACAATGAGTATTCAAGAAGACATGGTCACACCTGAAGTGCCAGAATCAGCATCTAGAAAATCACATAATCTAAAAGAAATTAAACTATATATTTCCCCTATTTTTGACATTAACCAAAACCAAAATGTTTAGTAAAAGATCATATAATCCGCAGAATGAATAATTATTACAAAAAACTATTATAATCTTAATATCAAAAATTAAACAAGGAATACCCAAAGTTCAACAAAGAAAATTCAATAAAAAATTGCCATTAAAACTCTTTAAAATAATCCAAACTTAAATTGAAACTCATTATTCGAATGGATTTGATCATAATCTCCTCCACTATAAATCATAACATTTATATTCAAATTACATCGACTACTCTTAACGTCTCGTAGTTAAATGTAATCGTCCTAATCACATGTTCTCCATGATAGGTTAATCATTTTAATTCATAAAAAAATCACCATTTTCCACAATAAAAACATAGATTCATCTAAAATAAAATTCTACCACCATTCCTCAAATGAAATCCCATAGTATTCTCTTTTTTTAGGCATATAGTCTTCCCAAATGAGCGGACTTCTTCCAAAAAAATTATAATTTAATCCCCTAATCATTTTCCTATTCTAAGGATATCCATTTTATAAAATATAAGATCCCAAAAGAATCTTATTCTTGGTCCATATAATCATTTTACTAAAAATAATAAGTCATACAATCCAGGAACTTCACATAGGATAGTGGTAGGCGATAAAGGCCCATCACACCCCAGTTGTGGGTTCAATTCCAGCAGCCTTGTCCGACGTGATGTGTTGTCACATTGTTTTTGTGTTCTCCTTTTTCAAAAATTGTATAATTCTGATGAGATAAAATCCTCAAAAATAGCTATAACATTTTTTATACTCAAAGGTTACTCAATACCTTTCATTTTAATCCCAAATCATAAGGACCCCAACATTTTAATTCATGAAGTCTTATATATATTGACATTTCTTTTATTTCACCTCCATATGATAAAAAACTATTCCCAAGGATTGAACAACATACATTGAACATGGTTTCCACCTAGTTTCATCATAATCTTGCTCACATAGATAGAATGTCCATGCATTGAAAAAATGATTTAGATATTCTTCAAAATAATTTTCTTTCTTTTTCCAAATACACCTCATACATCATCGGTCATATGGGTGTTTATAGAGAAATAGTTTTGTAAAATAATCATGTATGACATATAATTCCAAAACATCTGATAAAAATTGATTTTTATAAAACAGTTGGACCAAGATTGAGTTGAAATTATCAATCAATGGTCCTTTAAAAATACCATAATTATGTACTGAAAGAATATATTTTAAAACCAAATATATATAGGTTGCGCAAGGATACCCTTCACCAGAACCATTTTCAAAATAATATTATGCTTCAAAATCTTGTCATTAAGTAAAATATCTGCAAATGCCTCTATTATATTTACATTAAAAAATATGAGAATATTGAGAAAATAGAATTTCATTATAAACAACCCACTATCCATGATGATATCGGGGTTTATTGGATATGTTTGATATCTAAAACAAATACTTGAAAGTGATTTTTACATCAGAAAAAGTTTCACAATAATCCAAACATTACATTGCAATAATTATTTCAAGCAAGGCATCAGTAAGAGATTAGAATATTGTTTGACATCCTCGTCCATATATTTGTAACTGAAATTCCTTGATCTAAAAAAGTAATAAAAAAGGATATAACTAAGAGAATATATATAGGGACTTACCTTGTGTGTAATGAAAACATTTAATCGCTAATGTTGTCTAAGCCTTTCCTCTAATACCAACTATAAGGCACAAGCATTTAAAACATTACTTAATCATGTGATCAGTTAATATTTTGAATTTTATTCAAATTGTGTATCCTTTCAAGATAAGAGTTTTATAGAATTAGGACATAACTATTACATTACATCAAAAAAATACAAAGTATACACTTATACTCTATCCAATATCTTCAAAATAATAAAACTCCTTAAATAAAAAAAGAATTATTTTCTTGATAAAAATCTACTTCTATTAATCTATTCTCTTATCGTTCCTTATAAACTTTGAAACATATTTTAAAAACTTGGGATGAGAATAAAGAGATCAGAATGTTTAATAAAATAAGGAGTAAAACCGTTACTCCATGAATATTTAGAACCCATTAAATCATTTTCAAAAAATCATACACTTTACCCTAAAACATGAAAAATATATATAACATCATGTAATATTAAGATGACTAAAAAATCATATAAATAATAAAAAATAAAGGTAATTTGTGGCATTCATATAATACTTACATTATATCTCTAACACCTATATAGGGAGTATCCTTCATGGTTACTTTTGGAATACCAATCATAGTATATTCCCTAAATCTATTAGGAGAAACTTTATCGTTTATCGCTGTCATGATACCCAATGAATTAAAGAGCTATCATAGGCTCACCCACCCTAGAATTATCAAATAACCTCCTATATTTGGTTAATCACATTACCAATTGTTAAATTTTTAAGTACCATTACATAATCAATACACAGAAAAGATTGAAATTATCAACATTTCACTCATCAATCAGAAGAAATCAATTCAAAAAATTGAAATATTCTTTCCATTTCAAAAACCATTTAAAAACATTAATAAAGAAAATTTTTAATCAAAATACCGCACTGAAGCTATTAAAAGAATTAAAATTCTAAAAAATAAATTTCCATATAAATAAATACATAAAACCATTTAGAAAAATAGATATTAATGAGAATGATTTAGAAGATTACATCTTTAAAAAATTTAAAACAATGTTTTAGTTAAAGAGTCCCTTACCACTTGAGAAAATAAATGAATACAAATAATTAAAGAATAACAATAATTAAAAACTATAATATCATGAGAATAAGAATATTTATTATATAATATGTCAAAGGAAAGTATACACACCTTAGAAAAGTGAATCTGTTCTTAAAAACAAATAAGTCTCAATGAAATGCAAATTGAGGCAAAATCTCGTAAAAAATGATTATTTAGATTGAGGATAAATGAATGACATAATTATGTGTGAAAAATATAAATACACCCAATATAAGGGGATATTAAATGTAAAAAACTCAAAGGTTATTCACACATATTCTTCGAAAAAAACCAATGACATGGATATTTAACTAAATGAAATTAGAATGAGTAAAAATTTCCCATAAAAATGTCACGTAAATGAAATATAAATTTACCAATGGGGTGATTATGTTAATTAAAATTATTTACACACAAAGGGATTAGGAAATTACAACATAAATAAACGAACCATTATTCCACACATAATCTTGTCATAATATAATCGACGAAGTATTCATAAAACCCCATTAGTGGAATTTGAGTTTAGAAATTCTCTTACAAACATAATTTTGTTAACAAAATAGATCAATTATGTGTATTCACTATAAATACACATAAATAAAGTATAAATAAAATATAGGATATCAAATTTTATTTCACATATAATTATATCACGACATAATGAAGAAGTAGATTAATAATCCAAAGAATGGAAATTGGGCTACGAAGTTCCTTTACAACATTCATCTAAAGGATGTAAGAATTTATAAATAGTGGGTTTATGTGTAGAAATAGTATATACACACAAAGGTAATTTGAAATTAAAACATAAATAATTATATAGTGATTCTCGTATAATCTTGTTATTATATAATCAATAAAGTATGCATAAAACACAATTAGTGGAAATTGTATTTAGAAATTCCCTTATAAAGATCATTTTGATAACAAAATATATCAATTATGTGTATTAACTATAAATAAAAATTAATGAAGTATAAATAAAATATAGTATATCAAAATTTATTTCACTTATAATCCTAGAATTGAATAATCAAGAAGAATAAGATTAACCTGATGAAAGGAAATTAGGTTTGGAAGTTCCCTTACCTTGAATTCAACTTGTCCCGTTCATTATTTAATATCCTAAATAACAAAATTTAGTTAACTTATACATTATTAATAACCATTTTAATGTTTATTATTCAATTTATATCACTTATTATCATGTTACAAAATTTATTTAATTATTTGAGTTCATATTGTACGTTTTTTTTATGTTTGGTACTTGAGTAAAAAATGAAAATGTTTTGATTAAAAATGTCCATGTAGTCAGAAGTACCTCATCTTAAGAATGATATAATTTATTTAAATATCATACATATCCTGTATATATTTATTTATAATAGTCTATAACATATTGAGATAAAAATGAAATGCACCCTTCATGGAGTCGATAGGTCGTACGTATGCATGAACGCGACTTTAGATTATTTTTCATATTAAATGAATAATTATCAAATGATATAAATGTATATTATAATAATATTATTATATTTTTTTTCATTATGTCTCATAGTTTAAATAAATCCATCTTTTATATATTCCATTTATAGCATTAACGAGTCATATCACTCTTAGGTGGTGGAAGTCCACACTTCCTCAAATGGAATTATCATATTTACACATCATGGAAAGTACAAAGGTATGTTGTAAATAATAATTAAATAATCATATAGCATATATATATATATATAATATATCATATATAAATAATTTTCCATCATAATGGACACCATGATAGGTGATAAGAGAAAATTGAACATTCATTGTTTAGTGAGGCAGTAGTTTGTTGTACACAGAAACAATTTGTTCGTATCCATTAGATTGAGGTGTGTGAAAGTTAGGTTAGAATAAATTTCATAAAAAAATAATACTATATTTAGTATTCTATTTTTTAATGTAATAAAATATTAATAAGATCATAGTGAGTTGATAAGGAAAATAAAGGAAACGAACTTGAGAGATGACGTTATCTCTGAATCGGGTAAATTTCTTTGATTTTAGCCAAAAGGGCTTATTGAATTGCCGTATACACAAGGTAGGGATTCAATGAGGAAGGGAGAGATGTTGGAAGATTATTTTATCCAAGTTTGGATGATCCATGGGGATTTAAAAGAGTGAGTATGTGGGTAGATTTGGTGGCCTTTTATAAGAGGGAGGAGTGACACATTAGGAATGTCTCAAAATTTTATTTTATTATAAATTTATTTTCTGTTTCAAAGGGTACCAAACTCATTTATTTAAAAAATAAGATGTTTTGGGTTTAAATCTTTCACCTATTGGTTTTAGAAATGTTTTGGTCACAAATATAACCATATCTTTTGTCATTAACCCTTAGATAAAAACATTAACTCTTGCCATGTCCTCACACATTTTCATAATATAAGGTTACTATAGTTAATATAAATGACAATAGAACAACAAGTGTATCACTAATAAAATTTGAAACATTATATAAATCAGTTGGCTAAGTCATAGGTTTTATAACTATTATATCATTTAATAAAATAGAATTTTTTTAAAAACTCATTTATGTCAATTTTGACACTATTAATAATTAATTTTTGTTAAAGTCATAAAAACATGATTCCTTCAATCCAAATGAAAAATATATAATAAAATATGTAATTATAATTCATAAAATTATTTAATCACATAAAAATGTTCAAATAAGTTTTACTTTAATATTTATAATATCATTTATTTGGATTTTTCATTAATTTGGTAATCACTAAATCATCAATGTGTTATAAATAAATTTATTTATTTAATGTATAAAAATTATAAATAAAACACAATTATGTAGGAAATATTTGTAGCTTTATAATGAAAATTTATAGTAAAATATACCACTTATATAACCCCATGTAAAATTTAGTTTATTAAAAGATACATGTTTATGTTATATTTCACTACACATTAAATTAATTCTTATAACATGTAATTATCAAACCCAAGTGGCTCCATGGGGTCCCAAAATAGACCAAAGGATTCCCATAGTATGAAATATCTCATATAATAATATTATGACATGTGTTAGGGTATTTTTATATTATTATAATATTTTTTAACCATTATTTACTAGATTTACACTTTAACCATGTTAAATAAAAATAATTATGGATGTTACTATTCATAATGTACAAAAATAAAAGGAACCTATTTACATAATTTTACCCTTATGATTCCAAATATTTAATCCATTTTTCCAAATTCAAAACATAGAATTTTTAAAAATTAATATAAAATTAATTCCCATTGTCAAAACAAGAAAGCAGGTTTTTAAGAAGTAAAAACTATCAAAAGATTGACACGTGTTTATGTCCAATTTAAAATTAAAAATACTTACAATGAACATAATTTTATTATATTATAAAAAAATAATCTATCTTAACTTTAAAAACAATTAAAATAACAATAAAACTATATAAATAAATTATATGAAAGGCTATTTTGAATTAAATTGCAGTATTTTTCAAAATTCCTTAAAAATGAAGATTATCAGAAAATTATCAAAATTCTAACCAAAGTAAACAAATTTCACTATTATATAGAAGAATATTATAATTTCAAATAAAAAATATTAATGTGAAAAAAACTATAATTAAAAAAATTATTCTTGATCAAAATCCTGTTAAATGAACTGTTATAAATATCAGAGTATTTTATACAAAAAATTGGATTCATTCTCATTTTATTCCACAAATATTATTTGGATAATCGTTAAAACAATTAACAAATATGTAAAATCATAATATAGGTAATTAGTTTCATTCTCTCCAATAAAAATACAATGTGTTAAGTACTATTTAAAATAATAATATTATTGTTGTATCATTTTTTCATATAACTTAGTGTTATGTGCAACGTATGATTTCAGAGAAATGAGTTGTTACATGTTGTGTAGGCTATCATACATAGTGTCACATATAAAATAAAATTTAATTAAATTCAAAAATATTAATAGATATGAAAATCTATTATTCTATATATACTTGGGTCGTTAAACTACTCATGTTGCGGTAATTGTTCAGTGAACAATCAATATTTTTTAGTTATTGTTTTTTATTTTTAAGTTGGTTCTATCCAACCAATTTTTGTAAAAAATATATATCCTTAGTCTTGTCCACTTTTTCTATGCTATGGAACAATTTTATCACATTTTCTAGTTAGACTTCATCCAAAAAATCTATCATTGAAAGAATATCATGTAAAGGGAACAATGTCTGCATTAAAAATTTCTTATCCACCATCCTCATAAGCACAACAACAAATTTCATTCTAAAACATAATTGATATATTCCAAAACTCCATCAATATCCCATTATACTAACTCAAAATCCAGAATGAACTTTTAAAAATTCTGTCTATTTTTCTACAAATAACATCTTCCAACATTTATCATTAAAAAAACAAAAAACATTGAGTTTTACAAACAATATTGGAGTTCAAAATTCTTCTGATTGATTCGTGATTAATAATTATTGGTCATTGACCCAAAATGAAAACTTATTCTCATTATCCTCACCAATTAAATCTCTATCGTTGATATGAAAAATCAATGGCTTCAACCATGGAGTGCCTTCCATAACACATGAAAATATCAAGCACTAATGAAAATATGGTAATCATTGAGTTCATCTTAATATACTAGAAAATTCTATGATTTTATTTAAAAAACAATCATCCTTAATGGGATATTTATCCTTAATCTTGTTAAAAACTTTCTCAAAATTTTATTGAATTCCATGAAGAAACATAAATTTGGAAATCATATATAAAATTATTAGAAAGATAGGTTCATTGGATACACCCCTTCATTGGAACTCGATTGACTTGTGATAGGTATGTTCATGTTTTTCACATATTTTTCATTTGAAACCCATATCATAAAAAATTAGATGAAGTGGAATAAACAATATTCATTTATTGATAATATTTGTTTTTAGATATCAGTTTGTTCTCAGATTATGTATATTCACCAAAAAAAAAATTATCAGTTGAAAATATCGTCCTAAATTGAAATCTCCCTCAGAATCATTTTTTCATTCAATGTACTGTCCCATGAATCATATTTTATCAATACTTCTGTGGTTTAATCATCATCTGTCTAAAATCCATGTAGTTTCAAAAAATCATGATTACTCTCATATTTATTTCATTGATATCTATAATGAAGTACATAAGAATCAATTCCATGAGGATAAATCATAATTTGGATTTGATTCATTGGAAATGAATTAATGAAAACCCAAATTCAAATAGAACTAGCAAAATGAGTTGAGACTTGATGAAATCAAAACTATAGGTTCTAACCCCTTATCAGGTTGGATCTTCTTTGTCAAGCTTCATTTTTTATTAATTTCTATTTTTAGAGAGATTTTCAATTTTTCAGAAATGATAATGAACACGTAAAATAAATTATCTTACCTGGAAATATTTTCAAGGTTTATTTTACAAAATAATAAAATATCTTAAAGAAGTACTAATTTATCTAACGTTGTTGTAAGAATTATCTTACAATGATTCCAAAGTACAATTTATCATAGAGTGTTTCATAGAAAAATGATTTCTGTTATGTGTTTGGTACATTGTATGTAACAACCATAACATTAATGAAAAAAATTACCTTTATTTTTTTTAATTAAATGTCATATATAGATAGAAAAAACATGAACTTTTTTTCTATTATTTGTTGGTTTAATTTAATGTTATTTATCATTACCATTTAAAATATAGGCATTTAACTATGATCACATGATTGAAATAAAATTAAGGTTTTAAAAAATAATCCTTTCGACATAGACAAAGGAGAGGATGGTCTCATCCTATAGACTCGGGCCATATGAATCTATTTTTTTGGAGCTCGAATGGTGGTATTGTCACTAGGCTTCACTCTTGAAGAATATGAAGCTACGCTTTAACAGGTTAAGCCTGAAAGAAATCACTTACGAGATAAGTTTATGTTAATAGAGAGTACAACCTTGTCGATGTTATCTGAGCCGCCCCAATAGTCTATCACCATCACACACCTTACCCTTAGGTCTTATGTGGGTGTTATAAGGGGTTAGGTAGCATGTCATTGGTTATGTTTTTTTTGTGTAATCCCCTTTATAAATAAAAGTCTTACTCCATCAATTCCTGTATTAGAATTTGTTTCTTAAAAAATTAATGAATTAGATCAATTGATTTTTCTGGTAAAATGGTAATTTTTAGAAATATATAAATAATTATATTAAACCGAGGTTTTATTAATAATTTTATTATAATAGTGTTCTTAGAACACTCCATTTAATTTAAAATGATTATTATATTTATTGTTTTTACTCTATACAATATTATGTATTCTGTTTGATAAAAATTATATTTTTATATGATAAAACTGAAATTGTATTTTTTTAATTAAATAATTTATTTTTATGAATTAATTATACTTTGTAATAAATAATCTTTAATAAAATATTATTATAATATAATTTTTATTAAATATAAATGATCATATACTTTATATGAAGCCAAATGTATGTTTTATTAATGTTCGGAAACTCTTTTTGTCAAAACCCGTGAATTTTCAATAAATGAAGGTTTTTACTTTAAAAGTGAAAATTTAAATATTTAGAATATTATTCATATAAAATTAATATTATTTATTAAATCATGATGTTGAAATTATCCAATGGTGAATTTTTCATATTTTTCTGAGATAATCGAATTTTTGGGTAAAAATTAAATATAGTATAAATATATAATTTGTTTTATGACATCATAATGACCCAATAGTTATTTAATAAAATACTATAAAAGGTTTATTCAGACAATATATTTTTTTCATTCAAAATAATGTGACTTTTTTAGTTTGATTAATTTTATAATTCTTTAGTGGAACCTCCAAGACTTATAAAATATTGTCATATTTTAAAATGATTTCCTTGACAGTGTGACTCACCTCTACCTAATAAAGCATAATATTTTAATATTTTCTGCCCTTGGACTTATAAAATATTTTATTCCACTCCCCATTGGATGAAACCATGAAAAAGAAACCATGGTATGACTTGTGGTTTTGAATATTTTAATGTGTTGTGTCCAAAATGTAAATAATAAAGAATTTTATATCCTTTCTTATATAAACCCATCCAATATCCCTTTCTATTTCACTAAAACCGTTTTGATCTCCACAAAAATCTCCACCATACTCTTTATATTCCTCCCAAGGTTCCCCCAAGCTCCCAAGAATCCACTCCCAAGCCCTTGGGATCACACACCCAAGTAAGTGATCCTCGCTTTACTCTCCTCCTTTCAAATTCAAGCATTTTATTTTAATGTAGTTCTTCAAATTTCAAATGGATATAATTTTATTATTTTATAATAATTCTTTTACGTTCCATTTTATGTTATTTTAATTATGGATTATTTATCCACCCTATTTTGGACCCTTACCTAAGTCTTTACTATTCCAATATTTCATAAGGGATTTATTCCTTTCTCATTGTTGTCCAATATTCTTTATGTTGTTAAACCGTTTTTCAATTAAAAATGTTTGGGTATGATTTTTCACCTACCCATAATTACCTCCTTATGTTTTAATTATTATAGTCCTCTTTATCTCTCATTAACCCCTCCCATCTACACTCATCACCATAGTGAGATTTCGTCAAGCTTATTCCATTAATCCTCTTTCTTCAAGTTTCTGCATTATGTTACACCATATATTTCTAGGTTCCATGAATTGGGACATGTATCTATATGACCCCTTTACTTAAAATTTCATTTAAATATTATGAAAATCATTTTATCTCTCATCAATAATTTCTTTTTGAATTTTTATGTCACACTGTTATGCTGTCGAAATTGCACCGTGAGTTCCATGCCAAATTCATTGTATAGTAAATACCATACCAATTTCTCTATAAAGAGTATTTACCTTTATTAACATATACATATAGAATGAAAATTACATGTATTTATTTCTCATTTCATATTCAGGGAATAACTTATGATTTTGAATGATTCAACATTATATGATCTATGTGTCACACTTATGCATGAAATTAAATTTTTATAAAGGACGCACCCTCATATCATTCCGATTCATTGGGTAATGTTTAGTATCATGATACACCACTTGCAATGAGGGGTTACTCATGATAATTCATGATCAATGAGCGTTTAATTATGATAGTTCATGTGTAATGAGGGTTTACTCATGCTAATTCAAGTGCAATGAGTGTTTACTCAGGATAATCCTGGTGCAATGAGCCTAGGCTCATGATAATATCAGGTTTTATGTTGTTGCCAAATTTTCATGTTATTATAATCATGATATACCATGAAATTATGTTCATGTATCACTTGGGGTACATTGATATTCCTATTTCTTAACATGTTCTGTATTCTTCATGTTATGCCTTGTTTACTCCCATAATGGGGTTTATAGCTCAAAAATTTTCTTATGTATGTCTTCAGGTTATCCCATCCAATGAAAATTACGAAGGAATTTTGTGGTCATGTAAAATAATTTTTCAATAAAGATGTTTTGTTTTATGTCTTAAATTTTCAGGTATTGTTTTTAATTTCCCAAGACACTATACATCTCGATCCTCAGAGTTTCCTTAAGTGAACATTTCTATAATTAATCATGATTAAATTTTTAATAAATATCAGCGTTTTTATTGTTGGTATCCATGGATAGGTCTAGTAAATTTTGATATTAGGATTTGAAAACCATACCGAAAGCATTAGGAATAAGGCTAAATATAATAAAAACATCCCTAAATTTTTGTAAGTATAGAGTATGTGGTTTATCAAGAAAATACATCTCTATCCGGGTAAGAACAAGTAGAGGTGGTTCGGGCCTAGATTTATCTAAGGCTAAAAACTGAAAACACCACTTTGCGCAAGACTCGAATGGGAACTAGTGAACGACAACAGGCCTTGCTGCACTCTTGGTTCGACACTCTCGGGAGATATGCTTTGGTAAATTCATATTATTTGTATGAACTATTATTAGGAGAATAAAAAATTCCCCTAAAAATATATATTGGGAATTGGGTCTTGGATAACATACATTGAAGCCTATAAACTCATAAATTATAGAAATAATTGTAATTTATAACTTATCACTTTTTTTCATTGGATTCCCCATTATGTGTTACCCATTAAATTCCTTGTATTCCATCCAATGGATGGTAATATGAGTAATATGGATGAAAACTGATGTGAAGGGGTGCTTGATGAATGACCCAATAAAATGGGAGATCAAGTATGACATATCATTATAATGAAAAACTAGCTTTAAAAATAATTAATCCACTATTTATTGGGGATCATTATCACCACATAACCTCAATGGTCTCATATGATGGGAATAATGAAGTACACTAAGTCGTCTTACATCCATGATTAGAAAAACTAGTACAAACAAATTATTGATAGGAGGTAGTGTTGCTACGTAACCACTTAGAGGAAAATACACATTTGATGTCCCCTGAAACAAATACACATCACTAATCTGATCATCATCATGATCCTGAATCAGTAAGTAGGCTAGCTATCATCGCAAAGTTGTCCTGAAAGTAATCAAGATGTACCATGGTTAGATGAACATATATATATATATATATATCTTTTTTTGTACGTGTGTCTTTATTTCTGTTTATATGTTTGAGGATATTAAATAAAAAGGATATTCAAATGAATCATTATTATAAGATTCAGGTACCATTAGAACTAGAAACTAATGTCTTGGTATGACGAGTAGATAAGTAGAGAGTTCGAGTATTGAGTATGGATATGTCAGAAACTATATGAACACTAGGATCCCCAGCCTAAATGATGCACATGAGATACCCTGATACTATTTCCCTAACTTCCAAAAAATTTCCAATAATAGGATATCACAAAACATCATCCTGAGGATAATACACATTTGATAACACTATGAAACTACTATAACCACCAATGTACCCGTGACCCGTAGAAGACCTAGTCTTCACAACCTTAGGTCTACCTCCAATCATCTTGTCCCTGGAAGAAAATTCCAAAACAGAATAAAAATAAAGGAATTCCTTTTCCTATGGAATGAACATGCACACAGAAAACCATCACTATTCATTAGTTCATTGGAATATAGATTAAATAATGTAACAAATAGAGATAAACTATTCATGTAATAGACTCTAGAAAATACATATTAGAAAAAAAATTAATATAAATGTGACATTTAGAAGAAAAAAATTCCCAACTAGAAATGAAGTCCCAACCTGACAACGACTGTAAATGAATAATTCTAAGAGATTAAAGCTCTTGATCTCTATGACAAACCACAGTATAAGTTCAATGAACCTAGGAATCACTTTTATCCATAGTAATAACATAAATTATAAACTTTTTCAATAGTATACCTTACACATGAAGGAAAATCCCATGCATGGTTGAGTATACATATACGTAATTAGATACCCAAAAAACTGAAAGAAAGTGATATAGATATACTAAAATATTCAAGCCAATCCATTGATATAGATAAATTATTCCCAACATATACATATATATATATATATACATACATATATATATATATATATATATTAACACAATGTGTCCAAAACAGGAGAGATTGTGGATCACCATCTCATAGCTTGTTTGAAGATTATGAGTAAGACCATTGTTTTTAATTTCCTTCACTGATTCCCACATCAAATGAAACCTCTTCATAATATGTGTGGAGAGGCTAGCTCCTCGAAAGTCTAATATATAGATTTGGGAGACATAGTCCTATAGAATACCTGCACCCCATAGGAGCTTGAAAAAGGCTTTGTATTGATCCTCAAATTGAAGAATTTTTACTATAGAGGGGAGTACCATATCTATCACTATAAAGGATATGGGGAACCCGCACTCTATTGTGATAGTGGAGTAGGGGAACAAAAATATCTATGGTATCCTATGTAACTGACACCTTGGTGAAATAGGGGTGTCTTGACCTCGACATCTCTATGATTATCCTATCCTAGTCAAATTTATTATTGAGTGTCTCCAAAGTAAGCGTAATATTAATAAAAACATGAATCTTGTCTCATGTGACAATACAAATTCCACCATCATGTTTTATGTGAGAATATTCTCAGGATAGGTTACTTACAATACAAAATATGGTCTAAGTGAAGGAAATACAATAGGATGATAATGATGGAGGGAATACACATTGTGTAAGGGGGTCTACAAGGTTTGTGACCCTACCTCATTGAAATATTCTGTTCTCTTATATACTAGGATAATAAGTCTTTTCATAGTACATGTCATGTATGGTACATTCACATTGGGTCATGGCTACTCGATGCCTATAGATATGCTCCTGGTTGTGCCCATGTACCTAGGGACTCGCAGGTGTTCTTGGATGGGTACATGACCATTTCTATATACCAACTCATGTTCATGTTCCCCTAGAGTACAAAACATTACACATGGGGTCCTAGGAATGTGTCATCTAGAAAACATATTAGCAATAGAGACCTTGGTTTTCCTTATAATACTTTGATATATTTATATATATATATATACATGCATAGATAGGCACTACGACAACATGAAATTTTCTTTCCTGATGTGCCCATACTTAGTTTAATAATAATATTAGATATATTTTATATTGTGTGCATCAATCTTATTGTTGAAAATTGGATAAATCATAAACAGAGGATTAGATAGAAAATCTGATACAATTTTTGAATTTGGAACATGGTGTTTATCGCACCCACGACATAAATTGTGTCGGTGAAGGACATTCAGAACCCTAACTCATTGGTTGTGCATTAAGTAGATTTATTTTTTTATTTAATTAATTTAACCAAATTTAAATTCATTATATGTATATCACCTTGAAAAAACATTCTAGGGTTGAATTAGAATTCCTAGATTCTTCTATTGAGCGCTCATCCATCCTCCCTTTGATGAATGTCAATGAATCTCTTGATAAAGAAATATTGGGACGCAACAAACATATTTAATCATTATTATCATTGTGAGATCAAGAACATCATCAATTATCGATAAAAATAGAGTTAGGACACATATTTTGTGACTTTCTACCCCGAATTAACTGTTTGAGCATATTTAATATTGTTCTTCGATCTAAGCCTTTGTAAAAACTCTGTATGTGTCGACATATAGAAATGTAATTTATTTCAATTATGTAAATAAAACACGATCATGTTCATAGTCATTTTCCAATAATTCTTGGTCAATGATCACTCATAACATTCTTATGGTGCTTTTATACCTCATTTTTATATGTTGTTTTCACCGATTGGATCCTCGAGGTCCCGATTCGACAATTGATGGGAAACCTGAACTTTTTTGGGAACCTGGATACATGGAAGATCACTGAAAATAAAATGGTTTTGTGACGGAAACATATATCCAAGATCTTTACAGATCAAGGAATCATGATTCTTTGGTTACAGAATTGATCCGGGATAAATGGGGGCGTAAAAATGGGCAGAACAATTGTAGAATCCTTCACGATGAGTGGAGACCGATTTACAGCGAGCAACAACCATATTCCACAATACATGGTCATATCTTGATATTTTGGACATAGATGGTACCAAATCTGAAGTAGAATGATCTAATTAAATGTGTGATGACTAGATCTAGAAATATCAAGTTTCTAGAATATTCAGGACTACACGTCGTGATCAATAAAGAACACACGACATGCATCCCCCTTAATTTTGGCGCTATATTATGGAATATTTTTAGTTTGACATGACTTGTAGTACTCCCTTACACACCATATACCCTATCCCAATTTGAAAACCCTTATGGAAGACCACACGAGTGTTAGTCTGTGTGGAACTACATGGATACGAGTTGACCACACTGGCGACATTCCATGTGGCCAAACAAGTCATGTACTAGAATAATTGATCTTTCCATATAACCCTCCAGTAGGGTTGGGCAGTGGAGTTTCTCAGAAACCTCTTCCGAGTGTTTCCCTCATGAAATTATAGGTAGTGGAGTTCCCCAATGAAAATTTTGGGCATTAACCTCTTGAAGGGTTGGGTGGTTGTGTTCCTCGACAACCACTTCCATACATTACCCTCCAACACATTTGGGCATTAGAGTTCCCTAACAACTTCCAGGAGTTACCTTCATGTAGGGTTGGGTAGTGGTGATCCCCTATAACTTTTCTAAGCGTTAACCTATAGCGGGGATGGTCAGTGGAGTTCCTCCATATTTATCTGAGTAATACCCTCCTATCGTAATAGGTAATGTGATACTTAACTAGATATTGTGGCTCTCAGATGTGTTGCACAGTGATGAGATGTGGTTTTACATTGCATTGGACTCCTGAGAATTATGAATGCCTTCCCCAATGAGATGGTTTCTTGTGATGCATCCTAATATCATGATGTTGTGTCAGTGCAACCCAAAAAGGAAACTATCCAGGTCTGGTGATTGATTTCATTATACATGAGTGTTCTGGGTAGACACGTGGGATATGGTGAATCATTTACGCATTTTTGGAACTATTTTCTAATCTTCTTATTGGGATGACTTATGAAGTGGAGACCCCTATACTCTCACTTTTGGGATTCATTTAATGTGAATTTATATTATTTGTTCTGGATTCACACCTTTATTTGGATACTCTCTTTCCAGGTGATGCAATCATGCGGGTGGTATTCCATGTTCTTTTTGTGTTTTTCTTCAAGTGGTTGAATGAGCGTACTCTCTTTCTATATATGTCAAAGGCACATCGATTAGTTCATCTACTCATTGTATTTATTCCTTTATTCATGGATGATCATAATTTTATTCTTGGTTGGGTTGAGCTATACTATTTCATTATACCGTATTCAATCTATTTCTTTTCACTTCTTTTGTATCTCTTGTTTCTCCCCCCATAACCCTTTCAAGGCATTCTACTAGGTATGTACATACTCACCCTTACATGAGATTCACCTACACCGGTCAGGTCTTTAACATACAATAGATAGATTGAATGTGACATCAAAGTAACTTGGATATACTGGGCTCTTAGACCTCATATGATGGTCATAGCTTGGGATGTAGAATTTGGTATCTCTTGGGGGTTTACTCTTTTCTAGTTTTTTTAGGTTGGGATACACTTCTGTTTTGGGTGTGTATTTTTATCCTTTAATTTTCAATTTACACTACCATAATTTTGAACTATCTAGAGGTTCCTGAATTCTTGGATTACATTATATCTATGTTGCATGTTTTATTATTTTCCCTCTATACTTTTTCATTGACATGGATATGTGTGCATATAGGCTCTCAAGAAGATACCTCCCCAAGATAGTTATGACATCAAATCATTTCTCCACCCCTAGCCTCTAGTGTTGGGCTTGGGGAAGTTGCTACTTGAGCCTTGTAATAGGTCAGGTCATGATATATTAGAATTAGATCAATTTCATTCCTTGAGAACATATTTGGATGTTTCCCCTTATGAGGATTTGGTTGGGATTAGAGAAATAGTTTCAAAATGCCTCAAGTGAGGATCTCAGTCTAAGAATTCTAGTGAGGGTATGGGAAGTCAACGTATAAATTCACCCAGACCTTGAATACTTTATTATTGACATGGAATGTTGAGATATTTTTTATGAGGATAAATGGTACATAAATCAAATAGGATTGCTTCTTTGATTTTCCTTCTTGAGTAAGTTCCAATGTTTTGTTAATATAAACACACACACACAAACACACACAGATATATATATATATATATATATATGTATGTTCTCATCAGATTATGACACTCTATGAAAACATTCAAGATTCCACCATGGTGACATAAAACTTGGATACCATCTTCGGTTCATCATGAAGACCCTATGACCGATGAGGCCTCAGTTCATGGTTGATCCGGCAACCCCTTACTCCAGGTGGGAAGGAAGAAGACCATCCACCTATTGAGCAGAATATATTCCCAGTAGATTATGCTAGGTATGTCCAACGGATGATCGGACTCTACAATTTCTAGTATCTGAGACCATGGAGGGTCAATTGTGAGATAGATCCTCACAAAAAGGGGGCTTAGCAAGAGTTGGTGGTCCAAATCATTAGTCTTATTCAAATTGTGATTGAATAGGTGGTGGAATTGGAAACGTTCCATTTCCATAGAGTATCTAGGAATTGGTGCAGACCAAATACCTAGATGCATGATGAGTTTAAACTCTCGTGGGATGAATTCCATCGGTTGTTCTAAGAGGTGTACTACCCCACCGGTTTATGCTTAGTCCAAATCCATGATAATCTGGAGCTTCAATTGGGAGGGATGATAGTGGATGATTATGCGGAGAGGTTCATAGAATATTTTTGGTCCTCTATTAACATGATTGAGGATGTATACATCAATTAATGGATGTTTAAGAGGGGACTATGTAGAGAAATTTTAACCAGTGTTTTACCCTTGTGCATCACCACTTATATCACGGTGGTGGAGAGAAAGATTATGATAGAGATATTTCTATTTTAGGTAGGCCAGACATTTGGAGATGGCAATAGGCACAAAAATGCTAAGTCCTCTATAAGAGATAGCAGATGCTAGGTTCTAGGATCTCATAGCATGATACCCTTCACGTGCGCGATCATGCATGTGTTCATATGGTATCGAGGTAGCATAGAGGACCAAATAAGTATAGGGAGAGAATATTATTTTCTTGTGATGGGAAAGGTCACATGGAAGGGGAATTCCTAACTAGACATGACTCTAAGTCCAGGAATATATCTGGTGGACAGTCATTATAGAGTAAACGTCGGGATCAAGGATCCCAGTAGCATGGACACGATGGGACCCAAGGAGGCAGAGCTGTAAGATGAGTTGGAGGAGCTTCATGTATATGAATAATCAATGATATCCTTACACCACCTCCACCCAGAATCCCATTTTAGCCCTAGGGAGATGGAGGTTGGGGCCATGGACATTTCCATGCATTGGATACTTATGACCCATCATTTCAAAAGCTGATCTAAGGAATGATCTATGTTTATTATACTATTTCTTTGTTACAAATAAAAATAGCTGAAACTTATTATATCAGATCTGTACTCATGCTTAATGAGAAAATATCTAAGTAGAAGTGCCGACATGATATATTTGTCTTGAGATTCATATAGGTAACACATATGTTGTATCTTTCATTTTCCGATTGTTCGAGCTATAACTTGGAGGAGATAGAATCAATTGAGACATTTTGGTAGTCCTGGTGGAACCCTATAAAGTCATACTGGGTATGGATTAGATATCCATGGTGTGATTCTAGATCGATTGACCTTGTAGATTAGTCAAATTTCTAGGCAATGATGGGATGTGATTCTCCTTTTCCATCAAGATAGATCTCATTGTAGGGAGAATGGGTTCAGAAAGAAGAAGGTTATAGCCAATTACCACTCAGTTGGTGAGAGTATCCCTTAGTGTAGCCATATATTCATGAATCTAGGATCCATCAGATATGAATGATTATATGGACATCTTCCTTGGAAGATGTTCTGGGACTACCTATGAAGTGTGAGATGGATTTTTTCATTGTCTTGACTCTAGGGACACCCCCGATATTTTCTTCACTATATCATATGAGAGCTTATGGATTTTCATGGATTATCTTCACCTAAAACAAAAGATGATAAATAAAAATTAACAATTTTTTAGGACTGACGACCTCTTTGACTAGTTTTGATGTTCGATGTGGTTCTTTAAGATCGATATCTTGTCTGACAATCCCTAGTTGAGGCTTTTCAAGGTATATATTCTAATGTTTTCATTATAATGTCTCTATGAACATTATGTGTTCTTTGTTATGTGCATTGGTGTGAAAGATTCCATCACCATGTTTATGACTTTGATGGAATAGTTTTTCTATCAATACATGGACCAGCTTTTTGTTTCCTTCATCCATGACATACTCATCTACTCTATATCATTAGAGGAACACACAAATAACTTGAGTATGGTTCTAGATTTTCTATGAGATCACCAGTATTATAGGAAGCTTTAAAAGTGACGATTATAGATATATGAGGTTCACATTATGGGGAATATTATTTTTGAATGGGATTTTACCATATATCAAGTGTTGATCGAGGTAGTGATTTTTTGTGATCCTCACATGAATGTTTCATTTTTGTGGAGATTCAATGGCTTGAAGGCGTAATATAATAGGGTTATAGAAGACTTCATCGATATTGAATCCCCTTTAAATTCCCTAAAATGTAAAGGGTTTTTGATTACTTGGTTTGATCAATTCTAGAGGCTCTTTAAGGAGTTTAGGAAAGGGATAACGAGTGTCCCAGTGTCGAGACTACCCAAGTAGGGTATTGAGTTCATATTGTATTGTGATGCCTCAGGAGTTGGGGTCAATTTCATGTGAATGAAACATTAATCACTCATCGCATATGGGTCGAGAATGTTGAGACCCCATGATCAGAATTATCGGGTTAATGAACTAGACTTGGAAATGGTAATTATCGAGCTATCAATGGGGGTGAACTCTCTTATAGGAGATTTCTTTATGGTTTTCTCAGAACACTATAGTATCATGTACATATACACTCAGTGAAACCTGAATGTCAGACATCTACACTTGTTGGAGTTCCTGTAGGACTATGAAATCTTTATAGTCTATATTCTATGGGATGAAAATATTATAGAAGATTCTATCAGTAGGATATCCAAGGCCCGCTTAGTATAGGAAGCTGCAGAAAAGTTAGCTTCCCTGTATTTGACCCTGGTGGAGAAAGATGGTACACATTTTCTTCAGTTGATTGTGTTGAATCCATTTCTTGTCAAGAGTGTGAGAGAGTCATAGCTTGGAGACATCGATTGTGAGGTCTTACATTATCATATATAAATATAGGATTCACCGACTGGATATTCTGAAAGAGGAAATCACGACATAATGTTCTAGGGGTGAACATTGGTTCCAGTGACATTGTTGAAGGAGGTGATGAGTGGGTTCCACACAACTCTCATAGTTATACATACTAGTGTGGGGACAATGTAAAAATAACTTTATTGGTAGTTTTTTGGCCATAAATTAGATGAAGCGTAGCTAAGTTTGTCTCTCGGTACCTCTTCTATCATGAGCTAAAGGCTGAGCACCATGTTTTGTAGGGTTTGTTGTAGCCCCTTAAGAACCTAGATTGAAATGATATTTCATGTCCATGGACTTTTTTATAGGGATTCCATGCAAAAGATATCCATGACACCATCTGGGTGATATTTGACTAACACATGAAGTCTTCACACTTCCTTGATATTAGGGAGCAAAGTTCGGTGGAGATTTCAGGGTAGTTGTACATACATGTGATCATTCACCTTCATAGGGTACCCTAAATGATTGTCTCTGAGAGTAATGGGGGGTCTATATCATGATTATGGGTATTCCTGTAAGAGTAATTTATGACATCGATGAATATGAGTACAACCTTTCACCCAAAGAATGATGGATATATAAAAATAATTATCTTAGATCTAGAGGATATGTTGAGGGCTTGAATGTTGTCCCTAAACTAGAGATAGTAGGATCATACTCCCTTGACCGAGTTTTTGTATAAAATAATATAACATTATAAAATAAGCATGGATCCTTTTGAGGCATTTTACAAGATCCCCTTTAGGTTACCCCTGTGTTTGACATTGGTTAGTGAGACATCTGTGGTGAGCCTAGAGTTGGTGCCGGCAACAATAATGAAATTCCAGGTCATCCACGACTGGATAAGGATGGCCCAAATTAGATAGAAATCCTACCCAAACAGCCATTTAAGGCCCTTGGTGTTTGATCCAAGAGACTGTATCTTGTAAAAAGTCTCCCCACTATGATGAATTTAGAGGTTCATTTGGGGAGAAAAGCTATCCTTATGGTTAATTGGGACATTATAGATCATATAGAATGTTGGAGATGTCTCTTACTACCTCACCTGACCCCACAACTCTAGTGGGTGAACAACATATTCCACATGTCATAGCTGAAGAGATAAATGTGAGAACCTATGCACATCATCGATTAGGACGAGCTGGCCATTGCGGATAGACACACCTTTGTAGAGACCCAGGTGGCACAATAAAGGATTGGTAGGAGATGATCCTACCTATATGGACCATCCCTTTGGTTTTCATGATTTAGAGTCATGGAAACTTGTAGGAGACTTCTTGGGAGAGAGAGAGAGAGCCAAATGTGGGATTCGTAGCAGGAGTTATTTTACTAGTTTTACTCTCTGGGAAAAAATCGTTAAGGGATGATTAATTTAGGGACTATTATTTTTTCATATATGAATATGATATATTTCAATATATATTTCCTGATATAGGAATTGATCCAGCATGTGATTCTATAGCATTGTGTGCTCGGAATTAATTTTATAAAAATATTAATTTTATTTTATATTGTGTTCACTTGGATCATTACAGAAAATGGAATAAATATTAAATGGTTGATTGAATCATAAATCAAATTCCATGGTTGAGTAAAGAACATGGTGTTTACCCTTTTCACGACATCAAATGAGTGGGTTTATGAAATTTGGACAATCAATCATTGGTGGTATGTCAAGTGGATTTATTTAATTATTAACTAATTAAATAACTCATTTAACCTAACATAAAGTGATTATAATAATATCTCGGTAGAATAACTTTTTAGGTTTGATTCATGATTTATGGAATCCTTCTGCGAGAGCTCCTCCCTCCTCCCGAATGACAATGAATCTTTGTAACACCCCGAGATTTTCTGAAAAATATTCTTAATTTCATTAATGTCTTGTGTTTTACGCTACACCAAAAAAGATCTTTCACAACATGCATCCTTGAATTGCCTTGCATTACACGCAATCATGACCTTCCTCTGTAGCGTGTGTAGTACGCAATACCGAGTTTCACTAAACAACGATATGCTATTAAAATATTATTAAAACTAGCTGTTATGAATAGTAATAACCACTTTTTGAAATTTTGTAAATTTTATTTTTCAAAATGGACTTCATTTTTGGATTCATAATATTGAAATTAGCTTAGGGTTAAATTTTCGTACTTTTCAGATAACTATCATATTCTGATGAATAGTGAAAATTACTAAATTTTTATTAAAAAAAACTTTTTTAATCGAAATAATTAATAGTGATAAATTATTAATTTGAGTGGTTTTAAAGTATATTTAGAATATATTTTTACAATTTAATACAATGTTGTTCATTGGATGTAATTTCACATTTAAACCAGACATAAACAAGTGTCAATCTTTTGATAGTTATTATGTTTTAAAAACACGCTATTTGTTTTGACGACGGGAATTAATTTTTAAATTAGTTAATGTAACTGATATGTTTTGAATTTGGTAAAATAAACATCTTTTTTGAATTCATAATATCAAATATATCTTAGGCCTAATTTTTGGTATTTTTATGGAAACATTCATTTTTTGATGAATAGTGAAATCACTAAGTGGTAGTTAAAAAAACTGAATTTTTCATAAAACTTAATTTTACCGCTTTTGTGAGTAGAATTTCGAAAATCCGAGAGACACGGTGAATATCAAGGACTAAAATTTGGTTCAATGAGATGAAAATAATATTTGGTGAATATCGACTTTTTACTTTTTTTACCACGGTTAAAAGTAAATAGGGTAGTTAAAGGAAAAATTGATATTATTATTACCCTAATACATGTCCTAATTCGATTGGATAAGTGTAATTCGACCAAAAACAACCTTAGAAATAAAATATGACCATTTAGGACCACTTGGATTAGATTTTGACATTTATTATGAATTTATTTAAAGAAGGGTTAAAATAGTTAAAATCAAAGTTTAATAAGTAGATAATTTTTAATATAGGGTTATACATAAGATAAATTCGACTATAAATATTCATTAGGAAGATAAAGAGATTTCCTACATAATGGTATTTTATTTGTAATTTTTAGACATTAAATTATTTAATTTATTTATGACACAACGATGTTGTAGTAATTATCTTATTAATGAAATATTGACATAATTGATGTTATAAATACCCAAATAAATGTAATTTGAGACTTTTTATGAATTCCACTAATTTTTTAGGTTAATATGACATGATAGTATTGATTTAATTAAATTATTTCGAATTAATCATTCTGTTATAATTTTCACAAAAATCAATTACTAAATAGTGTTAAAATTGACATAAAATAGTTATTAAAACAAATATTATATTATTAATTGTTATTTTATTCCTAAAAATCTATGGTTCGGCCAAATTACATAGATAAGGTTATATATATTAATAATAAACAACTTTTGGTTTATTTGGCTTGTTATAGTAAGTTTATTAACCTTATAGTGTAAGAACACAAAAAGACACGGTAAAAGTAAAATTATATAACTTAATGTTAAATCTAAATGATAAGGTTAAAATAGGAACCTAAACTTGTCTAAATTATATTGGATGAGATTATTTCGACCCATACCCACCTTAGTTTTAAAATAAATCAATTTGGTTCTATTTAAAACCGAATTTGTCTTTATAATAAAATAATATTTATAGTTATTCCAAAGGTGCCCCTCTCCTCCCTTATAAAAGGGCACCTCCTCCCACTCTTCCTCACACCACTTTGAGCCTTCATTCTCGTCCAAACCCTGCCAAATTCTCTTCTCCACTTCTCTAGATACATCCTAGAGGTCCTGGTCTTCTTTAATGACCAATTTTAGTTCCCTAAGAGGAGGACTCAAAGAGGCGCTTCAAAGAAGAGGTAATGTCTGTTACCGATTCTTTCAACTTTATTTCTTCTTCCAATTGTTCTTATCAGGTTGTTTCATTATGAATTAATAACATCAGTATCACTCATATACTGATATGTTATTATAAGTATGAAACAACCCTATTTAACCATCTATCCATCCTATGGAAAACGAAATCATCGTGCGTGCGTACGTACGGAATACCGTCTCCACGCCGTGGTGTAATCTATTTTCCACCACCACCTTACCTGGATGGGTATAATGGTGTAAATAATAACTATATATGATTATTGTAAAGTTATATTGATTCTGAAATTGTATATATACACTCCATTACAATTTCACGATCATGGGAACGATATCATCGCTCGTGCGTACGTACGGAATACCGTCTCCACGATGTGATGTGACTCGTTCTACATGATCTTCATTGCATAATGATTATATAAATGAATTGAATGAATGAATATATTACAGTAATAAAAATCTTTAAATTAGGTATCTATAACCTAAAAAGAAGAATAATAATTTATTCGACAAAACATGCATAAGAACAAAAAGTAATAAACACCCGAATAACAAGTAGTAATGAAATATTACTAATAAGAAGATAAGAATATTACCATATATGATATCATAAAAATAATTATGATTCTGGAAGAAGTCAATAACATTATTTAAATCATTATACTGGAGTTTCGGACACTTATAAAGCAAATCAGACCTAAGGTAAGGGATAATTTATTAAACTCATTTTTATTCGAGATTGTTTATTTGTAAGTATTTACTGGGGTGTATTTTATCATCCACATCCATGTTTCCTCAATATGTAATATTATTTACATCCACCTAAAATTTTTTAAATCCATTTTTACCCTTTGGTGAGTTTATAGTAAAATATATGAAAGGAATCTTTTGTCGTTTTTCGTACGAGGTACTTTTTGAATTTTCGACAAAAGTACGAGAAGAATGTTTTTTTAACTTATATGGCATGAATGGATTTTTAAAACATTATTTCCAAGAGTCTTCCTTTTCAAGTTTTCAAGTTTATTTTTAATCAACTTCTTTTAGTTTAAAATTGTATGACATGTTAATAAAGGAAAATGTTTTTGAAGTAGAAAGGATATTTTCCTCAAGAATGGAGTTCAAGTGTTTTATCAAAATTATATTCCATCTAAGATAATAAAGGGTTCTGTTTCTATACCTATTATTACATTGATTTGATTATATTGTGATGGAATTATTTTTATGAATTCATTTATCTTATATGAATTGTTTTATGATTTCATGATGTTTAAGAATCCCATTTTTATTACATGGGTTATGCTATGATGTATGGTTTATGATTTTGTGGCAGACATAATAATGGTATCATTATGAGATGGGTGGGACCTATATCTCCCTCCAATTCATTGGGTAAAGATTTTATATCTTATGAGATAGACATGGCTAGAACGGCAGGTTAAACCGGTTCAGTGAAACAGGACTGAAATGAGGAGTGAACTCGGTTCAGAAATGAACTTTTTCCACTAAGATAGTCTTGGCAATGAGTCTTGACTAATAAGAAATGATTATCTATGATTATGTGTGTATGCCACAAAGTTTCATGTTTTAAGTTATGATTATTGGGATTACATTTCAGTACTATGATTTATCCCATGTTATGATATTATGATCACTTTTGCAGGTTAAGATTTCCAAAAAGTTATGTTATTATGAATATGATGTGATTGATATTTCTTTTGTTTACCCTTACTGAGCATTTGATCTCACCCTTTTATGTTTTCTTTTACCCAGGATATAAAGAAAGGTTTTAGGTTAAAAAAAAGAAGATCTTTAATGGAGATGTTGAAGATCTTTCACCACGATTAGAAGATTATATTCCGAGTTTCCAAAGACACTAAACTATTACGGTCCTTGTGTGTGTGTTTTTGTTATGTACTAAGTATTCCGCAAAAGTAATGTAATGTCCATGTACGTTAAGTTTCGGGTATCTACAATTGGTATCAGAGGAAAGGTTTAGTCAACCTTTGGAAACTAGGATGCGAGAACTTTAGTGAGATCCCTAGAGATATTTCTAAGGTATGTCTAGAGATGTACCTAAGGTTAAGTATAAGTATAGGTTATTGTACTAGAATTACGGTAACCCGAGATGTTACATATTGAAGGTACCCCCCCTTTATTATATTGTTTTCCCTAGCGTGATTTTTTCCTCTCACACTATTCTTTTTGGGTTTTAGAAAATGGCTGGAAACAAGATGATTCACGATAATGGAGGATATGATGGACAATGGAATGATATTCTTCATGAGAAACCAAATGAAATGGGATTTGGAAGTCCAAACATCATTATTATACCAAATCAGCAATCTCATAATATGATCAATAAACACAAATTTGGTAAGTTTCATGACTCGGCTAATAAGAGAAAGATGGAGTTTAATGATGATCATAGAGGAAATAAAGTATAATTTCCCCTATGTAAATCATGTGGGAAGAGGAATCATGGAGAATGTTTCAAAGGAACTGGAAGATGCTTTGGGTGTGGAAAAGAAGGACACAAAGCCAGTAAGTGAAAAGGAAAAGGTTTAGTTAACACCAAAGATGAGGATAATGGTATTGCTACGTCATAAAAAATGTTTAAATGTTTTAAATGTGGAATGTACGGGCATTATTCAAACCAATGCCCTAAGGGAAAGTCTCGTGAAGAGAATCAGTATGGTCATATGGGTAGTATTTATGTTGATGATGATGAAGAGACTACAAATGATATGTGAGTTGAAATAATTGTTGAAGCTCGATCAATGGTTTAAGAAGGTAGTGGAATGATTACATGTTTATCAAGTGTAATGTTGTATAAGTAATCTCACTGTACTATGGAATAAAGAGACATCTAAGGATTGTTACACTGTTGTCTTTCCTTATGTTTTGAAAGTGTATGATGAATGGTACCAGTAACCATGAAAGGTTATTCAGATATTTTTGTAAAGTAGATGAGATGCGCATAATGAAGGGATAAGGAGAAAATTAAATGTTTGATAGTATTCATGAGCTCATGACTGATATAAGGAAATAGTTATATCATGGTTTGATTATATAGAATTTTGGGGTTTTGGTATCTGGAAAGAGTTAACTTTTGACAACACTCATGTTTTCACCAAGGTTCAATGGGTATTCATTTTTCAAGAGAATACATGATTAAGGCCTTCGAATGTTTGGAATGTGACCAACAAGAAATATATTATGATATATGGGGATCATCGATGGTATTAACATGCTTGTTATATGAAATCTCTGGTAATTTTTTTCACTATAATATGATAATGGACTGCAATACTATGGATAAGCCTAAAGATTGTAATGGAATATGTTGTACATAAGTTAGTATTGTTTAAGGATAGAACCTTTTTCGATATTATTTATGGGATGTTATAGTAATGTAGTTTTAGAAAAAGGACAACCTGTAGGATGGGTGACAACCCATTGCGTCGGACAAGGCTGTGGGAATTGAACCCACAACCGAAGTGCGAATGGCCTTTATCGCCTACCACTAGCCTACAGAAAGTCCCTGTTTAGTAGAAACTAGTTTTATTATTAAGCAGTATGATATATGAAGTTTAAGTCCATTTTAGGAACCATATATGATTAATCTCACTATAGATGGACTAATGTATTTTTTGATAACTTTTCTAACCCTTTGTTTGAGACAGATGGAATGACCCATCATTCTATCACATGATCATCTAACACATCACGAATGACAAATTCAACTTCATTTATTTAAGAGATGAAGTGGAAATTTTCCAAAGAACGACCAACGGTGAGACTATACCAAAATCACAAAAGTATTTCTTCTAATTCCAATTTCATCAACTTTAGGGAAATGATCTTGAAAACCAAAAATGTTGTCCGAGTGATCTTATATCTGATGAATCAGATGGTACCTTAGATCGTCACAAATTTATGGCTTTGTGATTTCTGGATTTTCCATAGCCATGTTCTCTACCACTCTCCATCAGAACATGATGGTTAGATTTCTCATCCATATCCATATTTTCACCTATGTGGAAACCCAGCGATTAGTTTATTTGGGTAACCGTTACGTTTCATACTTTTTTTTAAAGATTGGTTTTGGTATTCCTTTTTATGATATGGGTTTCTATTAAAGAAACTTTCGAGTAGTAAACCATTTATAACCCTGACGAAATTCGGGGGCGAAATTCATTTTAAGGGGGGTAGAATGTAACACCTCGAGATTTTATGAAAAATATTCTTAATTTCATTAATGTCTTGTGTTGTACGCTACATCAAAAGGAGCTTTCACAACACGCATCCTTGAATTTCCTTGCATTACACGCAATCACGACCTTCCTCGATAGTGTGTGTAGTACGCAATACCAAATTTCACTAAACAACGACATGCTATTAAAATATTATTAAAACTAGCCGTTATGAATAGTAATAACCACTTTTTGAAATTTTTTAAATTTTATTTTTCAAAATGGACTTCATTTTTGGATTCTGAATATCGAAATTAGCTTAGGGTGAAATTTTGGTACTTTTCGGATAACTTTCATATTCTAATGAATAGTGAATATTACTAAATTTTAATTAAAAACAACTTTTTTAATCAAAATAATTAATAGTGATAAATTATTAATTTGAGTGGTTTTAAAGTATATTTATAATATATTTTTACAATTTAATACAATGTTGTTCATTGTATGTAATTTCACATTTAAACCAGACATAAACAAGTGTCAATCTTTTGATAGTTATTATCTTTTAAAAACACGCTATTTGTTTTGACGACGGGAATTAATTTTTAAATTAGTTAATGTAACTGATATGTCTTGAATTTGGTAAAATAAACATCATTTTTGAATTCATTATATCAAATATTTATTAGGCCTAATTTTTGGTATTTTTTTGGAAACTTTCATTTTTTGATGAATAGTGAAACCACTAAGTGGTAGTTAAAAAAACTGAATTTTTCATAAATATTATTTTTACAGCTTCTGTGAGTAGAATTTAGAAAATCCGAGAGACACGGTTAATATCAAGGACTAAAATGTGGTTCAATGAGATGAAAATAGTTTTTGGTGAATAGTAACTTTTTACTTTTTTTTACCACGGTTAAAATTAAATATGGTAGTTAAGGGTAAAAATGATATTATTATTACCCTAAAACATGTCCTAATTCTATTGGCTAAGTGTAATTCGACCAAAAACAACCTTAGGAATAAAATATGACCATTTAGGACAACTTGGATTAGATTTGGACATTTATTATTAATTTATTTAAAGAAAAGTTAAAATAGCTAAAATCAATGTTTAATAAGTAGATAATTTTTAATATAGGGTTATACATAAGATAAATTCGACTATAAATATTCATTAGAAAGTTAAAAATATTCCCTAAATAATGGAATTTTATTTGTAATTTTTAGATGTTAAATGATTTAATTTATTTATGACACACAGATGATAATGTAATTATCTTATTAATGAAATATTGACATAATTGATGTTATAAATACACAAATAAATGTAATTTGAGTCTTTTTATGAATTAAAATAATTTTCTAGGTTAATATGACATGTTAGTATTGATTTAATAAACTTTTTAGAGTTAATCATTCTGTTATGATTTTCACAAAAATCAATTGCTAAATAGTGTCAAAATTGACATAAAATAGTTTTTAAAACAAATATTATATTATTAATTGTTATTTTATTCCTAAAAATATATGGTTCATCCAAATGACTTAGATAAGGTTATATATATTAATAATAAACAACTCGGGGTTCGTTTGGCTGGTTATAGTAAGTTTATTAACCTTATAGTGTAAGAACACAAAAAGACAGAGTAAAAGTAAAATTATCTAACTTAATGTTAAATCTAAATGATAAGGTTAAAATAGGAACCTAAACTTGTCTAATTTCTATTTTATGAGAGGATTTAGACCCATCCCCACGTTAGCTTCAAAATAAATCAATTTGGATCTATTTAAAACCGAATTTGGCTTTCTAATAAAATAATATTTTTAATTATTCCAAAGGTGCCCCTCTCCTCCCTTTTAAAAGGGAACATACTCCCTCTCTTCCTTAAACCACTTTGAGCCTTCGATCTCAGACAACCCCTGCCAAATTATGTTCTCCACTTCCCTAGAAACATCCTAGAGGTCCTGGTCTTCTTCAAAGACCAATTTTAGTTCCCTAAGAGGAGGACTCAAAGAGGCGCTTCAAAGAAGAGGTAATGTCCGTTACCGATTCTTTCAACTTTATTTCTTCTTCCACTTCTTCTTCTTAGGTTTTTTCATTATGAAGTAATAATATCAGTATCACTCATATAATTATATGTTATTATAATTATTAAACAACCCTATTTCACCATCTATCCATCCTACGGAAAACAAAATCACCGTGCGTGCGTACGTATGGAATACCGTCTCCACGCCGTGGTGTAAATTATTTTCCACCACCACCTTAATTGGATGGGTATAATGGTGTAAATAATTACTATATATGATTATTGTAAAGTTATATTGATTCTGAAACTGTATATATACACTCCATTACAATTTCACGATCATGGGAATGATATCATCGCTCGTGCGTACGTACGGAATATCGTCTCCACGATGTGATGCGAATCGTTCTACATGATCTTCATTGCATAATGATTATATAAATGAATTGAATAAATGAATATATTAAAATAATACCAATATGGAAATGAGGTATCTATAACCTAAAAAAAGAATAAGAATTTATTCGACAAAACATGCATAAGAACAAAAAGTAATAAACACCCGAATAACAAGTAGTAATGAAATATTACTAATAAGAAGCTAAGAATATGACAATATATGATATCATAAAAATATGTATGATTCTGGAATAAGTCAATAACATTATTTAAATCATTATAGAGGCATTTCGGACACTTACGAAGCAAATCAGACCTAAGGTAAGGGATAATTTATCAATCTCGTTTTTATTCGTGATTGTTTATTTGTAAGTATTTACTGGGGTGTATTTTATCATCCACATCCATGTTTCCTCAATATTTAATATTATTTCCATCCACCTACAATTGTTTAAATCCATTTTTACCCTTTGGTGAGTTTATAGTCAAATATATGAAAGGAATCTTTTGTCATTTTTCGTACGAGGTACTTTTTGACTTTTCCGACAAACGTATGAGAAGAATGTTTTTTTAACTTATACGACATGAATGGATTTTTAAAACATTATTTCCAAGAAGCTTACTTTACAAGTTTTCATGTTTATTTATAATCAACATATTTTAGTTTAAAATTGTATGACATGTTAAGAAAAGAAATTTTTTTTGAAGTAGAAAGGATATTTTCCTCAAGAATTGAGTTCAAGTGTTTTATCAAAATTATTTTCCATCTAAGATAATAAAGGGTTATCTTTCTATCCGTATTATTAAATTTATTTTATTATGTTGTGATGGAATTATTTTTATGAATTCCTTTATCTTATATGAATTGTTTTATGATTTCATGATGTTTAAGAATCCCAATTTTATTACATGGGTTATGCTATGATGTATGGTTTATGATTTTGTGTCACACATAAGAATGGTATCATTATGAGATGGGTGTGACCTATATCTCCCTCCAATTCATTGGGTAAAGATTTTAAATCTCATGAGATAAACATGGATGGAACGGCAGGTTAAACCGGTTCTTTGAAACAGGACTGAAACGAAGAGTGAAGTCGGTTCAGAAATGGACTTTGTCCACTAAGATAGTCTTGGAAATGAGTCTTGACTAATAAGAAATGATTCTCTGTGATTATGTGTGTATGCCACAACGTTTCATGTTTTATGTTATTATTATTGGGATTATATTTCACTACTATGATTTATCCCATGTTATGATATTATGATCTCTTTTGGAGGTTAAGATTTCCAAAATTTTATGTTCTTATGAATATGATGTGATTGGTATTTCTTTTGTTTACCCTTACTGAGCATTTGAGCTCACCCTTTTATGTTTTCTTTTCCCTAGGATATAAAGAAAGGTTTTAGGTTAAAAAAATAAGATCTTTATGGTTGATGTTGAAGATCCTTCACCACGATTAGAAGATTATATTCCGAGTTTCCAAAGACACTAAACTATTACGGTCCTTGTGTGTGTGTTTTTGTTATGTACTAAGTATTACGCAAAAGTAATGTAATGTACATGTACATTAAGCTTCGGGTCTCTAAAATCATTGTATAAGTATATATCTGGATGTGACAAATGCAAAATCTCTATCCAATCGGTGTGTGAGCACACTTCACATTTGTGATCGACCCAAAATAGAATCAGAGAACACCATTTAATATATTATAAATTGGATTATTTTTTTTAGTAAATCATATGTTTTTCTTCAATCTACATCTTTTTTCAATCTTTTCATGTTCATGCGTACAAAAATCTAATTTATTCCATTTGTTTATCTGACCCTGGATCATGTTTTAAATCACTGTCTATGAACTCTTGGCCAATGATTTATCAAAACATTGTTGGGTTCTTATCTCCGAAGTTTCTATATGTGTTCTACTCCAATTGGATCCATGAGGTCATAGTTAAAAAATTATAAGCTTACCCAAGCTTGATCGGGCTCCAAGATACGTAGAAGATTGACAAAATGACAATTGTTTTTTGAGAGAAGCATAAATCCATGATTTTTACAGATCAATGATTCTCATGTCATTGATTAGAGAGTAGATTGGGGATTAATGGAGGTGTGGTGAATATTGAACAATACGTGAAATCCTCACAGTGAGAAAAGACCTATTCACAGAGATCAATGACCAGATTAGAAGATACATTTTCAAATCCACCTATTTCAGCCATAGATTGTGTCATATCTGAAGTGGCATGACTTTATTTAAACTGTTGAGATAGGATCTAGAAATCTAATTTTTATGGAAAAATCAGAACTACACACCGTGTCCAATTAGGAACACATGGTGTGTGTCCGCCTTAGCAAAGGTTCTATTATTATAATGATTTTAAGGATGAAACGGCATGTAGTACACCCTTACACAACATTTACCTGATTCTGGTTGGAAAACTGATGTGGCTGACCATATGGGTCAGTGAGTGTAGAAGTACATGGACATGGGATGACCACATGTCTAACATTTCGTGTGGAAAACCATTCCATGTACCAGATTACAAGGACATTGGGTCTGTGTACACATACACGAGGTTCGAGTATATGGAAAAGGCTAGCAGCGCATGACCTGAACCCCTGATAGGTTTGACACTCCATGTAGTGCACTTACATTGCGTGAACCCCTAGAAGGATGGGAACCCATGTACTGACTAGAGAAACAACCATTCTATGATGTGGGGCCACACGACTTGTGTTTCCCCTCACATTTCATGTTCTACTTGATGTTTTCTGAGCAATATTTTAATGATTGTATCTTCTTTGTTTGGACACAGATTGTTTCCCATGTGTGGATGGTCTTGAGTGTTTTTACCAGTATAAATTGATGGTGCCCTTAGTAGAGGATTTTGATATATGATGTGCATTATTTAGATATTGACACCTTCTTAGGCAGTTCTCCATGATTTTAGTGATCATGAGAGATCCCCATAAACATTTACGGGTGGTACCCTACATCATTGCTGGGTAGTGGAGTTCCTCAACTTTCGAGGAGACACACTCTAGTAGGGATGGGAAATGGAATTATAGAAAGTCCTATTCCTGGAATTATTTTAAAGTAAGGTTGGTCAGTGGAGTTCCTCAATGAGCTATAATGGGTATTACCTCTAGTAGGAGTGGTCAGTGCACTTACATAATGTATTCTTGGCATTAACCTCCACTCGGGTTGGAATGTGGAGTTCCCTACTGACCTTTTCTATTCATTAACCTTTAATGGGGATAAATAGTGGAGTTCCTGAGTGATTATCATATTAGGACACTCTTGTAATACTAGGGAATTGTATCATTACCTATATGTTTATTCTCTCAGTTGTACAACATAGTGTCGACATTTGTTTTCACGTATCATTGTACTCTTGAGAAGGAGAAAAAATTTCCCCACCCAGACATCTTCGTGTGTTGCGAACTAAAACTGTGAGGTCAAGTTTGTGCTTCCCGAAGTAGATAGTATCAACATGTTGTGATTTAGTTTCATAGAAATTAGTGTTTGGGGATAAAATTTTGGATGATGGGATTTGTTGATGGAATTTTACAATTACTAGATATTCCTCTTCTTGGGTAGAGCTATGAGATATAGATCCCCTTACTCTCTCATTTCATCTTATTTGATAGAGTTTATATATAAATTAATTATTATGGATTTACACCATATATTTTGATACATTTCTTATAGGGGAGATGATTACATATGGGGAATTCCATGTGGTTTCCAGGTTTATCTTCTCCTGGACCGATGAGTCTACTCTCCTGCTATAGGTGGGGGAGGCTTGATGAGTAGTTCATATACACACAGTATTTATCCCCTTATTCATGGATGTGATTACATTCACTCTTGATTGGTTTCATTTTAACTCTTTCATTGTAACTTGATATATCTACTTCTTTCCTTTTCATTTGTATCTCTTACTACTCCCCCTTCATCCGTTCACAGCATTATACAGGGTATGTATATACTCACCCATTCATGGGATTCACCCACATGTTTCATCTCTTTTTCAGGCGATGAAGAGATTGACTGTGACATCTAATGAGTTTAGATATTTTCAGTTCCTGGACCATGTACAATGGTCATGGATTTCAAATAAAGAGATGGAATCTCTCATCTATTTACCCTTTTCACGTTTTTTCGGGTTGCGACACACTTCTTTTATGGCTATGTATTTTCCGCTTAAATTTTCATTATACACTACCAAACTGTTTCACTACCTTGAGGTTCATGCATGAATTGTTTAATTAATTTAACTGTTTCATCATTTATTATTTTCCATATAAATTTTCACATCGAGTTGGTTGTGTGTGTTTCTACAAGTTCTTAGTAAATGGACTCAGTAAGTTAGTTACGCCTTCAATGCTCTTCATGACCCTCTGCACAATTGAGGTGGTCTTGGGGTAGCTGCATAACAATCCCCATATTAGGTCGGATTGGGAAATTAGCCACTCAAAAGAGGTTATAATGTGTGTGGGTCTATCCACATGAAATGTGATCCTTAATATTTCTTGAAACCAAAGCACCGTAGATAGGGTCTACATGATATGGGTTCTACTAGCAGACATGTCATGTTGTCATGTTTTTCTCTGAAACTGGATCTCATTCATTGATTTTCCCAATCTTCCACCACAACTTTGAATCTCACCCATTGAATAACTAGAATCAGTGGGAATCACACTTGGATGTCAATTCTATCCCTCATGTGGCCAAAAATTATAATCCATGTAAATGAAAAAATATAGGTCATGTCTTCCATGTGTCTCTCATCACCTTTTACCTCTATGGATAGCGTGTCCATATATTATCACATAAAACTCATAAAATATTCTAATATGTATGAAAATTTGATTTATTTTTCATTCGTCAAACATTAATGAATATAGGAGTCCAATAGGGCATGAAATTGCACTGAAAATGTTGAACTGCAACCCTATTGGACAACGATGATGAATTTGGGGGGGGGGAGGTACATAAAAAAGGGAGAAAACATTATTGGAAAATTATTTTTTGTAAATGATCATATATCAATGTTATCCAAGTGGGTAAACATGGAAAATCAATAACATCCTATAGAAACAATTTCATTGGGCTCATACGATGTGAAAAAAACAAAGATCAAAAGCAGATACAATATCTATAACAATTTTTTTTCAAAATAAGAAAATATATAATTGATTATCACTAATTCCATTTTTATTAACGATGGGTGAAGAATACATTTTCCAGTGATGTGGTGATCTCACTGTGTTCAGTACCTGCCAATCCACCTTGATCAGATATTTCATATTCCTCTAATGTAATCCACCAACGATAAAGATGAATCTTCATCTATGAGAGATACTCGAATTATGTGACTAACTCAATTGAAACTATATAAGAGAATTTAAAGAGATGGAATCTGCTCTATTATGAATTTTATAATAAAATAAATCGTTTAATTTATTTGTTTTAATTAAACACACTGCCAACAACCGACAAAAGAGAATGTCTAAAACCAACCATATTTAGGTCATTCCATTGTTAAACCCCACATTCCAGACTCCAATGTTGTCTCATATTTCAAATTAGAGACTCAATCTAGTATTCATTAATAATTTTAAGAAAACAATACCCACATATTATATTAATATAATTAATATTGTTAATATATCACTATAAAGCTCACCGAGCCTCAAAATCTCACATCATCCCAACAAACGGATAAATATTTATTCCAAAATGAATTTAAATTAGTAGAAAGTAAAAATAGGGTCACTATATATATATTTATAAAATCAAACCATACAACTGTCTAGTATCGGTGGTGATGAAAAATTATCTTCATCATTTGTGAAGGTAGCGGTACAAAAGCACCTACAAATAATAATCTTATTTCTCAATAAATAGATGGAATACTTATATTTGAAAAATGTACCGAAAATAATTTTTTTGACATCAAAAACATATTTTATCATAAAATCTATTCTTCATACCATCCTTTTAGAGGAGGTGATAAAAAATGAACCAAATCACATTATGAATGGGGTATTCTGTATGTATGCACATATTATGTTATCATCTTCTTAATTGATGGGATAAATCAATAGATAATGATAATAATGATAATAATATAATATAATAATTTCATATAGCTGATATAAATAATATTATATTATTGTTTCAATAATAAATATTAATGTATATGATCATGATGAAGTCTATGTAAATGATAATAATCGCACAATGGAGATGAATTATTCATGGAATCCTCCATAGAAATTAAGTATTTCTGAAAACAAACTGTTTCCATAAGAATATTAATATGGAAAAACATTATTGGAAAATAATGGATGCATATTATCAAAGATAAATCTGAATGGAAGATGAGCCTAGAAGTGGAAGTGAGGTTACTATTTTATAAGTAAGTAGACATGTATTTTTGCGAGTAACCCTTGAATTATCAATAAAAAAAGGATACTATTAATGTGTAAATGGAAAAAAACTCACAAGGGGATTGTAAAATGGGTTTGGGTGGAAAATCAATCATCATCTCCATTATAAGAAAATATTGTGTGTTGTATGAATTTTTATTATAAATTTTTCTCTTCTATCAAATGTTATTTTACCATGGTAATCAATTCGAAACACTAGTAGTCAATTTTTGTGAAAATATTAATATTTATCCCATTAACTTATTATGTAATAAATTTTTTATATTTTAAAATCATTTTATCTTTTAATATTTATAAAATTGTGAAAAATAATTTTAAAATAAGAATAAAATAATCTAAAAATAGTTTATAAAGACATGTCTCTAACCTTAATATTTATATATAAGAATAAATTTTCTCTGTAATAAATTTTAAAAAATAAAATCATTTATTATAAAATAGGTAATTTTTATGATTTATAATGTAAATCGAGAACCACATTTCATTATAAAATAACTGATTCATAGAAATGACCAATAATTTTTTTTATTAAAGTAACATTGTAATTAAATTTAAAAGTAATTTATACTGAATTTATAATATCAAATAATTTTTTATGACAAATAATTTTAGTATATACAAACATATTTTATTACTTATGAGGTTTTGTAAACATCAAGGGTACACATTCATAGTGATAAAGTAAAAAATTTATAATTTTTTCAATAACCATAGCATTTGACGACTAATCTTCCATTTAGAAAATTTGGAAAAAATAATCTTAATCTAATATGTTATTATATATAAATAAATGAGATAAAATTTTTAAAACTCAAATTAAAATATTTTAAAATTAAAATTTTGAATTAAAATATTTATCTAAATTAGTTTTTTTTGTTTTATTTGGAAAATAACATTTTCCGATATTAATGGTTATTATTCATATATTATATCATTTACCAACTAAATTGGTGTTAAACATTATCAATATAAATCATAAAATTTCCACATCAATCATATGTTTCTTGAAATAGAAACACATATCGCATAACAAGTGGTTTTTAGAAAAATTATTATATAAGCTATAATTGTTCTTAATAGTCATTTTTGTTAAAATAATAGAAAATAATTCATATTAATTGTTTTATTTATTTTTATTATAGATATATTTCATAAAGAAGTTACTCTTATTCATTCATAATAATTCAATTGATCAGTTATAACTATTTTTCTTAAAAGTTATATAATTATCTAAATATCTCTTGTATTATGTTATGTTCAGTGTTGATTGTAGAGAAATATTTCAGAATCATTGACTTATTTAAAAGAAGTTTATAATAAAATAAAAGATAATTACATTACATGATCACCAAAATGAAACCAGGATATGCCTTTATATAACACCACTATCATTCGACAATCTCCAAGGGTTAGTGACTATCACCACTAGTCTGAGATTGAAATTTGGAAGAGATATACATTCATTGGATTAGTAAACTATTAATAATGAAACACGTACCTATATAAATGAAATAAAATTCATGCAGAAAAAAATATTGGCCTAGATAATTTTAAAATTAAAATATAGTACTCACACACCCATGGATAAATGTGAATGTGGGTCCCTACTCACTAGTCCCATCACTAAGTTGAACATGAGCCTTAATAACATTAAACATGCATGTTAATAAAAATCACATCAATCTCAACTAATATATGTACATGTCTACTTAACAAACCATGAATACAAATTACCAATAAAGTGCACGTATTATGTGTCAGTGTGAAACACTCTATAATAATCCATCATGTTATTAACATATATATAATATAGTTAGATGTTTCAAACATATGAATATAATATTTAAATAAATATAACATATCATTTATATACAATAAAAACAGATGAAACAACCACCTAAAGAAAAAAATATGATAAATGAATATATTTGAATAACGACTCCCTCTATAGAAGGACTAAATACCTAGCATGCCTACTATAAGCCTAGCACATGGGATCAAAGACAAAATATTTAGTGTAACCATGATGCCCCTTTTAGCTAATCATCTACAAACACATATATATACACAGGAACATGAGTATATAAATTCTTTCTAAATTTAGTGTCTTAGAGACCCATATTGGGGGTAATGAAATTGTGTGTAATATATTTAGGGAATTCATATAGCATATCAGATCAATATAGAGTAGAGGTTTATAATATCAAAAGGGTATTGTGAGTCCATCCAAATATTTTAAACTATATATAGAAATTGGTATGCCTAGTCACCTTTAAAATAGGTGTAACATAATTATTCTGATGTAATAATTTTTTTCATGTACTGCACATTAAATGAAGTGACCATACAGGATGTTATGAAATATATAACAAAAAAAATTCTAGTAAAAACTTATAGTATTAAACTAACTAACTAACAAAATTTATAACTGGGAAATATTCCAATTAAATTTTTTTGGAGATAATAAAATTCCCTTCAAAGGAAATTAAACAAATCATTCTTAGTTCAAATAGGTAATTTGGAATCATGCAGTGCATATTTAATTTTTTAGTACATGGGGGATATATTTACTTTTCAATGTTATTAGTTTTATAATCCATCATGGTATATTTGAAAACAAGATAGTATTGTGAAATATCATTGATGTGACAAAAAATATAATATTATAACCAAACTAATGATTTACCATGTCAATTAAAGATCAATGTAACTTATGATATCATTGATGTACAAGTACACCATATGTCATTAATAATTTCTATGCATGATTTTTCAACCACTCTATAACGCACAATTTTACTAATATATTGAATTGTTAGAAATGAACTTTCTTAACCCAATGTTATATGGTGTTTAATTATATAGATTTATTTTAGGGATTGGTGTTGGAAATGGGTAATAAATCATGTCAAAATTATAATAATAATGGTTAAATCTTCATGTATTTTTAAAATTGCAATAATCTCTTTTCATGAATGCATGAACCACTATTGTGTATCACAATGATCACATTGAAAAATTATAAATATTTTTAAAAATAAATATATAATCATTTAGAATAATTTCATATTATATCATGTACTATAATATTAAATTATTTATTTAAAAGAAAATTTTCACTAATTTCTAATGGGTTACTAAACTATTCATACTAAAAAAAGGAAATTTTCTTTTGTTTATTCCAAATATATTTAATTGTTTAATACTAACCATTTATACAATATTATGAGAAATTATAAGTCTGTAGCGTATAAGAGAAAAGCATGTATGTCATGATACAATTATAGTTCAATTTGAAAGGATGAATTACTAACATCAGAAATTAATATTAAATAGACTAATAAAAAAAGTATTATTCCTTTCATATCAAGATTTATTATTCTTAGTCTTTGATCTACCCATGATGGAATTTATAGACTGTGTTTATAATAAAAATTTAACTGATGTTTCTTAATAATAAAAAGTCTCATTATCAACCATTTAAAATTTATTAATCTATGATATCCAAATAATAGGTTTATGGTAAATGGATTATTTTTTCGAATAGGATTGTGTATTATGAATTTGTATACTCATAGAGATATTTAATTTGTTAAAATTTAATCAAATCTTGAATTTTTTTTCTAATTTTCCATCCAAAAATATTATCCATAAAATCATCTACAATAAATGAATTATTGGAAAAAGTTTTATGTAAATGGGGATTTAATTTACCCCACATATGATTGTGTCTTTTTTAGAAAAGATTATTATTTTAGATATCATAATATTATATATAAGAAAATTATTTCAACTATAATATTTTATAATAAATATTATGGAGACCCACAATTGTTTAATATTTTACTATATTATGATTCATAGATTGTAATGTATGTTTTATTCAAATGTTTCACAAGTGACATATTTTTTGCATGAGAATATTCTATTTCCCCTAATAATAATAGTGCAATCCCTCTAATATAAAAACTCTTTTGTAGTAATTAACGAGTTGTCAAATAAAAAAACTATATGGTTGGTGCCAGTAAGGACAATATAATGAAATAGTGATCACCATTTTATTTAATATATTTATATAAATTGAATTGAAGTGATTTAATATGTATTGATGCATTACGAATGAATGAGGGAATGAATATTGGAATTATTTATAGCACAAAACCATTTTTTTTATAAGGGACTAAAAACACTCATATTGATATCAGGGGATGCATTGTGTCTATATATCAATCTTTTGATGTTGAGGGTATGAGAAGTTTATGGTTCACATAATAATAAGGGTTTAAGCCATCTCCTTCAATGTTCATTTTTAAATAATGTATGTATGAATGATAAAAAAACTATTTTTGTAGGTACCCAACCATAATATATTGTGCAAGAGTGATGGCTAGAAAAATGTAATAATTAGTATATATAAATATTGATCATATTTCTAAATTCATGTTTTTTCAATAATCATTGATATTGATATTTTCTCAGATTTGAGTATTTGATGACGATAGAATAATATCACGAAGATTGAATATTAGAGTTCCCTTTAGACTAAGACTCTACATAGATAATTAGTTATCTATATATCTTTCTATGCATAGGTTTTAAATAATATAAAATTATGGACATCTCTATTAATAAGTTGTATATGAAAATTTATCATGGGAATTTGTTTTGAAGATCTATTCTCATTTTTTTATATTATTGAGTTTAAAATAGTGAGATGAAGACTATAAATACTATTCAAGGAAATTACTCATTTAATAAAGTAGGGAAAATATATTTTAACATGAGAAGATGAGAAAAATTATATAAATTAGGTAAATTATTCACTTTTTCACTTTGAAACAAAATATTTTGTCTAAGAAATGTTACAAAATAATTGTAGTTATTAAATTATTATTTTTTAATTTCTTAGAATAACGATAGTCATAATATAGTAGGCTTCATATTATAAATTTTGATTTCAGATATATAATTGGAAACAATTAGTGGATGATTATAAAATGATTTCATGAATATGATAAAAGTGTTTCATTATTTGATAAATTAGTAATTTAACAACTACATGTGAATTTATTATGTTTAAAGAAATTATAAAAATATTGGTGTTCAATATGAATATTTAATTTAAATTGTGTTCGTGAGTTTTAATATGGTTTTATCATTTTATCATTTTATTTGATTAATTTATATATAGAACATTGTCGTTGAAGACAATTGGGGAATTTATGGGATGAATACTTATCATTGTATTATTTAAAATCTAAAAAAATATTGACTATATAGGAGTAAATCGTGTATATTAAGAATCACATAAGAATGGGTCTATGTATCTTATGGTATATAAGTGTGTATTTGAAAATTTATATTGTACGTATGTGAAAGAACTTATTATATAAGAATAACTAAATGATTTATTTTTAATATTAGTAAATTTGAGGTTATGAAAATATTATATATGAGATTTTATATCGTATGTCTAAATAACTCGAGATAAAGATGATAAAATTAATGCTAAAATTTATTGAAGGGAAAAATTTCAAATATTTCTTTGAATAATCCTAACCCAATGAAATTGTAAATATATATTTTTTGTAAATGTATTTATGAGATTCAATTAACCAATTTTAATAAGAATGGAAAATGAATTTTCAATGTGATAACTACAATACTAGGATTCTTGGAGGTTTCCTTATTCACAATACTGGACATATCAAAAAAATACATGGATGTAATTTACATAAATAAATATGAGATAAGTATGAAGTAATGGGAAGAGAGATAACATCGCGAACTACTATTGATTATTCCATTATCATCAAATATAATAAGAGGTTGAATAACAACATTTTATTTATATATATTGTGTGGATTGAATAATAAAGACATATTGAGATATCAACACTACTATTATTGAATATTTAATGTGGTGATGATTTTTAAGAATAATTCCCATGATATCCAAATATATGGTCATGATAGGGACTTGAAGATGATGATTATTACAGAAACTGTGGAAGGATATTATAATATATCTATATATAGATGACACATAGCCTATCTTATTTATAATAAATTAAGGGTTATAAAACCTAAAATGGAAATTTAAGAATGATATATTTGTTTAAAATTTAAGATAAATAAAAATTGATTGTATTCTAATTACTACCAATTTTTTCTATTAATTTTGTTTTCCCAAATAAAAGTGTTTTAGGAAAACCCTTTATAGCGATGGTTCCCTTGAACCAACATTTATTGTATTTGACTACATGATTTGATATTTATGAAATTTCTTTATCCAATAAATATTTTTTCTCTTCAATAAATTTGGATGATTGTGACCTATGAATATAAGATACATTAAATGGATTTAGAAGATCCACACTATGATCAAATTATGAGGGCACCATCATGGTATTCTTGAATTTAGGTTTATAGTCAGATGTTATTATCTGATGTTACACTATTGGTACATGTTATTATTGGTAGGATGTTAATACGACATTGGAAACCATGTCACAATCTTTTTATTTTCTTATAACCAAGATAAGATATTGTTAGGATATGACCAGATGTATGATGTCCAAATTAAAATGTTTCATTAGATGTACCTATCAGTAGACATGTTTATTGATCCTTATAAATTAATTTTATCATTAATTTATTTCAAAACTCATGTACTTTGATGTATTTATGATAAACATGATGAAATATGCTCATGGTGAGGTAGAATACGGTGGTTATGTAATCCATGAACATTAATTAACATGTAATGTGGGAAATGATTTTACCTTCTATAACATTATAAATGTTGATATCTCTGGCTATTTGATGGGAATGGAACTGCAATGACAAATCCATATCTATGGTGTTCAATGGGTGATATAATTTTCCAAAAGTCAAATAAGAGTCACTGTGCATGTTTTTTTTATTGAGCTAGAATAATACTTTATTAGCTTGAAATATCAGGAGAAATATATTATATTACCTGGTAAGCATTTATAGGAGGTTGGATTTCATTACTACATTAATATATTTCTCAATGGGAGACATAACATATTGATGTATATTAACCATAAAATTTAGGTGGTTATCCCAAATTCTACTGGGAAATTTTCCTAAAGGGGAACGAAATATGTATATATGATATTTTTGTTGAATTCATATATTCAATTTAACAAGTTAGAATATATTATATTTATTTCATTTTTATGATATCCATCATTTAAACAGAAGATATTGGAAATTACAATTGATTAAAAAATTAATAATAACTTTTTTCAATGATTGGATAATTTAATAATTTTTATATTATATTTATCAATGAATAATGTAGTAAGATTTATTTATTTAATAAATGGTCATTAATCAAAGAAGAGTAAATGTCAATGAGGGAAACTTGAATAAGCTTTATGTCCTGATTGGAAATGGTATGCATGATAATTAATTATATTCTTAATGTGTGGAAAATTCAATGAGATTAATAATATTAAATTTATTTTTATTATTGAACATGGGATTAACAAATAATACATATCTAGAGAAACATATTGTGTGAACTTTTCCAACCCTAAACCTTATATATTAAATATATAACTAAAACATTTTAGATAATAACTATTATTGTTCCCAATGGATAGAGAGAGATTGTCTCATGATATAGAGAGAGATCAAGAGATCTATAAGGCACTGTCACTTCTTAATTTCTTAAGACGTTGATAGAACATCATGTGTCCTTCCTCATTCTAGTAATATACTTCTACCATAAACAATAAATAATGCATGTGATCAAGATCAATGGTGTAGCACCCACAAATTCAATGGAGACCTTCATATATTTTGGTACAAGATTGTATCACTACTAAATGGATTCAATACATTCGTATAATAGTGAAATGATTTTTTAATAAGATATAGTTAACCAAATCATAAAAAAAACATTGAATTACATGCTCATGTAATCCTATCTCTTCTCATAAGTAAATTATAAATTACATGTAAAGATATAACCATTTTAGATCTAAAATTTTTATTGGTCAATTAGTCTATGATTTTCATTGGAGATGAAATTATTTTTCATTTTTAAAAATGAGTATTCATATGTTAATACTAATAGTCTATTTCATCATACCATCCAATATGATTCCATATTTTTTAGTACCTACGAGTGTTATCATAGTGGTCACATGTTAAAATTATAATTTCTTAATTTTCATTTGTTGTTTACAAATGATTTAATTTTTTTAATAACATTGATATTTTTTTTAATTTCTAACATGGTTTAATATTACTAATATTCATTCTCACTAATATAAGGAGAAAATGGTTAATAATAAAAATTTAAGAGAAATGTGAAGAATGATTTCAAGAGGTGTGGAACGATCTTCTTAAAATAAACCAGAGTACATACTTCATAAATAAGTTTTATGTATAATGTTTTTTGTGACTGTATGTTACAGTAATGTTAGATATATCCAATATAAGGGTATAAAAATGTAAATCATGAAAAAATGCTACAATGATAGAAGAACTACATGCAGTGTGACCACCATACACAACATGGGGTGCACAGTTTTTCATGACTAAGAACAAGAGGTGACCAAGAATGATAGGTATCAAACACATGAAATATGGACTAACATTCCATGAAACATTGAGGCCACATTCATTTTATTGCAAGTAAAAATCATGATACCTGAACACATCTATGGAAGGAAATATTCCTAATTTCAAGGAGTGTACGACAGACACAAGAAGAAGGTACTACACACAACATAAATAAGTACACACCATGTAGTATACTATAGACATTTTAATTAATTTAACATGAAGAGAAAAAATAAATATATGATGGAACCTAATTATATGTGTTAGGTGTGGAATTTATTTTATAATAAATTCAATATTATAGAAATGATAATAATAAATTAATTTAATTTCAATTTTAACCTCCAAATATACTAGTTTTGGTAATTTTAATGAGTACACATAATTTCCTCTAGGTACACTTCTTTATATCATTAATTTTAAGTGAAATTAATTTTTTTAAACTATAGATAATGTGGTTTAATGTTTTTAAGATGGAATTAAGATAAATTGAATTATTTTTGTTAATTTCAGGTTCATTTTCACAATTAATTAATCAAATTTGTTTATAAATAGATCTCAAATGTATTTCACTAAATTATGTGTGAGTAACCTTTATGTTATACCAAACATTTGTATATAATTGGTAAGGATTTTTTTATAATTAAAATTCATTTGAATTTGTTATCCCAAGAACCAAATTGTATACTAGAATTTGTTCCTGTGGTTTATTTTAATACAATCTCACATTATTCAATACGTTGGATCTCATTGCCTCCATAAGAGTAAAATCATATATAAGGATAGAGTACCTAGGAAATGAGAGGCAGTCTAAGTACAATGTCCATGAAGAAAAAACTAAAGATAACAAATAAGATCAAATTTTGAATTATAAAACAAAAAACAAGCTATGTGTCAACATCTCTTCCCATAGGGTGGAGGGTATGTTTTCCATCCTCTAGATAAATAGACCAGGAAAAAATATCATGATAATTTAATTACATTTTATTCTGGTTAGAAACATGGATATTTAACTATAGTTATGGATGTTGGGATACAACCAAATAAATAAATTAAAAATCACGAATGACTAATTAAAATAAAAATAGAATATGCCTAAAAATTATCATGACTGGTTAATAACTTATGTAAAATCCTATAAATATTAAAAAGTCAAATGAAAATAGAAATATGGATTTACACATAAGATAAAAATCACTAAACTAAAATATTATATTTGTAGATACTTCCACAAAAAAATGATAGAATCGACATCATTTTTTAAATTTATTGAGTAACACAAGTCGGTGGGCTTTCAATTCTCATGGAACTATTAGATTGATGTTTTTATTTGAAATAACATGGTTCACATCAAGTGTATAATTCTCATGGAGTACATGGTGTAACTAAGAGGAAAGTAATGAGGAAATAATTAAACTATGATTTTAAGAATGTGGATTCTACTCAATGGATCAACAAACTTTGAGTTAATAATGTTGTCAAGTTATGTTGACCTAAAATCATTCAAATTACAACATGTCTGGGTTATGATAAGGGGAATTTAGATCCCTTTCACTAGAATATCTTATCAATAAGATATTCTAAAACTGATGGTGAGGGCTATTAGCTGTCAAAACAATGTCAGATTAATGGAATTTAGTTCAATATAAATTCATTGTTATTTTTTCTAATCAATGATGTAATAAATATATTCTCTTAATATAAAAAACAATAAAAATTATATTGATAATATCACTATAATTCATACTAAATAATGATTACAACTCACAAGAATGAATTTCCAAAAATAGTATAGTCATGTATACATTATACTGTTCATAGAGTGAAAAATATACATGCTAGAAATCCCACTTCATGAGTCACATTCCAAATTGTCCTGTAAGGAAGAAGTGTCTCCCCCTTTGAGGTCTGTGGATGGTGTATTGGATGTATTATGTTCTATGTTATCCTCCATGACCGATGATATTTTAATTATATATAATGATATCGATTTGTCTTGAATTGTTTCTCACCTTCAATATATATATTATGAAAGGATAATATTCGATAGATATGATATATCTAAGGCACTTTCTATATGCCTGATTAGAGAGTTGGTGCCAACAATATGGACCTGATTTATTATGGGTTGATAATTTCATAAAGAGTTTAAAAGTTATCCTTCGATTAATGATTCATTTTGAAATGAATCAATCAAAATGAGGTATCATACATTTGATCTTCCAAATGTGGTGTTTTATGTATAGTTTTATGTTACATTGGAATTCCTAGTTATTCTGCAGAACACTGGAGGTAAAATGGTTTGGTTCAGGTACTAAAAACATCTTTGTGATTTCGTACACATCGGGAATATGGTTTATGATGTGAAAATATTTCATGGGGTGTTGTGATAATGATACAAGACATGAAAATCCATGCATGGGGGAATGGACTGAATTTTTACAGTGTGATGATATACTTCACACCGTGACACAAGTTACACATGCCCACTAAGTCCCTTTTCCATAGTCTTTCACAAGGTGAATTTATTTTACACATCATGAAACTAAGCTGTATGATTTTTGGTTGTTTTCCAATGGTGGGATTATTTTGGGAACCTTATAAAATTTTATCCCATTGATAGAATTATGAATAAAGTTACGGGATAGAGTGGATTTGGCTTATAGGAGCCCCTATGACCTCATCTCCCATATGATTGAATCATTTTCTGCTACGATGGATTTACCATGGTTATTCAGATCCTTTTCAATCCATAGAAGTTTTATATTTTATACAAATATTTTTCATCCCAAGACATTTCAAAATCCCGATTGAAAAATATAATGGTGAATCATCATTTTTCATTAATGATTCTTTTAAATAATTATTTAATTATATGTGTTATAATTGACTAATTATTTAATATTGGAATGAGTGAGGATCTCATGTTGTTGATATGGGACTGGTTGATTAATGGTGAGATCATGGGTCTACATGGAAAGAGGGTATCTGGTGTTGATAAATTCATAATTAAAGGGAAATTTTTTAATGGTATTTTTCATCATATGTAGTCAATGTGGGATGCAGACAACCCTTGGATGATTTCCTATTTTTCTGGATGAATGTCATTGTCTAGAGCTCACAGATCTAATTGAAAGGTTGGTTTGACAAGGGAAATATAAAAAGGGTTATCATGCCTTTCTTTTATTTGGATCAACTTCCTTTGATGTAGGTATCCTAAAACATATACATAATTGTCTTTTTAAATATTTTCATAGTATTTGAAATATGTGTGATTGCACCGTCAGTCGTGCATGTGAGCTATGTAATTTGATAACTTGATGTATTTTACATGTATAGACATTCCTTTGGACCTATTAGGTTTCAATAGTGTTGATCCCTAGTCTTTTGGTAACTCAATTTGTCTTCTAACACTTTATTGTAGGTTGGTTTCAAAAGATAAAATAAACCTAGTTCCCTCCAATAATTTTTTTTAATGATAATTGAGTTTTACTATGGTTATTGTTTCGGAACATAAATTGTTTTATTTCTGTGTTTCAATTATGTAGAAAAAGTTTTCCACCTATGAATATAATGTAAATTTTAGTGATATAATGAGATATGATCCCATGAACAAATCTAGATAAAATATGTGTAATAAGTTGGTTTTTTTAAAATGATTAAAATTGTCTTTTCACTTGTTAATGGCTGTTAATATTATAAGATAAATGAATATAATTAGTTCAAATTGTTATGATAAATTGGGAACATTTCTTTATAAAATTAAACTGGGTAGATAAATAGTAGGTCGATTAACTAACTATAATGAATTATTATTAAAATTGGTTATTCATGGATATTGGTCGTGTTGATATCTTATAAGATTTATTTTTTTGAGGGGAATCTATTTTTGGTAATGCCTACTGATAGAATTTATCATGACCAATTTGAGATTATTTATTATTATTAATCATTTTTTATGTTGAATCACGATATCTAGTTTCATGGTTGTTCCCCACATGATGGATTGAAGAATTATTATGTACCACATAAGGGATGGATACATGGTATTAACTATGTAAGGGATAGACACTTGATTACTTGATGTCTGAGGGATATGTGTATAAATATCCATGGTTCCATAGGGAACCTAGTGTGGTTTTTTATTTTATGCTGGAGGGTGAGAATCTTGAATAGGTGTTTTCTTGATAAAAAGACACCCTTTTCCTAGTTCATGGAATCAATAATTTATTCTAGGTAGGAGAATGAACTAATACATGGATGATCTATCAGGATGTTGGATGATTTGAAAGATGACCAACGCATCTTGAAATGTAGTGATGTGGGGTTGATTAGGATTTTTTTTCGTGTTTCTGCGATGTTATCAGCAATATCGTGCTATGTTATGAAGCATATTTCACTCACCCAAGGTTACAACCTGGAACTCATGGTTCAGTAGGTTTATTTATTATGCAGTGTTACATGTTTATTTATTTACTGCATTTATCACTATATTTCAAACACTATATTCCAATTACTATAGCTTTTCAACATGATGGTGTCAAGTTGATATTTTTACTCACATCTTTCTTGGGCTTTCATTTCACTTGGGTTCGTATGAATATTTTATATGTGTTTTTTTTCAAAATGTATGTTGGGTTCTATACTAGGATCACTTGTTCGACTAGGACAACTTTTTTAGTATCAAGATATTTGATGTGATTATTCTATAAGACATGGATGATCCTTTTTTCTATTTTTCTATTTTTATTTTACTCTAGTATATATATTTATCCATCCTAGTGGAAGGCCTTGTATGTATAGAATGGTTATTTATTACCTTACTACATTTTAATGTATTGGTGAAGATTTAAATTATTTTTTGTGTACACTAGTTATTTGTTTTCATAGATGAATTTCTGTTATTTATTTATCCTTTATCACTCTGATATAGGGGTATAGTCTCCCTGAAATACCATCTTACACCCCTACTGGTATATGGTAACCTTTAGCGTATGGGGTGTTATACCATAGGTTGTGTAGTGAACCTTTCCACCCACTAGTTATATAGTGACATGTTGTGTGACATTGCAATTTGGAGTCAATGTATAGTATCCATTTTTTCATACTATATTGGGATCTAGTAGACTGGATATTTGGGTATGTGTCACAACATTTTATGGATACCATTTTGGTGCATCAACAACACCAATTTTGATAGAATAATATGTTTACTAGGTATGGTATTTCTATCTTGATTTTTTTTATTTACAGTTGTATTTGATTGTTCCCTTGGGTGATTCACCTATGGTTTTAATGTTTTGATTTATAATAGATATCTGGATCTTGTCCCATTGAAGAGAGGACAATGATTTGACTTTATTTGACTCTTAACATGAAGATCCAAGAGGCATATCACTGATCATATCTTCCTGATAGGATTAACATGATATTTTTTCCTACAACTTGTTATTTCTATGATGATATACACACAATTTATTAAAGTGTCCAAAATTAATCAGCTGGAATTTTCGCATATATTTACTTAATGATTTTGTACTTAGGGTTTAAAAACTGTATACGAATTCATTATGATGGAAGCATATATGGATATATGGTAGGTTGCTTGATGATTAGGATGAAGGCACATTCACCATGTACATGAGGTGATGTGACCCTAGTAAGGATGGATGAAACATGGATCCAATACATTACACCCCTTAAAATATATCTTAATTTGGGTTTGGTTGTGTGGGATTCTCATATAGGGAACAATATGTTGTGCGGATGCTCAATGCCAATGGGTTCTCCAGTTGTGAGTAGCTAGTTTTAATTTTTATTTGAATATTCTATAAGACTCTGAGATGTATGTCGTGACTTGTATATAATATGTGACATGGAATAAGATAATTTTTTATGCCTTACAAGTTTTGACATTCTGTGATTTTGACCCATGGAATAGGTTGTCTAACCTAGTGGAATCTTAAAGAATGACTATTGGGGCTAGGTGGGAGCCATAAAGGCCCTTATTTTTCATCTAAGATCTTAGTGTTACATCATTCATCTTTTTTGGCATTGATACTAACGTATGGGATTGAATGGGATTTCTTTATGGGGAACATACATATTAGACCAATGATAATCATTGTGTTGTCTTAATGATAGAACTAGGGTGACATTTGGTGTTATGTGTTGAGAACAGATTTGTTGTATAGTTAAATAATAGGTGGATAGTAATAAATATTGTAGTGTTGGGTGATGTCCATGTTTGTGGATGTGTTTGAAATATGGTGAGATAAGGATAATCTTTTTCAGTGATATAAAAAGTCCAAGAGTCATGCATTCATGTGAATAGTATTAGCACATGTATGGAGCCTATTTTTTTTACAAGGGGTCCCAAGGGTTATTCTATTATGATATATATGATATACTAGGAGAAATTTTCAGTTATTGAAATGAATTTTAATCGTAGTTTTAAAGATATACAAACCATTGAATTTTTTGCCAGGGTTCATGAATGGTCATAGGAAGGTGAGATGTTTAGGATGTATTATTTAGGTGAAAATCCTAGAAAAGATCAGGATTTTGGTACCATGGCTCGAGACAACTATTTCTTGTATGAAAGGAGTATTATAGTGTCTAAAAATATTATTATATGGATACATTGGCATATATAGTCCCAATTTGTGGGAAATGAATACATGTATTTTTAGATCAAAATCAAAAACAAAATATGGAACCAGCACTGGAAGATGTTTCGTACATGTTCCAGAATATGTTGATAGAATTAATTTCGAGTGGCCCTTGTAATATGGGGGTATTTCATCATATACAACTTAAATTTTGGGTAATTTCATGGGTTAGATGAAGAAGAATAAAATTAGATTCTATGGTGGGGAACACCATGAACATGAAGGTGAAATGATCAATAAAGAAATGATGTTTCAGAAAGGTATTGTATTAAGGAACCCCATCTTTGGGATCATTAATATATAGGAGAAGTGGCTCAGTTTTTAGTGAGAAATGAACCTCATGTTAAAAGTAACGCAATGGATGCACTTGCAACACATCATAGTTGATCTTGCAGCCTTTAGTATGGTGTTGTGACATGAGTAGGATGTGGTTTCTGTAAAAACGATCTATAAGGATTTTTGGTGATGAAATATTTAATAGTGGGGAGATTATATGAACATGTATCCCTATGGGTTGATAATCATATAAGGAATTTAAAATTTCTCCATTGGTGTTTGAGTCATTTGGAAATACTAGAATCAAAATGACGTAATGGACATTTAACCTTATAAATATTGTTTTTTTAGGTTAGTTAATTCTTCCAAAGGATGTTATAGGTATTCAAGAGAATGTCAAAGGGAAAAAGATTTGTCTGGGTTCTAAAATAACCCCAAGGGTTTACTGAAATGGTCAATATGATTCAATATGTGAAAATTTTTCAATGGGTGAAGTTATAATTATTCTAAATGTGAAAATTAGGTCCCATGGGCATGAACCAAATTTTCATGTGTTACAATACACATCACAGTGCACGTAACACCCAAATCATCCATGGTACGCTTCTTTTTGAATAATATAATAGCTTGCGTTGTAGGAAACATCGAGTTCTAGCACCCCACGACCAATCAAACCAGCTCTTTAAAAAATAGTTATGAATTGTAATACACACTTTTTGAAATATTATAAATCTTATTTTTTGAAATGGACTTCATTTTGGGATTTGGAATACCAAAATTAGATTAGGGTGACTTTTTGGTATTTTTCTGAAAACATTCAATTTTTGATAAATAGTGAAAAACACTGCGTTATTGTTTAAAACCGACTATTATTTAAATAATTTTTTATTTTATTTAAATTTATTTTAATGTCAAAAAAGATACATAATACCGTTATTGGTTCAATTTAATCCATTGGAGTTGTTTTATAATAGGATTAGATATATAAAATTTTATTGAACTATTTAACTACTTTTACCCACCTTCTAGACCTATTTGCAAATTTGCATAAAACATAATTTTACCCATTCTGGAAATTGATATTCAAATATCTGAGATAATTTGTTGAAATTATTATGTATACTTTAGTTTAATAGGATAAGAATAGTTTTTTTTGTGAATAATATCTTTTGAATTTTATTTACCACTGTTAAAAGTAGATAGAGTAATTAAAGATAATAATAATAATATAATTACCCTAACACATGTCATAATTCTAATGGGTAAGTGTATTTCATTGAAAGTCAACCTTATGAATAGAATATGATCCTTTCTTATCAACTTTTATTAGATTAAGACATTTGTTATTATTTATTTAAATAAGTGTCAAAACTGTTAAATTCAAATTTTAATAACTATTCCATTTTTAATATAGGGTTATACATAGGATAAATTCGACTATAAATATTCATTATAAATATAATTTTTTTAATAAATCATTTTATTTTATTTTAAATTTTTAGACATCAAATAATTAAATTTATTTATGACACAATGATGATGCTGTAATTACCTTATTAATGAATGATTAAATAACTAATATTATAAATATCCAAATAAATGTAAATTGGGACTTTTGAGTAATTACACTAATTTTATTTTTTAATATTACATTTTAGGATTGATTTAATGTATTTTTTTCAATGTATTCAAATTTTTATGACTTTCACAAAAACCAAATACTAAATAGTGTAAAAATTGACAGAAATGAGTTTTTAAAACAAATACTATATTATTAAATGATATAATATTCCTAAAAATCTACCATTCAGACAATGGACTTATATATTGATACATATGTCATTAATGAAACACTTCAAGTTATCATTGAATTTTATAGTATGTTTAATAACAATGTAATATAAAAATACAAGAAGGCATTGTAAAATTCAAACTATTTAACATAGAGTTAAATCTAAAAAATAAGGTGAATATAGTGACCTAAACATGTCAAAAACCTATTGGTTGAGAGTATTGAGACACATCCACACCTTATCCTCGAATTAAATCCATTTTTATGAATTACAAACTGAAAATAATTTAATAATAAAATAATATTTCAATCTTTTCCTAAAGTGACACTCCCCTCTCTAATAAAAGGTCACTTCTCTTTCTCTCAAAATAACACCTCCAAAGCCATTTGGATTTGCTAAACCCGTATAAAATATCTTCCCATACACACTCAAATAAACCCAGAGGAATTAAATTGTTCATAAATCCATCCTATGTATCCCTTTTTATCAAATCAAAAATGAATCACTCGAAGAAGAGGTAATAATTTCATCACCTCTATCAAAGTTCTATTCTTCTTCAACTTCCTATTTAATTGTTGTTTCGATAAAAAAAATAATAACACTAGTAACTTCTACAGACTGTGATGTTATTATAAATGTGTTACACCCATATACTTTATTTTATCCATCATATGAATGAAAAAGTCACCATGCGTACGTACGTAGGAGTTACCGTCTCCATATCGTGGTTTAATTTTTTATTCAACATTTCCTTATTTGGATGGATATAATAATGAGTATAATTGAGGTAAATAGTAAATATAAAATGTTACTGATTCTGTATATGTAATATATCATCCAATTATATATTATTTCACCAACAATAGAATTATATTGTCTCTCGTACATACGTATGTATTACTATCTCTACAAATGTGATGTGATTCATTCCCCGTCGTAACCATTCAAGAATAATTTTAATTTTATGATTAAAAATAATGTTTAAGAACTTAATATCATTCTGGATATGAATCAAATACATCCTATCCATAAAAAAATGACTTACGTAACAAAACATATAAATGAAAACATATCAGTTAACACATAAAACCATGATACTACTGAAATATTATTAACAAAGCAATATTAGAAGATCGTATATATCATATTTTTGTATGTGATTATTTTATAATTTAATAAAAATGAATTAACTATTATACATGAGGTTAACGTACCCTCAATTAAGGAAATGTACAAGAGAAGGGATAAGTTTACAATCTATTTATTATTCGGGGTTGTTTATACGTAAGGATATACTGGGAATATTTATCATCCTCTTCTGTATTTCTTAAAAATGTATTTCCAAACATTTTTACTATTTCCTAGAATATTGGTTAAATTTATTTATACCCTTGATACACTTTTTATAAAATGTTTTGAACGGAATATTTTTTTCATTTTCCTAACATGGTATATTATGATCATTTAAACAAATTAAGGTAAGAATGTTTTTGAACTTATACGGTGGGTGTGGCTATTTTCAGATATTATAAAACCTTAAATGCTTCCCTTACAAGCTTATAAGAATATTTTAAATATAAATGTTTTCTTTTATAGTTACATGAATTTTAAATGATTTCAAAATAGAATGATACTTTTCTCTCAAATAGTTTTGATTTCATCTCTGTCAATATCATTTGATGGATTTTACAATTTTTTAAAGTTGATATATTATGACACAATATTCCATATTGTATTGATGGTTTTGTGATATGTTTGAATGTGGATGTGCTATTTTTATACCATTCATGGTATATGGTTAAAGTATTAACATTTCATATACTAGCTTTAATATGAATGTTTATGTTATGTTTCAACCTTTTTATATGAAGAATGTATTGGACTTAGTAAGTGATGGGTGGGGCCTTCTACAGCTCCTCGATGCATCGGTTGGTCTCATGAGACAAACTAGTGTCTTGGCATAAGGCCTTGAAAAAATATCCTTTTTAGTCTTGGCACGAGGACCTGACTATGTGTTTATGATGTCCGAAATTATGCATTGCATAATTATGAAATGACCTATTTATATTACATGTGATTATTCAACTACTATAATATCCATGGGAAAAAGTAAATGGAATTATGTAAGAAACTAGATCTTCTTTTTAGGTATGTTTTTCCTTTTTTAGTCGTTATTGAGAAAAAGAGCATTTTATGGAAATTTTCAAAGTGCACGCCGTGTACTTTATGAGTACATGCCATGTACTGCTTTACCACAGGAGGTCGTGTGCAGACTGTGTAGAGGACACACACACGACCATGTGGGGGTGATTTGGAGGCCACCTAAAGTGGAGTACGGAAACGGTGAGTACACGTCGTGTACTTTGAAAGTACACGCCGGGTACTTTCTTTTTTTCATTAAATGCACAAAGGTCACGTCTAATCGCAAAAATTCTCTTCTTTTAGGTCTCCATAGACCAAGAGATCCGTACGGCCGCATATCTTCGATGCACCCCTGAGTCAGAGTCTATCCTCCGATTCGAACATTGTTGGTTACGTTGGAATCTCATCGGTGAGTTCTCTCTTCTCCTTGACCCTCGTTTCATGTTTCCTCTTCCTTCTCAAGTTATCCTTTGTTGAATGTTTAATAAGTTTTTGTATATCTTCAACCTTTTAAGGTGATTCAAGCCTCAAGGATCACATATAGAGATCCCCTAACACTAAGTTTGGTGGTTTGTGCCTTTCCATTCAAAGACTTTGAGTATTATGTACAATTTTGAGCAATACCCTTGAATGGGGTATTGCGTGTTTACCATTTTAACCATGTTGATTGACTACCATGCATGTATGCTTGTGTAGAGGTTAAATGGATTTGAATAGGGTTGATTTTCTATGATTTGTATGTTTTTCCCATACATGCTCTATTTACGACCATTTAGTCTTATTAAACATGTTTGGACACCTTGTCTGTTTTCCATGCCTAGAGTTGTAGGGTGGAATATTTTTACTCTGACATGCGCGATATGTTGTAGACTGATTATCCAAGTAGTTCTATAGGTTTAATTTGGCGATATTTCATTTCTATGATTGTTGACCTACATAGGGCTATGAGAACCTGGTGTAGTAGGCTATAAGGGGAATTGACTGAGTGAGCTTCCTCAGAGAGTCTATGATCACTTTAGACTATGAGGGGAATTTACCGAGTGAGCTTCCTCAGAGAGTCTTTGAATCACATTAGGCTATAAGGGGAATTGACCGAGTGAGCTTCCTCAGATAGTCCTTGACTGCTTTAGAATATAAAAGGAATTGACTGTGTGAGCTTCTTCAGAGAGACTTTGGATTATTTTAACGACTTGGGCTATAAGGATAATTGACCAAGTGAGCTTCCTCAGAGAGTTCATGACCTTGGGGATATAAGGGGAATTGACCGTGTGACCTTCCTCAGAGAGTCCCTGACTACCTTAGACTATAAGGGGAATTGACTATGAGTGCTTCCTCAGAGAGTCTTTATGAATTATATGACTGAACCAGAGGTGCTAGGCCGAGTGCACTGCCCAGAGGGTATCTTGTACTTCTTATGTAGGAATAGAGGGGATGAATTTGAGTACATCCTAGAGGGATACCTGTTTGTGTTTAGCTATTTGTTTTGATGTTTCTTGATATTGAAAATGTGGATTGTTTACTACTGAGTACTTTCCTATTTACTATTTTCTATACTTTTACCTACCATATATTCACTGACTATTAGGCACATATATTTGGGTGGTTTCCTACTGGGATTTAGTGTCACACCCTGTTTGGGCCATGGTTTTGGGCCCAAACAGATTATATTGCTATAGGTATAGATATGGTCAAACACCCTTCCACTTCAGGTTCTTGACATTCTGTGGAGCTGGAGAGCATGGGGCCAAGCTTAGGCTTGCGATACTGAGGAGCATTTTATTTTTTTTCTTTTGTACTTTGGTTTAGCACTATTTGTATTTCATGCAGTGTGACTTGTTTGGCTTCATTTCTAGACATATGTATCAGGCATCATTTTATATATATGTGTGCTCAAGTTGTTTATTATTCTAGTATTCTTCTATTTACTGTTGTTGGATATTTACGGCTTCTGCTATTGTGTGTTCTTTACTTTTGTTGTGTACTCTACCAATATGGTCATAGTTTCCCCACTATCACACCCAAGCCCTCACTACTAGTCAGCATCCTCTGGTGTGTAGGAAAATGCACTTGAGGCCATGTGACCAACCAGGTATGGGGCGCCACTGGGTGGCTTCAGGAACCTAGACGTTACAAAGTGGTATCAAAGGGTCTCTTTTATATTTAATTACTGTTTGGAGCCTTTATCTAGGGATAAGAAGGAATATTTACTTGGTAATAAGTTGTGTCTAGTAGGAGCTAACCCTTGTTTAGGGAAAATCCAATCTACCTCATTTATTGCAATTTTTCTGGTTTGCGATTTTACAGTTGATTTGATTTTCACCGTTAGGTGACTCACATGTATTGTGCTATTATACTTGATGTTATTGAGGTTCTATTTCTATCTCAACCCGATGAGATGAGGTTATTCCATCTCATGCATCATATAGGAACTTGCTAGAGATCAGATGTCATTCATTTTTTCTAGGCCATTTAGGTTGCATTAGCAATTGCATGTTGTTGTGATAGATTTTGTGTAGAATTTGCATGTTATTGTGAGAGTTTCCTTGATAAAATACCTGTTGTTTGATAGGGTATTGTTTGTGTAATGTTTTGTCTGAATGAATGCCAAACTTTGGTTCTTGAGGTGTTATGGGCCCTCGTGGACCGAAACTTGGTGGATCATTGGCTCGTTCACCTTGTTATAATAAGTATATGATTCCAATATTTGATTCGCGGGGAGTATGGCCACTCACAGATCGGAAATTGGCACTTCTAATGTTCTTTTCAGTGTTTTTCTGGGTCCTGGAGTAGTTTTTGAGGCTTATTGTCTGGAAAAACCCAGAAGACACACTGTGTAGTTTTGACTACACATTGTGTGTTCTTCTATTCGGGAAGAAACTGTTTTTCATAAGTAAACACCATGTACTTTCTATACACGCTGTGTAGTCTCTAACCGTGTCATAGTTCATGTGGGCAGTGACACAAGATAGGTATTTTATTGTGGGAACACACTATGTACTAGTTGAGCATGCCGTGTAGCATTGATCCTGTGTTCGCTTGTGTAACTAATAAGACGGACAAATAAACCTTAAGCTACACACGTTGTGTCAGTATTGAACACACCGTGTAGTCTAACCAAGGTACATGATTGTGTCACTAACAACATAGGTCAATGTTATCCTTTCATTTACACACCTTGTCCATCTGGAACACATCTTGTAGTGTAATCCATGAGTCAGGTCGTGTCACTAACAACACAGGTCAGGTGATGCTTGTCTAGTACATGCCATGTCAACTTTGAACACGCCGTGTAGTCTTATCTTAGGAGAGTTGTGTGGCTTAACCATGTAGAAGAACTTGGGAAGGGAAAGGGAATTCAAGTACACGCCATGTGGTAAGACAACACTCATGTGTCTCAGGTGTTACACAACTAGTTTAGGCAGGAGTACACACCCATGTAAATGACTTAAGGGAACACGCCATGTAGGAATTGTACACTCCATGTAGTCATGTTTTGTAAAACATGAATGCATTATTTCTCATGTCCCCTTCTTATGATTCTAGTTTTTAGTCCTTCATAATCTTGATTTAAGGTATGTGCTTGACCTTGCAGAGTCATGCCACCGAGACGTCCTCCAATTATGCGCCAGTTTCCAGGCGGTGATTAGACACCGGACATGGCTGATCAGGGACTTCCAGTAGATCCTCCTATCATTCCAGTCTTGGCACCAGCCATTATACCTAAAACAGGTGCCGATACATATTTCAGAGAGGGGTTTTTTAGGATGATATAGACCTTTTAGGTAGCACCGCCTCCTGCCTCGTCAATGGAAGAATTGATGCGGGTCTTCAAACAGCATCATCCTTCTACTTTCTCAGGGAATGGAGGACCCCAGGCTACAGAGTCATGGCTAGCTGCCATGCTGACAATTTTTGAGCATCTGGAGATACCTCCAGAGAAGAGGGTGAAGCTCACTACCTACATGCTTCGAGACTCCACCAAGAGGTGGTGGGATGTGATCTCACTGGCGGGCCGCTAGCAGAATATGGCATGGGATGAGTTTCAGCAAATCTTCTACGATTACTTCTATCCAGGGACCTTGAGGGCCGATTCAGCCCGAGAGTTCATGAGTCTAGAGTAGGGTACTCTTTCTATTATGGAGTATTTCTCTCTCTTCACAGAGCTGCAGTGTTTAACCCCTATTCCAGGAGGTGATCAGTTGTTCCTTGCATGGAAGTTTGACGATGGAATGAGGCACGACATCCAATC